>NW_019168159.1:8698562-9061295 GCF_002303985.1 Durio zibethinus | reverse complement strand
GGAAAATTGATACTTTCAACTTTTCCCCAAAAATATTTTTTTTGAAATTTTGATTTTCAAGGAAAATTGATACTTTTAACTTTTCCCCAAAAATACTTTTTTTGGAAATTTATTTTTCTTTTAAGGAAAATTGATACTTTCAACTTTTCCCTAAAAATATTTTTTTTTGGAAATTTATTTCTAAGGAAAATTGATACTTTCAACTTTTCCCTAAAAATATTTTTTTGGAAATTTATTCTTAAGGAAAATTGATACTTTCAACTTTTCCCTAAAAATATATTTTTTTTGAAATTTATTTCTGAGGAAAATTGATACTTTCAACTTTTCCCCAAAAATATTTTTTGAAAATTTATTTCTAAGGAAAATTGATACTTTCAACTTTTCCCTAAAAATATTTTATTTTGAAAATTTATTTTTCTTTTAAGGAAAATTGATACTTTCAACTTTTCCCCAAAAATATTTTTTGGAAATTTATTTCTAAGGAAAATTGATACTTTCAACTTTTCCTAAAAATATATTTTTTTAGAATTTTTTTTATTTTTATTTAAAGAAAATAAAATAATAAAAAATAAATAAAAAGAATATTACATAAACCTAATCTAATAAATAAAAAATAAACAAATAAAATAAACAAATAAACAAAGAAATAAAAAAAAAAAAAACCTGGAGCGGCTCGGATGGCGGCTCGGCTCGGCTCGGCTCAAGGAAGAGAAAACGGCTCGGGGGAGCGGCTTGGCGGCTTGGCTCAGCTCGGCTCGGCTCGGAGGGGGGCTGGCACGCGCGGGTCAGAAAGCGGGTCGACGCCCGGGTCGGGTCGGGTTCGGCAAAACGCGCGGATCCTCTAGGTTACTTAAGGCCAAAACGACGTCGTTTTGGGAGGGTATAAAAGGCACCTTCCTCCGTTTTTCGGCAGAACGCTCCTCCCCCTCTCTCTCTCTTCTTCCTTTTTCTCTCCCTTCTCTCTAGAAACTGAAGAACACCGATGCCGGATTCTGGAAATTTTCGTCGAAATCTGGAAATTTCGCCGGAAGTTGGCCGGAAGATCACCGGTTTCTGGGATTCTTAGTCGGAAACTGGATTGGTCGCCGGAAACTTCAATGTTCGCCGGAATTGTTGCCGGAAAATTCAAATTTTGCCTGAATTTTCGTCGGATTCTGGAAATTTCCCAGAAATTTCCAGAAAAAATTTTCGCCAAAAAATCTCTAAAAATTTTTCTCACTCTCAGAACACTCCTAAACTTTTCCTAGCTTCCTATACGCCTCCTTTTCTCTTAAATCAGTAGCTTTGCTTACTGTTTTCTGTGTGTCTTGCATTCTGTTCCAGAGTCCCTTTTATAGGGATTGATCAGGAGTTCCTGATCAATCCCAATTCCTCTTTGGACGGGAATTCAGTCTTTGAATCCAACTGGACTCTTCTGATTGAATTCCCCTCCAAAGTGGGATTCTTCAACTTTGAATCTTAGCCATCCAGAATTAAAATCAAAATAAATAAAAAAAATACTAGATAATCAAAAGATATGATAGTATAAAAATAAAAAAAAAATAATATCAGATAATTCAGAAAAAAAATCAGATAAAATTAACAGATAATAAAAAAAAATAACATAAGATAAACCCAAAAATATATTACAAAAAAATAATAATAATAATAATAATAATAATAATAAATATATAACTATATACATACAATACATATAAATCTAATCTAAATAAAAATAAATACACAAAGATATACATAACAATAATAATAATAATAATAAAATACATAAAATACAAAAGAGGAAAAAGAAAAGAAAAAAAAATACAGGATTGAAATGGGCCTTACCCATTTGGGCCAGGCCCAATTGATCTGGGCCCGGACCCAATTGGGTGTCTACAGTTTCCATTTCTCTTAGCCTCCTCCATGGCCTTCCACAATAGCCCCTCTCTTAAGCCACCCTCGATCCAAGTCTCATGCCTACTAACCCCTCCTAAGACACCCAAAACCTTCAAATACCAAAAAAAAAAAAACCCCTCTATTTGCCCATCACTGGTCCTTCCATCCTGGAACCCCTCTCCAATACTAGTCCTAAAGCCTAGCTCTATAGCTTTTGCCATAGCCCTTATCAAAACCCTAAATGACCAAGCCTTCTTCATGGCCCTCCACAATAGCCCCCCTTAAGCCACCCTTGACCCAAGTTTCGTGCCTACCAGCACCTCCTAAGACAACCCAAGAACCCACATGCACTAGCCTTGATTGCAACCCTTGTAGACACGAACCAACCAGCAAAAAAAAAAAACTCCATAACCCCAGCCCTTACCAGCTCCCTTCAAGCTCATACCATCAAATAGTCCACGACACACCATTGAAACCTACCTCCAAGTGACCGCCCTTTTCCTTGCTGACAACCTAAAAATCTCAAAACTCTTTCAACCCATAAAAAAAAAAGAGTCAAAATCATAGTCCTCCCTGTAGGGACGAACCTCAGTGCCAAGCTTTCTTACAAAAATAAAAACAAAAAATAAAAATTAGTTTAGCTTAAAAAAAAACACAAAGGAAAAGAAAAGAAAAAGAAGGGAGAAATGAAAAAAATAGAGAAAGAAGAAAAAAAAAAGAGAAAAAGGGCAATCGACAGTTGAAAGGTTTCTTCGCTAGGATCATCGAACAAGAAAAAGGAAAGAAAAGAAGAATAAAAAGAAAAAGAAAGAAGAAGAAAAATAATAGGAAGAAAAAGTTGAGTTGCATGCCAATGAGAGGCAACACTGACAGCAGTATAAGTGAGTGATCACCAGGATTTAGAATTCTATAGAGAAGTCTATTGGGTTTTCTTGTAAGAATGAATGATTTTTTTAAAAGCCAAAGGGAAAATGAAAAATTAAAAAAAAAAAGATTTTGTAACAAAGAAATAACACAAAAAAATCAAGCGGGTCAAACCAACCTAGTTTGACTAGTGATCCAGCTCAACCCGTTTCTTTCTACTTATAGCCCACCAACCCTATCCGAGTTGATTCCACTTGGGTCAAGCTTAAAGTGTTTGGAGCTCCTCAACCCAACATGTGATTTGGATCAAGCTCAAGTGGCAGTGCAATTACTTTTGGATCTTCCATTGAATTGGGTTTTGACCCAAATTATGGTAAGTTTATTTTAATTTAGTTAATTACTTGTTATTTTTACATGCATTTTTTTATAATATATATTTAATTATTTTAAATTGTTGATAATATTTTTTACATATTAAATGGTTAAGATTGTAATTTTAATTTAACTTGGTGTAATTTTTTATTTCACCATGCAAATTTTAAGAAAATTAAAATATGATGAAAATTTTGATGACAAGACTTCCGGAAGTCCGAGTAGTAATTTTTAAAAATTCTCTAGGTGAAAAAAGTCTTTTGAAAATTATCAAAATATTGGAATATCTATAAGTTTCTTTTTAATATGAAAATTTTTCATAATTATTTTCTTTAATTTATGTTTTTTTTATAATATAAAAAATGCATTTCTTTTGGTAATAAATTTATTTATAAATAATTATATTATGACTTTTAAGTATTGATAATTATTATAAAAATAAACAAAAATTTTTGGGGATGAGATTCAAAAGAAATCTAAGTAGTGATTCTTTTGAAATTTTTAGGTGAAAAAATTTATCTAAAATGCCATAAATGTATTAGAGCATTTAGATTAATTTTCAACAAATGCTTCTCGTTTGTTTATAAGTGACATAGAAATGAAATTTTGGAAAATATTATTTGATTTTAAATTATAGATATTATACTTTACAATTTTTTTCATATACATATTAGAAATAAATATGAACCATTGAGGATATGATTTTTTAAAATTTCGAGTAGCAATTCTTAAAAATTTTTTAGGTGAAATGGTTCATTTTAATATTATCAAAGTATTGGAATATTTTAAAGAATTTTTCAATATATAAAGTTCTTATTTATTTTTTAAGTGTACTAAGAATAAAAATATGTTTTTAAGGAAAATCAAGAAAATTAAATTTTAAATACCAAAATTAAGACCCTTTTTAATCAAAATCAAAAGATAACACATAATTAATTGGTATTGTTTTAAACAGGCGTTATAGGGGTACTAATCTTTCCCCATGCGTAACTAACTCTCAAACCCAAATTGTTTTCACAAATCCAAAAATTATCTTTTTAATAAATTTTAATTAGTTTTAAAATTTTATTAAAAAGGTAAGTTTTAATAGGTGACCAATTACACCTAACTAAAAAAGATTGGTGGTAACTCCATCTTTTGATTTCAAATTCATCTAACGATCTCTAAAACCGTTACGACAGTTTGGCAACTCCATTAGGGACATTATTTTTTAGAGAGTCGGGCTAAAAATTAATTAGGTATTAACCTTAATTTTGATGGTCTTAATTGGGATTTAACATTAATTTTCTTGATTTTGATTTTGTTTTTAATAACAATAGTAATAAAAATTTACATGCATTTCATTTTAATTATATCATTTGTTCATTATTTATTTTATGTATATATTATTCTCAATAAATTGTAGGGCATGAAAGATAGAGATTGTGATGTTGTTTTCTCTCATACACATAATGACACATTTCATATCATGCATGAGCTCTATACTTGGGCTGATCCCTTATAGGAGGAAGTAAAATACCTATGCCTTGATGAGGAGATAACCTCTATAATGGCAAGTAAAATACTTCCACCCAAATTAAACCATTTCCATTCGTAGCCTGTAATAGGTGAGGATTTGGGTGCCTTACTAGTCTTATGTGAACGTCACTAATGAACAATTTGAGAACCTTTAGACCAACAAATCCTCACTTAGGATATAGTGAACTTTAGGGACCAACCTTCAATAGAGCATTGCCTTTTTGTAAAAAGAACTCGAATATGCGATAAAATTTTGAAAAAGAAGATATGGATAATAAAAGAAAAACATTTTCTTGAAATTTTTTTTCTTTCTTTCAACATGTAGTTAATTTATTTAGTAGTTGTCCAAAATTTTGCATTTTCGTAAAATATTTTAAAATAAAATGAAATTTTTTAACATTATCCAACAAGCATAAAAAATTAATTTTTAAAAAAAATTAAAGGATTTTCTTAAATTCTTTGTTTATCGGCCAAATAAAAATTAATTTTTGAGTCCTAGTAATAAAAAAAAAAGTGTTTTTCCTTCTCAAAAAAAATTTTTTCTTTCTTTTTTGAATGTTGTTTCATCTTTCACATTTTCATATATCATAATAATAAGATAATATATGTACCCCATCCCATTCGCATCCATATCGATAGATAGTACATGCATTTTATTTCATGCACATGCATCCCTTGCACATATTAATAGGTAGTGCATGCACTCTGTCTCATTGTATATCTTAAGGTAGTGTCAACCTCATTAGGCTAATACAAAATATGCATTGCATTCTATATAGACATATCTCATGCACATGGTAGGTCCGTGCATTTCATACAGGTATGTTGTAGGTATACATCTTATCACCTATGCAAGTATGTTATTGTATTTCATGCATATGGAATCATGAATGGTAGGGTTTTATAAAATATGCATTGCATCTCATATCCCACCATCCTTGCAACAGAGCACTAAATTCCTTGCATACACATTTATGGATGAAATTTTTATCATTTGGGTCCTTGTACAAATAAAAATCCATTGTCTTAGGCATATATGCATTTCATGACATTCTTTAATCATCATATTCATGTATTCATAAACATGCTCTATATGTCATTGTTTTTGTGGCATTCATCCAATTAGGGTAATAAAATAGAATTTTTTTAGTCTAAGTCCCAGAATAAGATGTCTATCTTGGTGGGAATCTGAATGGCAAAAATAAGAGATCAATTAGTAGTAAGAATTAATACGTTGGAGTTGAATTGAGAGGAATTTTGGCTCAAGCTTTTAGAGATGAAATAATAGATGACTCAATTGATAGAAATGGTTAAAGGTAGTGATAGGGTTAAGTTTGTTGCTCCTCAAGGATTATTATCACTTTCAATTCCATTAAATCCAAATCAACTGGCTCTTGTTAGTTCTAGCACTTTTTTTGAGCATTTAAGGCATTAGGTGATTCGAACAATGACCAAAGTTTGGGCGAGCTCAAGAAAGGAAGGGGTGAATTGGCCACACAAATGATTGAGCTCAAAAGTATGATTTTCAAGCTAAAGTCACTTAGCTTTAAGCAACTATCACCAACTATCTCGAGTCCAAACCTACACTTAGGTCTTTCTCATGACTACTTTCAACCTCCTTTCTAAGCACCTAGGATTAGGGTGCCAAATTTCACATAACCTTAGAGAATTTCACACCTGAATTCATGTCCACCACCTTACATTTCACAACCACTTGTTCAGCATGCTATCCCATCATTACCTTCTCAATCCAATCTTTGACCCAGAGTTTCTCAGTTCACTCCAAAACCAACTAGACCACCATTTTTTTAATAAAATAAACCAATCATAGAACAAAAAAACTCTTGCAACACCAAGGAAAAAACCCCTATTGACCCAATACCCATGTTTTACGTAGATTTACACCCATTGCTTATGGAAAAAAACCTCATTAGCCTTGTCTCTATTGAACCCTTCAAACCACCTTATCCCAAATGGTATGACCCCAATGCTCGATATAACTATCATTTTGGTGTTGTAGGTCATTCTTTGGAATATTACACTCCTTGAAATACAAGATACACGGACTGATGAAAGTTGAATATTTGGGTTTTAACATCGAAATAAAGCTAGTTATTTACAAGAACCCTTCATTGATCCATGTCGAGATAGTAGGTAGTGCTATAGGCAATAGTAAGGTTGGCCAACATGATGAATAAAAAGTAAAAGCTTTAAAGTAAAAGGTTGTCCTCAGTAGCAATCATAGTCAACCACTTTTAGATTTCTTAGGCAAGACAAAGAGGAATAAGAATAGGTCTAGCATTTTTTTGTCTTAGCCCTTGGATGGTTCATGATATGTAAACTTGAAACCTTTGGGAATGAATGGAAACTTCTTTTAATCTAAATTTTATATGAGTTGATGCCTCTGTTTGCTTTTAATAATTATATGCTTAAAGGAGCTCATGAAAAAGAGTGATGATTGTAAACATGTCTTCACCAAAATTTTGAAGTGGAAGGAATGTCTTTAGATAACCCAGCCTAAATATAGGATGAAACTCAAGCTTTTCCTCAACAATAATAATAAAATTGGACTTGCATATCATGCATCATCTATTTGAATTCATTATTTTTCACCCTAACTAGGGACAAGGAATGGTGATTGTGAATATACTTTTGTCAAACCTTCAAAGCAAAAAATATTTTCAATAATAGAATTCATGTCATGCATTTCTGACTTTTGGTAATTAATAAAAGGTTTAAGAATAGTGCACCTACAAAATAAGATCAGTTAAGTCTGCACACTTATACTACTCAAGTTTGTACCATAATCATGGAAAATGAAGATGCAAATCAAATGAACATAGTGAAAGAGGCTTAAAAAGAGATCAAGGAAACAATTATGGGAATGCAATAAAATATGGACAAACAGTTAAAAGAATTAAAACAAATGTTGGGAGGGTTAACAAAAGGAAAAGAAATTGTTAAAACACACAAGGTAAAGGAGGACACAATAGTTGAAGCACCATTGTGTCCACCTGGGTTCACATATCCATATGTTCAAGACCCTTATCTGTCATAAGCACCTCCAGTAATTCATGAGCCTTATATTGATATTTCTACCAATTTGTCTCTAGTTCAAATTAATATCAATCCCAAGCCTACTCCTTACGACTCTATTGATGTGCCTAATTTAGATAATCCAAAAGAATAAGAGCAAATAAAAAGGGTGTTGGATTCATCAGGAGATACGGTGATGAAGGACAAATATGATTTGTTAAAAAGAGATTAAAAGTAATTGAAGGCCATGATATCTATGGGATTGTTGATGCTAATGAGCTTAGTCTAGTGCCTAATCTTGTCATTCTATCAAAATTTAAAGTCTTATATTTTGATAAGTATGATGGAATGAAGTGCCCTTCAACACACATTAACATGTATTGTCGAAAGATGATAGGCCACCTCATGATGATAAGTTATTGATCCATTGCTTTTAAGATAGTTTCACTAGGTCTGCAATAAAGTGGTATACCCAACTAGATCGAAGTAAGATTTACTTCTGAAATGATTTGGCTAGGGCTTTCCTAGCACGATATAAGCATGTATTAAACATGATTCCTGATAGGTTGTCACTGTAAAATATGAAAAAAAGAGCCAATGAAACTATTAAGAAATATTCACATAGATGGAGGGATGTGGTAGCCTAAGTACAACTACTTCTGTTAGAGAAAAAACTCACTATTCTATTTGTCAATTCCTTAAATACTCTCTATTACAAAAGAATGATTGAGAATGTCTCCAAAGACTTTGTGACATGGTAATTATCGAGAAAATAAAAAAAATATATAGTCAAGAATGGTAGGATTAAGTTGAATGATGAAACTAATGTTGAAAAAGAAAATACATTAGAAAAGAAAAAAGAGGAAGTGCAACCAATCACAGTTGAAAGGCATCTACCCAAGAACTTCATCCTATGAAATTCTTATCCTTTTCATCAACCTCATTTTTCTGTCATAAGTAGTATTTATCAAAGCCCATATCTTTGCCAACCAAGCCAATATCTAAGTTTTCCAACAAATCCCCATCTTCAAATGATTATTCACAATCTTGTCCCTACATTTGAGCCTACCACCTGACCAACAAAAAATCTAAAAAAAAAAAGAAATGAACAAGAGAAACTTCTAATCCCTATTTTTCACTTTTTTTCTTTGCTAATAGAAAACCAATACCTTACTTTTATGCCTTTGAAAATAACACCTAATCCATCTATAAGGAGTTATGATTTTAATGGCAGGTGTGATTCTCATATGAGGGAAATTAGCCATTCAACTAAAAAATGCAGATAGCTAAAAGAAAGGGTTGAAAATCTTATCAAGAGTGGTATTCTGGCTTCAGAACTGATGGAATAGTAGAAGTTGCCTTTGTCCAGATGCAAAAGGTAAAGAGTTGAAATGTAGAAGAAGGTTTTGAGTGTTAAAATATCAAGATATGATGATTTTCTTTTGAACCTTTAACCTTTTATATGACATGTGATGGTGTCCCTATGAGTTATTTA
Organism: Durio zibethinus; assembly: GCF_002303985.1. The sequence goes on along the minus strand of NW_019168159.1, from coordinate 9,052,135 downwards.
AATTAATCTTGTTAAACTTCATTTTGGAATAAATGAATGCTTTTAATTTTTCTATGAAATTTCATCTCTATGCATTTGTCTGAATAATAGTCCCACATAATTAATTTTCAAAATCATAAAATGAAAAGCACTTTCCAAAACAAAACAAAAAAAAAAGATTTGTAATAAAGTTCCATATAAGTAGTTTTCAAGATCAAATAGGCTTTTTCAAAGGGAAATTTATGATTTTTTTTATGGCAAGAATCTTGAAGTAATTGGTGATTACTATATATACATACAAAAACCTCATCCAATACCATTACACTTTTTCCTTGACCCTTCTATGTTTCAATCCTTTTGAATAATTTTACTCACCAATCATAATCCTTTAAGGGATATGAATTTTCATGGTGAACCTTGTTATCATTCGATATATTGAAATCATAATATTTTCTTGGGCAATGAATGAAAAAGGCCAATTTTGAAAATTCATTTTGAATTTTGAAAACCAAGCAAGGTACTATTTCAAATTTTTAATTAGTAATTCATTGTGTATCAAATCTTGTCAATATGATTGAACCATCCAAATTATTTCAATGACATAGGCACGAAAATACCTGAACTTTCTTTCTCAAATAACCATTATTTCATGCCTTAAGGCACATTGACTAAAAGAAGCAAACTTCTTTCTCGCTTAAGATAATTTTTTTCATGCGTTAATACCTTTTTCTCTTATTTTACCAAAATGCCAAACAATTTGAAACCAAAATGAGCTTTTTTTTTAACTCTGAATCAAATTTTGGACATCTCATATAACCTAATTTTCATCGTCATAAGAACCTTAAGTAGGAAAACAAGATAAGGCATCAGTCACACAAAAATAATTTATAGCTATTAAAAAAAACTATAACAAAATAATAACAAAAAAATTAAAACAAAAACAAATAGAAGTTTTTTATTGCTCTTATAACTAAGTGATCATGTTTGAAATAATGAATGGTCATCTTTCTCTATCATTCGTTTATAAAAAAATAATCCACTTACCACCCATTTGAGCCTATTAAATTTACTGTTTTCAAAATGAACCCTGGCCAATGATCTTTTTTTACATTGGGGGCAAAATAATGATATCTTCATAAGCTCAACTTTAAAGAAAATGTCTAATATTGAGAATATCTAATATGCATATCGAAGATGAGAGCCCGAGGCAGAAAGTGAAAGAAGTTTGAATTAGAATCCTAAGAATTCAAGAAAGAATAATGCTAAAGTTGATATCAGATGTTTTCATAAAAAATTAAAGAAAAAAATAAAAGAAAAAAGAGTGAAGAAGAGAAAGACATGTATTTCAAAGACGAGAATTTGAAGCAAAAAAAAATAAAGCTTTAATTAAAATCCAAAAAAAAAAAAAATAAAGAGAAGAAAAACATGTACCTTAAAAATGAGAATTTAGGGCAAAAACTGAATAAAGTTTTAGTTAGAATCCTAAGTAAAACTTTAAGAAAGAAGAATGTTGTCGTTGAAGTTAGATGTTTCCAAAAAAAAAAAAAACAAAGAAAGAAAGACATGCTCTTAAGAGATGAAAGCTTTGGGCAAAAAGTGAATGAAACCATAATTAGAATCTCAAGTAAAAGGAAGACAAAATTCAAGAAAGAAAAATGCTAAAGTTAAAATTGGATCTTTCCAAAAAAAAAAAAGAGGGGGGCAAAGGAAGAGAGACACATGACCTTTTCATCCAGAGAATACTGCATTGAATCATTGGCCTATTTGCCCTAAATAACATATTTTAAGCCTATTTATCCATTTTTTAAAACCCCGAACCTTTGCTTACATATATACCTTGAAAAGTCCATTTTGATCGAATGTGGACAGTTGAATTGAAAAGTTATGCCCTTGAAAATTTATATATACTTGTTGATATTTGGCAAGATTTCACCAAGTTCTTCATTGTTAGAAAATAAAGCTTTAGGGTGAAAATCCAAAAAGGGCAACTTAAAGTTAAAGCCACCTTTGAGACCCCGAAAGAATTTTAAAGTTTCAAGGTTCTATCCAGAATAAAAAAAAATCCATATGCAAAACCTTTTAAAAGGTCAATACACAATAAAACCTTTGCATTTCATCAAACAGTGAAAAAAATCAGCCTTTTTCTCTTCTCAAATCTTATTCAAAAAATAATTGCTAGTTTTGACACACATTGAAGTATCACATTTTCAATAAAAAAAATCTTTTAGAAAATTATTGACTCTGGACTCATTAAATTTTTTTTAAAACCCCTGGACATAATCTTTAAGACCTTCAGGTAAAATATTTTAAATTTTCAAAATTTTAATGCCTCTAATACGAAGAGCACTCAAAGATTTAGACCTCCGGATAAAACATTTTAAATTTTTAAAGTTTCAATGCCTCTGATATAAGGAGCACTCAAAGATTTTAAAATTTATAAAATCTTCAGGCATAATCTTTAAGACATCGGAGCATAATCTTTAAGATCTCCAAGTAAAACATTTTAAATATTTAAAGTTTTAATGCCTCTGATATGAGGAGCACTCAAAGATTTTGAAATTTGTAATATCTCTAAGCATAATTTTTAAGATCTCCAGGCATAATCTTTAAGACCTCTAAGTAAAATATTTTAAAATTTCAAAGTTTCAATGCCTTTGATATAAAGAACATTCAAAGACTTTGAGATTTGTAAAACCTCATGATATAATCTTTATGACTTCTAGGCATAGCATTTTAAAATTTCAAAGTTTCAACACCTCTGAAGCAAGGAGCACTCAAAGATGTTGAGATTAATAAGACCTTCAGATATAATCTTTAAAACCTCCAGGCATAATCCTTAAGACCTCTAGGTAAAATATTTTAAATTTTTAAAGTTTCAAAGCCTTTGATATAATGAACACTCAAAGATTTTGAGATTTGTAAGACCTCCAGGCATAATCTTTAAGACCTCCGGGTATAACCTGTAAGACCTTCGAGTAAAACATTTTAAGATTTCAAAGTTTCAAAGCCTCTGTTTAGGGGGAACAATTTTCAAACAAGATTTTTTAAAGTTTCAAAGCTTTTATTTGGGAAGAGCCATTTTTAAACAAGATTTTTAAAAAAAAGTTTCAAAGCCTCTGTTTAGGGGGAGCAATTTTCAAACAAGATTTTTTTAAAAAAAGTTTCAAAGCCGCAATTTATGGGGAGTCATTTTTAAAGTTTGAAAACTTCTGTTTAGAGGAGCCATTTTCAAAGTTTCAAAACCTACGTTTTGGGTGAACAATTTTCAAATAAGATTTTTTTTTAAGTTTTAAAGCCTCTATTTAGGGGAGCAATTTTAAAACAAGATTTTAAAGTTTCAAAGCCTCTGTTTAAAGGAAGCCATTTTCAAACAAGATTTTTTTTAAGTTCCAAAAACTTTATTTGGAGGAAGCCATTTACAAAAGTAAAAAAAAAAAAAGCTTTTGAAAAACTATTCGTAATTCTCAGTAATGTGTAAAGAAGGGCAATTGTAAACACTCAATTTATCTAGGTTAATTTGAATTTGTTCGATTTTTTAAGCTTAATTTGCACATTTTTATTTGAGCCAGTTTAAGCATTAAATCAAATCGGGTTTGTTCAAACTTTTTTTGAATTAGTTATTTTTAATTTTATTGAATTAATTAAATTAAATGAAAAATTACAAAATATATATACAAATAAATAAATATATATTATTATTATTCTTATTACTACAATTAAGTAAAACTAAGGAAAAAACAATAAAAAATTCAAGAAGGAGTGGCCAACAACCACTACCAAATTTGTCTGGTACTAACCAGTGCCATGCTTCACCACCCTGCTTATTAAAAAAAATTTAGATGGATATTACAAATGAATAGATAAAAACTAGAGAAGAGACAAGAAAACGGGGGTCGAGCACCCATTTTCCACCTAAAACCTTCTCCCATAATGAGCCTTTAACCCAGCACTAGCCCTAAAAACCCTTACCTTCAACTCAGCACCAGTGGCTCCCATGCATTATAGCCACCATTTTTAAAACCTCGCAAAGACTTTGCTAGCCCCTCATTGGCACTTTTTAGCCCGCTCCAAACCATTTCCAAGCACCAATCCCACTTCGTCCAACCCCAATCCTAGTAGATACTAGAATTAGCTCTTTACCCAACCTAACCCCAGACTCAATCACCAAGTCATGTAAGACCCTTGCCTCGACCTAGCACCAGTATGCCTTCATAACCCCTCCTCAACACCTTTGCCAGCACCACACCCTTTGCACACCTCTACACCCAAGCCATACATAGCCTTGCACGAATCAGACCCCTTCAACCATACTATACCATAGCTATTTAACCATCACCATCTTTCCAGCCAGAACCCGCACTTCACAGCTTTTGCATAAGCACTTTTCAACATTGTCTTTTCACCAAACCTATCCTTATCAGCCCATTTCCAAGTCCCTAGTTGACACCTACCTAAAGCCATCCCCAGCCCTTTTATTCCACCAAGGCCTCTCCAACAGCACCTCAGTAAACCTAACAAGAATCAGCCCTAAACAGTTCCCATTTCACCCAAACTTTTTCATGACCCCTCATAATAACCCCCTTCAAACCACCCTCGACCCAAGTCTCATGTCTACTAGCCCCTCCTAAGACACCTAAAACCTTTCGATACAAAAAAAAAGCCTTTCATTCGCCCATCACTGGTCCTAAAGCCTAGCTCCATAACTTTTACCCTAACATTCACCAAAACCCTAAATGACCAAGCCTCTTGTATGACCCTCCATAATAACCCCTTTCAAGCCACCTTCGACCTAAGTTTTATTCCTACCAACCCCTCCTAAGACAACCTAAAAACCTGTATGCATAAACCCCGATTGCAACCCTTGTAGACACTAGCTAATCTAAAAAAGAAAAAACTCCACAACCCTAGCCCTTACTAGCTCCCTCCAAGCTCCCACCACCAGACAGTCCATGACACACCATTGAAACCTACCTCCAAACGACCACCCTCTTTCTTATTGATAATCCAAAAATCTTAAACCCATAAAAAAAAGAGTTGAAATCATAGTCCTCTCTGTAGAAAGGAACATCAGAGCCAAGCCTTCATAGAAAAAGAAAAACAAAAAATAAAAATCAATTTCAGCTTTTAAAAAAAGGAAAATAGAAAGGAAAGAAAGAAAAAGAAAAAAAAAAGAGAAAGGAAAATGATAGGGAAAGAAAGAAAATGATAGAAAAGAGAAAAAAGAGAATCGATAATTGAAAGGTTTCTTTGCTGGGATCACCGTACAAAAAAATAAAAAAATAAAAAAAATAAAATAGAAGAATTAAGCTGAGCTGTATGTCAATAAGGGGCAACAGTGGTAGTAGCATAAGCGATGAGGCTACTAGGATCTGGAATTCTATAAAGAAAGCTGTTAGGTTTTCTTGTAAAAATTAATGATTTTTTTTAAGAACCAAAAGGAAAATGAAAATTTAAAAAAAAAAAAAAGATTTTGTAACAAAAAAATTAGGTGGGTCAAACCAACCCACTTGACTAGCGATCCAACTTGACCTATTTCTTTTGGCCTGTAGCCTACCAACCTTATCCAAGTTGATTCCTACCCAGGTTAGGCTCAAAGTGTTTGGTGTTCCTCCACCCAACATGTAATTTGAATTAAGCCTAAGTGACAGCATAATTACCTTTGGACCTTTCATTGAATTGGGTTTTGATTGAAATTATGATAAGTTTATTTTAATTTTGTTAATTACTTTTTATTTTTACATGCATTTTTTTATAATATATATTTAATTATTTTAAATTGTTTATGGTATTTTTTACATATTAAATGGTTAAGATTGTAATTTTAATTTAACTTGGTGTAATGTTTTATTTCACCACATAAATTTAAGAAAATTAAAATATGATTAAATTTTTGATGATAAACTCTGAAAATTCTAAGTAGTGATCCTTCCAAATTTCCTAGGTGAGTTGAAAATTACTAAAGTATTGGAATATTTAGAAGTTTCTTTTTAATACAAAAAATTTTCATCACTATTTTTTTTAATTGGAGTAGTTTTTTTAATAATATAAAAAATATGCATTTCTTTGGGCAATAAATTTATTTATGAATAATTATATTATGACTTTTAAGTATTGATAATTATTATAAAAACAAACAAAAATTTTCTGGGGATGAGATTCAAAAGAAATCTGAGTATTGATTCTTTTAGAATCTTTAGGTAAAAAAATTTATCTAAAATACCACCAATGTATTGAAGTATTTAGATTAATTTTCAACAAATGTTTCCCGTTTGTTTATAAATGACATAGAAATAAATTTTTAAAAAATGTTATTTGATTTTAAATTATATGTATTATACTTTACGATTTTTTTATATAAATATTGAAAATAAATATGAACCACCGAAAATAGGATTTTTGAAAATTTTGAGTAACTATTTTTAAAAATTTCTTAAGTGAGATGGTTTCTTTTAATATTGTCAGAGTATTGGAATATTTTTAAGAATTTTTCAATATGTAAGGTTTTTATTTATTTTTCAAATGTGCTAAGAATAACATTATGTTTTTAAGGAAAATAAAAAAAATTAAATTTTAAATACCAAAATTAAGACCCCTTTTTAATTAAAATCAAAAGAAAACACATAATTAATTGATACCATTTTAAACAGATACCATTGGGGTGCTGATCTTTCTCTATGCATAACTGACTTCCAAATTCAAACTGTTTTCGCAGACTTAAAAATTATCTTTTTAACAAATTTTAATTAGTTTTAAAATTTTATTAAGAAGGTAAATTTTAATAGGTGGCCAATCACACCTAGCCAAAAAAAATTTGATGGCGACTTCATCTTTTGATTTCAAATTCGTCTAACGATCTCCAAAACTGTTACGACAATAATAATAATAATAATAATAATAATAACAATAATAATAATAATAATAATAATAAATTTTATGCAAAAAATATATATATATGAAAAATTTTTAATAAATTTTTAAAAGAATTATAAAAACGAGCTTGCTTCGAAAGTTTATTTAGATGTTGGAGATATTTAAAGAAGTTCATAAATTCTTAAACTTACCCAAAACCATAAATCCATTTTAAATTTTTAAGGATTTGTATGAAAACCTTTTATGAAATAATATGTTTCCAAATACCATATAGATGTTGAGGTATTTAGAAAATTTTATTTCATTAAAAATTTTCATACATTTTCACAACTCAAAAGAATTTCATTTTGTTATAACAACAATTATAAAAATATAAAATAACAAAAATAATAGAACTAGAATTTAAATATAAAAAGTCATACCCAAACTTTGCCTAAAAGTTGGAGAGTCCAAGTGATTTATTTATATTTGAAAACCCGATTCTTAAATTTGTATTTTATCATTATTTGCATATAACTCATTTTAGAATAATGTGTACATTCTTAATTCATATATATGTTTATTGATGTTTAATATTAATTATATTATTTTTCATTAGTTTTACTACATAAAAAGTTTTCTTAAAAATTTTTAGTTTTAAGTAAATAAAATTAAAATAGTATTCCATGAAATTTAATTATTGGTACTTTGTCTAGATGTTGGATTGTCATTTACAAAGAGTGTTAGTTTATTATTTTTAAAGGAATATTATGATAAATCTTAGATGGAAAGACTATTTTCAAATTTTGCCTTTATATCGAGGATTTTGAAGGTATTTTTTTAATTTGAAGATTTTCAAAATATTCCTAAATAAAGATTTTTTCTAAAACTAATTTCATTTCTTAAAAATGAAAGAAATTATAATTAAATTTCATATAAATAAACCACTTTTATCTATAATTACAAATAGTACATAATTAATTGGTACCAATTTTGTAAGCGTTGTGAGAGTACTAATCCTTCTCCACACGTAATTGACTCTTGAATCTAATCTATTTTTATAGACTAAAATCATCTTTTTAATAAAGCTTTAAACCCGTTTTAATGTTTTATTAAAAATATAAATTTTTTAGGTGGCCAATCACACTTTAAAAAAGATTCATGGTGACTTCCCGTGTTTTTTTCACGATTTTTATTTTTATGTTTAGCAATCGAGTCTCCAGAGTAATACTGTTGTGACAACTTAGCAATTTTGCTGGGGACATTTTTAAGAGTCAAGCCAAAATTAATCATGTGTTATCCAAATTATTAGATTTTACGATTTTAGTTGATATTTAATTTTAATTCCTTCCATTTTAATTCTCTTAAAAAAATTACATGTTAGCATCTGACCTAGGTTTTGTCATTTGTTTTTCTCTCATGTTGTTTAATTGATATTTCTCTTTGCACACACTCTACATATTCACCTGCAAGCATTAGCTTTAAACCTGGGCTCTTTTTCTTTTAAGAGGAAGTAAACTAGCTACACTCTTGTGAGGTGATAACCTCTGTATTTGCTAGCGAAATACTTTCATTCATATTGAATTCTTTCCATTAATAGCTTATAATGGGTGAAGATCAAGAAGCCTTACTGGTTTATAATGGATGATGATGTGAAAAATAGTCTAGAAACCTTTATATGTATAAATCTTATCCCATGATATCATGAGCCCTAAGGATCCAGCCTAAGATAGAGCCATGACATTTTTTATTAACATTTTTTACTTATTTAATTCTTTTGTTGCCTTTAATTTTGCTGCATGCATTATATAGGCATCATATTTCTTATGAGGGTATTGTTTTGGGTCAATCTTTAGTAAAAAAAGCTCTCATAAAACCTAGAGTGGTATCATCCATGTGTAAGAACTATTTAGAGGTTAAGAACCAATTAGAAAGTACCCAAGAAAAAGAATGAGACTATTTAGGAGATGGTTATATCTCGACACTTTCGCAATCAATATATATGGATCTAAATCAAAATGACATGTTAAAATTCTAAGCTATCTGGAACGATGGCAAATAGAGAGAAGGGAATCCTTTTCTAATAAATACAAGGATGTGGCCTTTTATATGTTGGTTAAAATTTATGAATAGCTTATTAGAACCACGATGTAGTTTTGGGATCCATTCTATCAATGCTTTATGTTCAATTAAGAAGATTTGACCCATACGACTGGGAAGTCTCATCCTTGCTTTGAATAGAATTCCTTAGTCAAGACATGATCTACTAGAAAGAATAAAAGACGATCAATTTAGGAAGAAGTTAGCTAGGATCATGGAATTGCGATCGAGGAAATTGATAAACATAAGAAATGAAAAAATGGAATTGAATCAATTCCTTCAACTTTTCTATTATAGCACATAAAGAAAAATCTAAATAATGATTGCGGGCAAGACATGTTTGCTTTAATGGTATATAGGTTGGTAATATTTCCTAAGATACTGGGCCATGTAGAAGTATCGGTGGTTGATATTTTTTGAACAATTAGGCAAGGGCATAAATTCGTCTCTAACCATTCTAGTTGAAACCATCAAATCATTAAATTACTATCAAAGGAAATGTGAAGGCCAATTCATAAGATATGTTTAGTTACTCTACATTTTGATTCAGAGTCACTTTTAGGGAAAAGAAAAAGTGTCCTTATGACCTTTCTCTATTCAGTTTATCTTAATCAAAAAGTTTATTACTAAAGAATGGTAGAGAGATTGGACAAAAAAGCATTAGATGACAGTTTTTCTGAATCTCACAAGTAAGGCCATAACATGGAGAGCATTATGGATGCCTTCTTTTGCTATATTATACAGTTATGAAGATAAACCATGGGTTTTATTCCTAGGGATATAAAGGGCATTTAGTTATGCACCTCTTATGGTTTAGAGACAAAACTATTCTTGATAGTTTTTTCCTATGACTCATGGACTCAATGTACTCGAATTCAATTATGGTGCACCTATGTACATGAAAAAAGTCCAAGAAGTCATCAAAACTTGAAAACAGATTAATTGCATAAATTTGGCCAGATATGCAAATAATGTGGTAGAATGATATATTTCATAGAGAGTGAAAAGAATCAATGAAGTTAGGCTGTTACCAAAAGATATTCCAAAATAGTTGCCAACCCCCACATCGAAGCTAGTATTGACAACCCTCGAAGTTGCCCAATAAGAATTTGAGGTAGAAAGGAAGAAAATGGAAAAACAAAATATGACAATGTTAGAATAGGTTAATTAATTAAAATATGATTTGATGATAAAAGATTATGCATTACATAAGCTGGCCAAGGAACAAAAAGTATTGAAAAGATATTTGAAGATCTCTATCATGAAAACAAAAAATTAAGAATGGATGTTGGACCTCCAAAAGGATCTAAGAAGGAAACTAATGATTTAAGAAAAATGATAAAGTACTGGAAAGGTAGAGCCAGAAAGAACAAAAAAGCTATTGTCACTCTCATTTAGAATTAACAAACATGGAAGAACAAGTTTTTTAAAGTTATCGAAAAAATAAGCAATTAAAGGTCAGATTAAGGGAAGAAGAAAACAAGAATTTCATTCTGCAAAAAACATTGTAGCAAAAGTTGACAAGGCTGAAACATCAATGACGAATGGGCCCATATAATTAACATAAAAGTAGAAGCCTGAGAGATATGGAAAGCAGAAAGTTTAAGAAGGTAGTAATACATAGAACACTTGACCTTTAAAATTTATAAGGTTGTCCAGAAGGCGAGCAAAATGGTTGAGAAAGCAAAACACTTGAACGAGAGATTATACTGACCCAAAGCTATAGTTAACGATTGTTAGACTTTCTCTGTGAGGTTAGAGAGCAATATGCTCAAGTTAAAAGTTTTTACAATTTTAATGTAAGGATGATCGGATGATGTACAAAAATTCCTATGGTCAATAAAAGTTTCTTTTGCTTGGATTGATCCAAAACAATGTCCCAATTTGCATTACATTCATTCCATGCATGCAATTTAATAAAAGCAAAGATTGACAATAATAACAATGATATTGTATCATGTGCTTTAATTCATAATTAATAAACAAAAGTTCAAGGATAGTGAAGCCAAAAAACTTAAGTCAACCAATCTTGCCTAAATATAACGCTTGTTCTAGAGCTTGAGTCATAGAAGGAGAGAACATAGCTAGATTTGAGATAGTAAAAAAAACATAAGAAAAAATAAGGGAAATAGTAATAGAGATTCAACAAAGTATTGATGCACAGATGGCTGAACTAAGGTAGTTGTTATCTAATTCATTAAAGGGAGTTGCTAGTATATTATGACCAAGGAAAGAGATTAATACAAAAGAACTGTTATACCTTCCAAGGTTTACCCTACCCTAAGCTCAAGCTCCTCATAACATACATGTGCAGCCACCAAATGTACAACCTTACCATTATATTAATCTTTCTACTAGTTAACCATAGATTCATTTGAATGCTAACCCAAGATCTATCCCTATTAACCCTATCTAGGTACTGAATCAAGATGACCTGGTCAAATAAGAGAAGTCACATAAAATGTCAAAGTCAATTATAAATTCAAAAATATGGAACAAGTATGACCAACTTGAAAAAAGGGTCAAAGCAGTAAAAGGTAACGATATTTATAGGATTATTTATGCTAATGAGCTCAGTTTTATGCCTAACTTAGTTATCCCAACAAAATTTAAAACCTCAAATTTTGATAAATATGATGGAATAAAAGGTCTTTCTATTCACATTACTATGTTTTGTCGAAAGATGGTAAGTCATACTTAAAATGATAAGCTTCTGATACACTGTTCCTAAGATAGTTTAATCGAATTAGTGACAAGATGGTACGTAAAGCTAGATCGAAGTCAAATCTATTCGTAGAAGGACTTAGCCAAAACCTTCATCACCTAGTATAAACATGTCCTTGATACAACCCCTGACAGCTCGTTGTTACAAAATTAAGAGAAAAGGTCAATGAAAACCTTTAAAGAATATGCACATCAATGAAGAGATGTGGCAACCCAAGTCCAACTACCAATAACTAAAAAAGAGATCACTATGCTATTCGTCAACACACTAAAAGCATCATACTATAACAAGTTAGTTGAAAATACAACAAAAAATTTCTCTAAATGGTGATTTTGGAAGAAATGATAAAGAATGCTATCGAGAGTGACAAAATTAAAGAGCCCAAAAAGAAGACAACAAATCCAAAAAAGAAAAAGCATGAGACACATGTAATCACTTACGAAAATTTCTCACGCCGTTCTTTTATTCTATACAACCCAAACTTACCATTCCCTCCTTATTACCTTACTACCAACCAAATCTCCTAATAACCCTATTATTATAAAGTACCCCAACAACCACCACACAAACTGAGCTTTAGTTTTTAACCACCCAATTACACCATCATACCTCTAACTCAACCATTTGCCCAACCAACCTATTAGATCAATAACCAAAGAAACCCATAAAATAACAATAATCAAGAAACGCCTCAATTTTACCTCATTTTTATGTCTTACATTGATTTGTACCCCCAATTGTTGAGAGGCCACCTTATTGCCCCTACTCGTATGGTACCATTAAAGCTCCTTTACCCAAGTTGGTATGACCCCATGCCAAGTGTGATTACTATTATGATGTGGTAAGATACTTCATTGAAAATTGTATAACACTTAAATATAAGGTACAAGGTCTAACAAATGAATGGCTCTTAACTTTTGATACTAAATTCAAGCCAAATGTCAATGGTAATCCTTTGCCAAACCACACCAAAGGGAAGATTAATGTTATAGGTAATGAAAAAGATGTAGGGATCAAAAAATACATGGATGAAGTGATGACCCCTTTTGAACAGGTGTAAGATTATTTGATTGAGACAGGCATAATTCACTGATATCTTTGGATGACAATAGAAGCTTTAAAGACTACGACCAAATTTGTAAGTACCATAGAAAAATGGTCAGACATTTGATTTAAAAATGTGAAATCTTTCAATGAATATTGCAAAGTTTGATGGACAGGTTGTAATAGAATTTTATAATGAGTATGATGAAAGCAGTGTGAATATGATGGGTTATAAGCCCTCTAGCAAGTCCTTTACCATTAAACCTCTAACGATATTCTATGAAAAAAATTGAAACTTGCAGTTGAGAAAACTATATCTTTTCTTAATACGGTAATGACTATTTATGTTCATGGTCCATTCCTTTACCAAACTGATAAAGTAGTCCTGTGGAAGTGTGACTATGATGTCATGATTCAAGGACCTAATATGATCTTGAATGATGTAAGCATGGTGAATACTGCAAACATAATAGGCATAAGAAGAATAACTTGAAGTGGCCGGTATTACATTTTTAAAATGTTAGAAAGGGCTAAAAAGAGAAGAGAAAAAGGTAAGATGTCAAAGTACTTAGTCGATAGTAAGCTTAGAAGTGCAGATTAAAGAATCGGATATTAGAGAAAGAAGCTTATAAGTTTTTAAAGATCATCAAATATAGTGAGTACAGTGTGGTTGACCAGTTGAACAAACTATCAGCTTGTATTTTATTATTATTATTATTGTTGAACTCATAGTCACATAAGAATGCTTTGTTAAAAGTGCTTAATCAGTCTTACGTCAAACATAATATTTTTATTAATAAGGTAGATTACATGGTGAGAAATATTATAGCCCCTAACTTTATTACTTTCAATGATGATAAAATACCCTCGAAGAGATAAGGTAGTGTGAAGGCCCTGCATGTCACTGTTAAGTGAAAAACTCACACCATTGTCAAAGTATTGATTGATAATAGGTCATCTATTAACGTCATACCAATGACTATATTGTCAAAGCTTCCAATAGACCTTTTTCTATATTAAAAATAGCCATATGATAGTAAGGCCTTTTGATGAAGCACGAAGAGAGGTGATCAATGAAATAGAGATTTTGTTACAGATTGACCTATCTACCTTCAATGTCTTATTTTAGGTGATGGATATAACACCTACATATAGCTATTTACTCGAAAGACCTTGGATTCATACAACTAGAGCTATACTTTCATCTTTACACTAGCAGGTAAAGTTTATTGTTGAAGGGAAACAAGTTTGTCTAGATGGTGAGAAAGACTTATTAGTAACAAAAACCTTGATCACTTTTTATGTCGAGGCTACTAAAGAGGCAACCGAATTCCAATTTAAAGCCTTTAAAGTAGCAAAAGCTATTAATGTCGAAGAAGGGTCAAAAATATCAATTTTTTAAATATCAAAAACTATAAATATGGTGATCAAACAGATTATCAGCAAAGGTTGGCAAGCAGGACAGGGTTTAGGAAGGGTTTTACAAGGAATTAAAAAGGCATTGAACATGACTAAGAATAAAAAAATATAAGGTTTAGGCCACAAGCCTACTGTTACTGATAGAAAGAATATAATATAAAAGAAAAAATAAAAGAGAATGGCATGCCTCAAAGGGCAATAGTCGGTTGATGAAAATTGGTGTTCCCTTATCTGTACAAAACATTTTACTTTGGTGGATATGTCTACCCTGGATTATCAGAGGTTGAAAAAGGTGAACCAGTGATAGAATTGGAGGAAACCTTCTCTCAAGTTCAAATTGGCTCAAATGAAAAAGTTGTGTAAGATGAAAAGATGTTTCTTTTTTTTTTTAGGTTAGAAAATCCAAGAATGTTGTATTGTTTCCATTATCCTTGAACCATTTAAACTTAAATATTTTAATTGCTTTTGCCCAAAAGCATACGAAGGTCAAATGTATAGGCTTACTTTTATTATCCTAATAAAATGATGAATGCAATGTATTTCACATATACCATCTTTTTTTTTATGTTATTCATATTTTTCTTGCCTTTGCCAAGATTAATCTATATTTTTTTTAAGATTGTACCTATTTTTAGGTCTTTAAATAATTAACATTATGGATGACTGAGACAATAACGCCCGATTTGATTGTAAAACATTTATTCACATTAGCGAGCTTGATAACGATGTTGATTTAAAAGACTCTGATTTGTCATACAATCTGTTAAAATAGATGGAACAAGAGAAGAAAATTATAGAATTCTATCAAGAATCGATCGACTTATTGAATTTGGGGGATAGTGAGAATAAGAAAGAAGTTAAGATCAGTACTTTATTATTATCAATTGAGAAATAAAAACTGGTGAATTTGTTGCAAGAATATATGGATGTATTTGTAAGGTCTTATCAAGATATATTCAGACTTAGCACGAATGTGGTCGAACATAGACTGCCTTTGAAACTAAAGTGTCAACCAGTATAGCAAAAATTAAGACGCATAAAGCTGAAAATGTTGTCAAAGATAAATGAAGAAGTGAAAAAATAATTTGATGCAAATTTTTTAGAAGTAGCCAAGTACCCTGAATAGGTGGCCAATATAGTATTAGTTCTTAGAAAAGATGAAAATGTTAGGATGTGTGTAGACTATCAGAACTTGAATAAGGCCAGCCTAAAGTATAATTTCTCGTTAACTTATGTCGATACCCTTATGGATAACACTGCTAATCACTCTACCTTTTCATTCATTGATGGACTTTTTTACTATAACCAAATCAAAATGGCTTAAGAAGATATGGAAAAAATCACGTTAGTGATAAATTTAGGGTACATTTTACTTAAAATCATGCCTATTGGGCTAAAGGATGCTAGCGTCACATATCAAAAAGCAATGGTCACCTTTTTTTATAATATGTTACACAAAGAGATATAGGTGTATGTTGATGATATGATAGTTAAGTCTTAAAAAGATAAAAATCATTTTGCTAATCTTAAAAAGCTCTTTGAAAGGTTACAAAGATACTAGCTCAAGTTGAATATGGCCAAATGCACATTCGGTGTTAAATTTAAAAAATTGCTAAGGTTTATAGTTAGTGAACAAAGTATAAAAGTAGACCTTGATAAGATTCGAGCCATTCAAAAGTTGTCAGTGCCATGCACATAAAAGGAAGTGAGACTTTTAAGGTGATTGAATTACATTTCTTTCTTTATATCTTAACTTAACTTGAAATGCGATTCGATCTTTAAGATGCTTCATAAAAATAATCTAGGTAAATAGGATAAAGAATGCCAAAGTGCATTTGAAAAGATTAAAAAGTATTTGACAAGCCCATTAGTGTTAGCACCACCAATTGTAGGAAGGCTATTGATCTTGTATCTAACAATGCAAAAGAAATTGATGAGATGCATACTAGGACAAAGGGATGAAACTGGTAAAAAAGAGCATGCTATCTACTATTTAAGTATGCCCTAGTTTAGACTACCCTTAGACTTAGATAATATATGCTTTATCATATAACTTGGCTGATATCAAAGTTGGATCCTTTCAAGTACATTTTTGAGAAACTATCTCTGTCAGGCATGATAACGAGATAACTAATCATGTTTCTGGATTATGATATTGTGTATGTGGCACAAAAATCCATAAAAAGAGTGCGATAGTTTATTTTCTTATCGATTAAACTATAAAAGATGGTGAACCCATGAAGTTTGAATTTTCAAATGAAGATTTAATGGCCATCTTGCAGGATGAAAATGAAGAGCCTATAAAAAAATCATGGAAAATGTTTTTCAATGAGGCATTCAATATAATGGGGCATAGCAGTGGGGTTATGCTAATATCCCTAGAAGAAAATTACTACTGCTACACTACAAGATTGAATTTCAATTGCATAAATAATGTTATTGAATATGAAGCATATGCCATGGGTCTGCAGATGACCATAAAAAAAAAATTAAAGTGCTAGAAGTATATGAGAATTTAGCCTTGGTAATTTACCAACTAAAAAGGGAATAAAAGACTAGGGACCCAAAATTGATGTTATACTAAAGGCACATAACTAACATGACAAAATAGTTCAAAGAGATCCAATTTTAGCATGTTCCTCGAGAAGAAAATTATATCGCTAATGCCTTGGGTATTTTGATAGTAATGTTCAAGTTAAGTGACAATACAAGAATCCAGCCTATCAGAGTACAAATGAGAGATTCACCGATTCATTGTTTAAATGTGAAAGAGGAAGTGGATTGATGACCATGGTATTATGACATTGTGTAGTATATCAAATGCCAAAATTATCTCGAGCAAGCCTCAAAGAATGATAAGAGGATTATTCAAAGATTAGTAGTAGGATTTATGCTTGATGAAGAAATCCTATATAAAAATAGCTGAGACTAGATATTGCTAAGGTGTGTAGATGCTGTTGAAGCAAAAAAGATACTTAAAAAAGTGTATAAGATAATTTATAGAATACACACCAATGGGCATATAATGTCCAAATAATTATGAGAGTGGGTTACTGCTAGTCTATATTGAAAAATGATTACACTAGTTATGCCTGAAAGTGCCATAAATGCCAAATTTAAAAGGATAAAATTGATTCCTCTCTAGTCTCACTATATGTCTTGGCACTACCATGGCTTTTCTCTACGTGGAGAATGGATATGATCGAACCTATAACCCCAAAAGTTTTGAACGGGCATTGTTTTATCTTTTAATAATTGATTACTTCACCAAGTGGGTGAAAATAACTTTGTATACTAGTATTATGCAATCATTGGTGTGCAGATTCATAAAGATCTTTTTATATAATTTCAGCTTATTTATGGACTTCTTAAAGATTCTTCTATAAGTTTACCTACAGAAACCTTGTTCTGACTTATCTTTCATCTAAATGATAAGGTTCAGTGAACTTCTTGTGATGTCACAAGCAGCGAATCATCCATGTCATCGTGATCTGAATACTTCACTGGACCATTCAATCAGTAGGAGCGATGAGCAGTGTATACAAAAGGTAGGAACGTAGTCAATGTAAGTTTATGACTCGCATTTACTAGAAAGTTCTTGTTGATGACCAAAAATTGCAATGATCTATCCTCATCATGATAAAATTTTAAAGATTATTCGAGCCTATCAGCCAAGGCTGTAAACTCATTGAATACATCAGTGTAGGTCACGTACAGCCTAGAACATCTAAAGGCATCATAGACATGTTATTGTCTCAAACTTTTTTGGCCTAAATGCACCATTGTCCCTCTAAAAAGCTAACCACAAAGGATCACCTCCGCGTAACTAGTTAGTAGGCTGAGGTCTCATTCGTTAATGTAATTAACTAGACAAATCACTCCACCAACTAAGAACGACCATGCATTATCACCCATAAAATCAAGAAAGAGCTCTTAGTTTTTCAATTCTTATTATGTCTGAACCTGATAAGTTTTCTTATGTTAAGTCAAATTAAGCCATAGGTTCCACTCCTAGTGGTGCCCTTTCATTAATTTCTTTAAGTTTCAACATTGTGACCACACTCCCATCGAAACCCAAAGACTTTGATTTCTCATAAGGTGTTGGCAAAGTCTTAAAAGTAACATCTATCAATGCCTAATCAACATCATTTATGGTTGATACTATGAAGGTATCTAATCATCTTTGAGCCCTTAACTTTCATTTTTTATTAATAAAAACATCCTGGGTAAAAGCTAGTTCGCACCTGGGCCTAGCTCAATTTTACTAAACCTGAACATCGTGCCTGAGCCTCTAAAGTTTAAATCACTGCCCATACCAGTATTTTAGGCTAGTTCCCCATGGTCTGGGCCTCTAGTATGCCTCAAGGCTTAGTCCTCTTAGTTGTCGGCCCTGTCCTGCTAAAACTAGAATTGCTTCTCGACTCAAAAAAAACCCTTAGGCCTGAATCATAGGGATATGAATAATGTTTGGTTCAAAGATCAAGAATTTCAATGAAATGTGTTTTTAAAAGATAATTTTGAGTTAGAGTTCAATTGTCTAAACAGTCATTATTCTGGATGTTGATATTCCATTTAAACAATCATAATATTTTACTTTTATTCATTTTTAATTTGTTTTTAACTAGACTTTCTTTCGATAATAAATACCCATTTTTCTTATTCTTTACCAAGTGTGCATCCCCTGAATGAATTGAGAAAATTTAAAATATTTGTTATGAATTATAATGATGATAAATAAGTGAATGATAATGTCCATAAAAGATTTTTTCATTCCTTTGAAAGAAATCCAAAATGACATAGACAAAACGAAAATGAAAGAAGTTAGAGAAAATGATTTGAAAAGGGCAAATGAGATGACCCAATGATGAATATAGTGATTGATTGGTCAATATAACCTATAAGTTGTGACTAGATAAGAAAAATAATGTGGATCATTTGATAGAATTTGTTCTGAGATCGTTAGTGCTGAAAAATTAAAAAAGAATATATGAGATGGTAGAATTTTAAAAACCTTATTATCACAATTGAAATTTCATGGCATTGATTTAGTGACATCTATCTTACATGCATTATATTACATTATTGTTCAACCGATACATGTACATAATTTGGTGAATATTTGAATATTTGTTTTGATAATTGCATTTGCATCATAGTTGGGGCTTGCATTTGCATCATGTAGTGAACATCAGAATCATGGTATGGCATCTACATTATTGTTTAGAACATGCATCATTTAATGAGAATCTGGATTGTTGTATTTGTATCATTTAGAACGTATTTACATTATTATCAAGACATTTATTGCATACAAGATTTTGACTTTGATAGGAGAAAATATTTGGCTTTTAAAACCTTAAATGAGAAAAATCTTTCATGATAAGATTTTTGTTTTTACAAGGAAAACATTTCAAACTTTTAAAGTTATAGAGCCTTTTGTTTAAAGGAGTTTTTTTCAAAAATAGCCATGATTTATAAGACTTTCGAGCATAATCACTAAAGTTTTTCGAATGAGAATTTTTAAAATTTTAATTGTGAATCTATAAAATTTATTGAATGTGAATCTTTGAAATTTTAGATGGAAAACCCTAAAATTCTTTGAATGAGAACCTTTGAAATTTTGGATGTCAAATACTAAAATTTTTCACATGTGAATATTTGAAATTTTGGGTGTGAATCCTTAAGTTTTCCAAATGAAAATTTTTAACTTTTAAGTGTGAATTTCTAAAAATTTCAAATAAGAATCTTTGAATTCTGGATGTGAGCCTTGAAATCTTTGGTGTGAATCCATGAATTTTTCAAGTTTTCAATTTTGAATTTTGGATGTGAATCGCTAACAAAAATCTTTTGAACGTGAATTTTTGAATTTTTTATGTGAATTTAGAAATTTTGAATGTGAATTCCTAAAAATTACAAACGTGAATCTTTACAATAATGAATTCTTACCAATATAAAAATCTTGATAATCTAAAATTCTTACGAACTTGAATTCCTATGAATCTAAAATTCTTGTGAACCTGAAATTCTTACGAATCTAAAAATCTTGCAAATTGAAATTCTTGCGAACCTGAATTCTTGTGAATCTGAAAATCTTGTGAATCTGAAATTCTTGCGAACCTTAAATTCTGACGAACCTGAAATTCTTGCAAACCTGAATTCTTGTGAATCTGAAAATCTTGTGAATCTAAAATTCTTATGAATCTTAAATTCTTACGAACATGAAATTCTTGCAAACTTGAAATTCTTATGAATCTGAAAGTATCACGAAACTAAAATTTTTACGAATCTAGAACCTCTGAAAATCTTGAAATCTTTGCCAATTTTGGAATCTTAGAATCATTCAACTCTTGTTATAAAACCTTGTGAATATTTGAATTTAATGATGAACCCTTGAATTTTCAAGTTGTAAATATTTGAATTTTAAGTTAAAAATTTTTAGGTTTTTTGGATCCGAACAAAATGGATGCCTTTTAATCTTTCTATAGTTTCTATTTCACAGAAAATGTACAAAGATGAGGTAACTATAAACACCCTATTTTATTTAAAAAAATTGTTCAAAATTGAAATGGGCTTTCGATCCTAAATTAGGTTCGATTGGAAGCTTTGGACCTTATGGGATAAAAGCCCAAAATTTTTTAACTTGATTCTAATTTTAATTTTATTTTATTTTATTTTATTTTGTTTTTAGTTTAATTTTTAATTTTAGTCAAAAGTAAAAAAAAAAAGGTCAAAAGTCAAAAATCAAAAATCAAAAATCAAAAAATAAGAAAACAAAAAAAGGGAAAAACAAAAAAATAAAAATGTGAGATTATTATGAATTCAGTCACGGATTTGATTTTGGGAATTAATCAAATCAAATCACACAAATTGATTGATAGAATTAATCATAATGAAATCATAGAGTCGGTTTGATTTAGTTTCCAAATTGAAAAGGATTAATTCTTATAAACAGAAGTAATCATGAACAAGTAAAGAGAGGCAATCAAGGGAAAACAAGCAATAATAAAACTCAATTAAGTAATTCTAGTAGCAAAGGCAAAGTTTAGGTTTGATTTTAGGTTTTTTACATCTAAAATCTTCATTTTGGGATTTGGGGGAATGGGGGTTTTAAAACTTGAAGCTTTTGAGAATGTTGAATTTCTAAATTTCTGGTTTTCTTAAAGCTTTTAGAATCAATTTCAAATTTTTGAGTTTTTTTTTTGGGAATTTAGGAAGTTATCTGGGAAGTTTGGGACTTTTGGGATTTTTTTGGAAGTGGATTTGTACCTTTGTGTTTTAATTTGGCTTTGGCTTTTACTTTTAATTTATTGAGGCTTGTATTTTGAATTTTTGGGGAAATTTTTTATATTTTTTTGGTTTAAATTGAATTTTTTGGTTTTTAGGAATTTTTTTGGGTTTTTTGGATTTAGTTTGATTTTTTTGACAAATGTTTGAATTTCCTAGTGAGTTCCACATTGACCAAAGGATTTTGGTGGTGGTTTTTGAGTTGTTTCTGGGTTTATTTGAATATTTCGGTGGCCATTTTGAAGTTTTTGCCATCGAAATCTAGGTTCATTTTAGCCAGTTGAACTTTATGGCAAAGGTTTTTAAAGAGAGGAAGGAGAAAACCAAATTTAGATAGAGAAGTAGCAGAAGCAAGTCTAAGGAAAATAAGGATTTTTGGCTTTTATACCAACTTAATACGACCCCATTTTGGGACTTAAGATTCGATCCTAGCTTAAGTGGATCAGCACGTGAACCCACTTGGTGACCCAACTCAATAGCAAGTTTTCTTTTTTCTATTTTTTTTATTTTGTTTTTTATTTTTGATTTATTCTCTTTATTTACTTTCATTTTCTGATTATTTTTACTATGTGTTTTATTATTATTATTGCTAATTAAATTAAAGAATGAAGAAAAAGAAATTTTGGTAAGATTATTTATGATTTTTTTTGCGTGATTATTAATTAATTGCATGATAACTTATATTAATTGCATGATATATTATATTATTGCAAGATATTTTATATTCTTGCATGATATTATTTGCATGATAATTTTTATTTATTTTAATTGATTTTTATGATAATTTTTATTTATTTTAATTGATTTTTCTCCTTCATAAAATCTTACAAATATATTGGAGGATCATTTTTTACACAAAATCTTACCAACATATTGTAAGATATTTCTAAAAATATATATATTTTTTATAATTTTGAACCTCCAATGATGAAATTAGTAATGGTATTACAAATAGCAATCTCTATGTAAATTCTTAGGTGAGAAAATCTTTTCTAAATTTTACCAACATATTGAAGAATATAGCTAAGAATTTTGATACCAAAGTTCTAAATCTCGTTATCACAAATAAAAATTTTTACAAAAATTAAATGAATCTAACGATGAAGCCTCTTCAAAGTGGCACACTAATTTTCATGAATACTTCTAAGGTGAAGAAATTATCTTAAATTACTATCAAACTATTAGAGTAATTTAAAGATTAATTTTCAATAATTAAACTATTTGGTAAAATTACAAAGATATTTTAAGGCTTAGATAACTTGAAATCAAACCAATACTATCTTTTGGATGGATATTGTGAGAATACTATAATTTTTCTCACACGTAACTGTACTCTCGAACTTAAATCTAGTTTCGTAAATTATAATATACCATTTAAAAATACTTAAATCAAACTTGAAACTTCTCTTTAAATTGAGACAGATTCAATTAGACGATTAATCACACCTACATAAAAAATATTGGTAACAACTCTTTAAAATTTATGTCTGACAATAGGTTCACGGATTTATATGTTATGAGAACTTTAATAAAAAAAAAAACTATTTTTCCTCATTTCCTTCCAAATTCCAAATTAACCATTATATCTCATAAGTTGCCTAAATTTTGCCATTTTTATGTTTGTTTTTATTGCAAATTCAGCTAACAATAACAGATTTTTTGATAGAATGGCAAAGTTTTTGTTGAAAAGCCTTCAACTGAAGAGATTGTCTAACATTGTGTTTTTTATATGCGTTTCAAGGGTTCCTTCTTTAATATGTTACGTCAATATTGAGGTCCAATCTCTAAAATCAACTCTAGCTTGTTTAACAAGTTTCATCCTAAGAAAATTCTTCGTGTTTGATTGATTTTTTACCTTTCTGTTTTTTCATTACAAAGTAAAAGAAAAGATAGGAAAACACAGACACAAAATCTTTTCAACAAGATTTGAATCCAACAAGATGTTAAAGAAGCAATATTTTCATGAATTCAAAACTACCCAATTACATTTACTAAATTTGATGCCCTTGGGATAAGAGTAAAGGATTTGAATCATTGGATCTATTACTATGGCTTTAACACCGAGGAAAAGACTTTCTTTCTACCTTTGTTTGCTTTTAATTGATGGTGTGCTTTGACACAGAGAACAACCAATGAAAGAATTATTAAGTAAAAAGCTCCAATCAATTAACCATCTAAGTTAACGGAAAGTATAATCAAATGATCCATCAAAAGTATGATCAAATGATTCATCTATTATACAAGAGATAATAATTTAACATAATTCGACTTAATCAATCTATATCCATGAATGAGAAAAAAGATGTACTCATTGTAAAAAATTACAAATAAACATTAAATCAAATACTTATAATTAATACTTATAGATCCTCTCATTCTCCTCTAATCTTATGGAATATTTTCAATCCAAACAAACGCATACATATATGTACACATACATTATATCTATGTGGACTATCTTATTCTCATCTAGTCTATTCAACATATCCACTTATAAATACGTTAATTTTTTTAGTCCTATAAAGTATTTATCTTATAAAATCCTATAATTTTTTAATATATTTATTTCATAATATGTTATTAATTTATAATCATATTAACTTACTTATAAAAATCCCTTTTATCTTAAATTTTTTTAAAATTTTTTTATCCATCAAGTAATATTTAATCAATTCTAAATAAATCTCTTATGAAATTTAACTCACTATTTCCAACAACAATAACTTGAAAATCTCTTTTGAAATTTAAGTTACTATTCCTAACAACAACTTTATAAATGATATTATTATCTTGAATTAGAATATAATGATGAATCAATTTGAAATAGGAATATCCCTTTACAGACATTGGTAAATTAGTATATAATCCTTGATTTGATATTTTATTAGTTTGAATGTTTATATTCATACATACACATATATATATATATATAAGCATTCAAACTATAGTTTAAATATATATATATATAGCAGCTCATTCAATCAGAATGCTATGACACAAAAATTCAACTTTAATTTGAGTACATTGTATTTGGGTAGGCTGATCGGACCTCACCGTCCCAGGATAACACCTAATATAATGGCATTCATCTGGACATGAAGACAGATATTTTGCACTTATTAATCCATTAAATCCGGAATAATAGATGATGGTTTTGATAATGGCCGGTCAAAGGGCGGCTAGCTGGTGCTATAGTTTGAGAACTGTAACTCCATTGAACACCAAGTTGATGGTGTTCATTAATATTTAACAGAACCAGCTAGCACATGGATGGTGTAGCAGCAATTTCAAAGTCTAGACTATCGACTTCGAATTTCAGTTCTCCATCATCCAAACAACAATCTCCACCAGCTTGTGCTCTGTTGGAGAAGCCACGTCATCAAGCTATATATAAAATTCTCCAAGGAGCTAGAGCTAGCATTAAAAAGAAATTGATGGTAATTAATGAGACTTTGTTGTTCCAATTACTTGACATGCACACCGACGATCCTGTGAAAGTAATGAAAACTTTTCAACAATTCTATACATCAAAGATAAATGATAATCGAATTTGAAGTTTAATTCAATTAATTTATATAATTAATTTTAATAGATTTTATGCTCAAATCTTAGTGCTTACATCCTTTTGCGCTATTTTTATATTACATCTTTAGAAAAAAAAAAAAAAAAAAAAAAAAAAAAAAAAAAAAAAAAAACCTAAATAATAATCTCAGGTTAAACCAATTTGATAAATATAATAAAGTATGTGTAAGTCATGTGCATGGCATTGTCTTGTTTTAGAAAACAAAGATTCTAAAAAAATTACCATAGCCCATGGGTGAGTAAAGAAATATATATGCTATGAGAATGATCCTTAGTTATAATATACAAAGATTCTTCATTGATTATTATTGATTCAATAGAATTGCATGTTATCTTGACGTTTGATTGTAAACTGAGAAAATTTTATGTTTGATTGTAAAAGCAACTGTCATCCTTTTCTCTACTTGCCCAATGTTGCAATAGAGAAACGCAACCAAGTGCCTTCAATTTAATTGAGGAGTTTTTTTTTTTATTTATTTGTATCAACCGGCTTTCAACTTAACCCAAGCAAAAGAAAATGTTTTCGGCCTAAAACCGGAAGAAATGGGCCGCCAGTAAGCTAATCTTGATGATCTTTCAACCCAAATATCCCATTGGGCTTAATTATGATCTAGTGGACGTCTTTTTTATTTGAATATTGGTCCAATCAGACCACACATTTGACAATAATTGGACGGACTTAAACATGTCCTAGCCCACAAGATGACAGGTCTGACCCGATTTGATCTGGGCTTCCTACATGATATTCCAAGTCTCGAGCCGATTTATTATTTTATTACTAAAACATTTTATTTAATTTTAATTTTAAGATATATTTAAAAATATTAATATAAAAAAAATATTGTGTATAATAACGATTCTAAACAAACTTTCATGACTCGACTGAAGAACCGATCAAAAATGTACTCTCTAATAATAATCACCTTTTTTAATAGGAACGATCGAGAATTCAAATTTTTTTTATTCAATTTTCAATCTGATTTTAAAATCATATAAATCTATAAAACGGAGTTTTAGTGCTATTTATTTATATGTAAATCAAACCAAATGCAATGCACTTAGGTTGGGCCTCAAAACAAAATTTTAATTTTTCTTTTTATTTTTCTAAAAAAAAAAGTTGCACCTTTAATCAAATAAAAATACTAATTTTTTATTCACCAAAAAATCTAAATTTTAATTAGTACTAGCAAAATTGAAATTATATATATTTTTAATTTACTCTACAAAGTCGGATGCATTGTACCCTTGTTTATTCTTTTTATCTTTTTTTTTTTTTTTCTACTTTCCCCCCAAGCATACAATAATCTATAAAGAAAAATATTTCCACAAATAGAACAGAAAAATTGGGTTTCCAAAGAATTCAGGCGAGGTGCGTTAAAGCTCTTAGTACACAATTTCCTTCCATGATCCATCGTCTATCAGTATCAAACTTCCCTTTGTCCCTCTTTTACAATTCTAAACATTTTTTTTAGGGTTCGCGCTCCCGCAGCCTTTCTGTACGGTGCGTTTTCTTCTCTCTATTTTTCTTTTTCATTTCTGTCTCTGATCTTTTTTTTTTTTTGGTCATTATACCAATTTTTCATAGATGTTTGGTTATAATCATATCAACTCGAATAATGGCTGGAAGCTCTCTTATGTAGGAGAAATTATATCTTTGTTTTTCTGTTTTTTTTCTTCTTAAGATGGATTGGAGCTTGTGCTTTGGCATTTTTCTGCCTTTGGGATCCAATTGATTCATGGGTTGTGAAGCTTGTTTTTCATCCCATTTTAGGTTTTTGATGATCTATGTTAGTAATTAATGTCTGGGTCTTTGTGGATTTGAATGCTTATTTTAGTTTCATGTCTCCTTCATTATTATTATTATTATTATTATTATTATTAGTTTTAGGTTTTTCTACTAAATTATTATTAGTTAGTTTCTGTTTTGTTTTGGTCCCTATAAAAGTCGAAGAAAAGGCGTCTGAATTGTTTTTAGAATTTCTTTATGCTTTCAATTATTAGGTGTGGAATCTTTGTCCTGCTTTATGAAAATGCTGCATTTGTTTATAACTCTTTGTGCTTGTCTGATTTCTTCACAAGTCACAACCAACAAACGTGAATACTCCCAGGCTCCAAAAATGTCTTGTAATTTACTGCATGATTATTTGATGTTATAATTCATTCTTAATTTAATAAGAGCGTTGTAATAAATGTTATGTCTGAACTGAATTTTATACTTGATGTGGATAATATTGAAGTAATTATCAATAATAAGTGCTTAACTGCTTATTTCTCAAAATTACACTTGATTGGAGATTGGATTTGAGAAGTAGACCTAGTTACACTTTTGTTATGATTAGTTAGGTTCTTTTAGTTTCAAAATTTTAAGTGAATATTTAGTTAACATTTGCTTTCATTTGAGATGAAGTGAACTCTGCCTGAATAATCATGGATGCGCATTGTTTCTGAACTGAATTGTTGTTCTTTGTCTATGAACAGCATTAGAAAGACCGTAATGGTGAAAGCATATACTCAAGAGCACGTTTACAAGCATCCATGGGAGCGAGTAACTTCTGCATCTTGGCGCAAGTTTGCTGACCCTGAGAACAAACGTACCTTGTCTCATATTCTTGAAGTTGACACATTGAATCAAAAACTTGATCCTCTCTCTGGTAAGCTTTACACTACTCGTGCTCTTACCATCCATGCTCCTGGGCCATGGTTTATTCGCAAAATCATTGGCCAGGATATCTGCCACTGTGTTGAATCAACTGTTGTCGATGCCCCATCTAAGTCAATGCAACTTACAACCCGTAATGTCAGTCTTCAAAAGTTTATAGAGGTAGAGGAGAAGATTCGGTATGACCCTCACCCAGATAATCCAACAGGCTGGACAGTTTGTCGACAAGAGACTAGCATTCATATTAAGCCATTATCAGCTCTGGCATCCATGGCAGAAAAGGTTGAGCAAAGATGCGCTGAGAGGTTTATGCAAAATAGTGTGAAGGGTAGAGAGGTTATGGAGAGGATCTGTAAGTATCTTGAAGCTGAATCTAGTGGGATGGCTCTATAATTTTGACTTCCCACACTAAATGTTTCAGCCATCTCTCTCATAGAGTAGGGAATAACGACAGAATGTAAGATGCAAAACTGTCGCGGTTAATTTTTAATGTCCTTTATAGACTTGGTGCAAATTTTGATGTAGTTCATATGTAATCTGGGAATGTTACTGTCTCTTGTACTTAAATTTTATGATATAAATGAACCAATGCATTTTGCTGGTAAGACCTGATGGCTGTGTATTGACCACGGCTTTATCACTGATAATCTCCCATTAGATTATTACATGTTGAACAGCCTTGAGGTCTCATCAAATAGACCTTTGGAAAATGGTTGCTTACCTACTTGTTATTTACGTGGGAGGGGTGAAAATGTTCATAACAGTAATCATCATTCAAGTAAAGACAAACCACAACACATAAATATAAGATTTGCAAAGGATTAAACACAAAACAAGGATAAATACAAGGAAAAACATAATTGAAATTTTACACAGCTCCCATAAGAGCATCCAGGATCATCCTCTTATCATCTTGAAATTGCATATACCATTTTTAAAAGTAGAGAACTAGAGCGAAATGCCATATGAAACAGAGTGACACATACAAAGTGATAGAGTACATCAAACCACCACAAGATTAAGACAAATCACTGATGCCAACATATAAATTCTCGCCAATCACAAGATATAGAGGTCTTCATAGTGCATAGATGTCCTAGATAGCCTGTCTTCCAGCATATATAACAATAAATAAGGACACCTCATAACACTTGTGGCCAACTCAGACGGGGTGCCTCGGAGGAAAATGAGCAAACATACTTCAGCACATGAAACTTTATCTCCCTTGTATTTAGATTTTATCAAGCTTGTCTGCCTTGACAACTGGATTGGCTTTAGCTATAGCATCACGAGCAGCAGTGCGATAGTCGAAGGGGCAGTCATGCTTGTCTGAGTAACGGTGTGATTTACAGAACAGGTTACCACAACGACATTTGAACCCTGTTAAACCAACCCTTTTTTTGCAAGTATTGCACCGGTTTGGACCCTCCTTCGGCTTTGCCTCTACACTCTCCCCTGAGCCAGATGCACAGGATGGCTCAACTGAGATGGTCTTTGGCTCCACAGAATTCTGCACATCTACACCACTAGCAACAACGGTTTCACTCACATTGCTGGGTGAGGACCCATTCACAATATTATCAATAGATGACGCAGCAAGTTTAGCCTGATCCTGTTTCAATATCATATCCTTGTGACACTTGGAACACATATTCATTGTAGCTGCACTTCCAAAGAAACCGCAATTGTTAATGCACAAAATAGGACGTTCAGGAGGAGCTTGGCATCCTGTCTTCTCATGGTCCATTTCTTCACCCCTCCTACACCAAATACAGTTAAATATGAGAATCTAACAAGTAAATTGATAATGCTAAAACCCAGAGACAATTCACACTTAATGCCAGTTGACACATACATTAAGTTATCAGTAAATGCATAAAAAAAAAACTTCTATAATACTGATAGCAACTGTTTTTTCCCTTTTCCAGCCACAATCAAGCAAAGAAACCAGAACTCTACAAGATGTAAGCATTATCATCTAATGGGTATGTCTGTAAGTGTGTCTGTTCATTTATGAAGTAAAAGATATCCATGAAAAACAAATAGTACTATCTTAACCTTGCAAGGCAGGAACCTTACAAATTGTTTCATTTCACAGAAAAGCACTCCTATAGATTAAAATCCCATGATACATTAAAAAAAGCACACTATCCTAGTCAACCACTTCAAAACAAGTAGTAAATGGAAAAGATCTTTAGTAAAGATGCAAAATGAAAATATTAACACATAAGTACGTAACTCTAAATTGAATTATTGAAACAGTATAATAAAACTATTAAACAAGACTTCCAGTCTTGAGAAAAAATATAGGGAAATAAATCTTAAAACATCTTACAATTTACTCTATTCAGTAATGCATATAGATGGCACATCCAAAGCGTATCACATGTATTAAGTAATATATTAGTGCTAGTAGTGACAGTTCCATGCCGCTGTAAGAAGTAATAAAAGAAAAAGAATCATCCATTTGATTAGCTGTTCAGAAAGCTATCAACTTGATAGTAAACAGAGGTTAACAATTAAAACTAAGGGTTAACAATTAGAACTTAGACGAGACACATACAGTAAATAATAAAATACTAAAACGATGGGCTAATCTCTCCTAAATATTTGCTAGCTTTAACATAAATGTTAATGATGCTCTTTAAGTTCCCAATCTGCTCATAATTCATCAAAAATGATTAGAAAAACTCCTGCCTAAGCATAGAGCTTTTTCTTTCACAGAGTGTTGTTTTTCATTGATAAGTGAAAATCTCACATCTTTTTTGCTAAATACTCTTAAAAATTCTCTCCCGTTTATTTCATTTTCCATATGCCTCTTAACATCAAAACCAAGAAAAGTATGAAAACACATAGACCAAGTGAACAAACAAAATTAAAAGAATGACAAAACAATAGAATTATACCCATAAATTTGTTTTTTTTCCCTTAACCATAATCATCAAATTAAACACACAAAAAGGGGCCAAGAAAGAAGGAAAGACATCCTTGACATGCATGCAAAACTAATTTCACCCATCACAACAAATTTAAATAATAAAAATAAGACTAATACTGCAAAAATTCAACCAAGCTAGCTAGAAAAGGGAAAAGGGGAACAAAAGGGTTAACCTTTGGGCTAGAGAATTTAGCGATAAGAGCCCCTAAAGCAGATTTCAGAGCTCAAAAACACATCCGATAAGCCTCTGTTTTAAGAGGTCAAATAAAACCAATCAAAAAAATTTAGCAATCAATTAACACCAAATAAACCCAAGAAAAAAAACTATTCCAAAAATTGAAAAAATCAGAAGCAAAAAATAAAGATAAGAGATCGAAACCCTAACCCTAGAAGTTATGGACCAGATCGCCCGGGATTGAGGCACAGAAAAGCAAAAGCCCAGAGAGACAGACAAAGAGAGAGATATGTTTTTTATTTATTTTTTCTTTTTTTTTGTCTCTTCGATTTGATGATTTTAAATGACTTTTTTTTTTTTTGGTTTTCTATGCGAATTCTTTACTGAAAAGAGGGGTGACGTGGATGATTCCAATTGGGTGCACTTGTTGATTTTATCTTTCCTGCTTTTCATTTCAATGAGAATAACGTACTGGACCGTTATAGGTTTTAGGAATAGGACGGTCCAATAGGTGTAATTTAGATGCTTTTATTGTTGCATGTTCGGTAGGACAATTCTTACTTGTCGATTAAGATAGGTTTTCCCGTGACATTCTTCCCCATTGCTTTTTAAGAGAAGTATTCTTTCTATTGACCTTTTGAAATTTTTGCTCAAAAGTCCATTCAACTCAACTCACCAAGCCTTAAAGGTTTGAAGAAATTTAAATATATATAAAAATATTGAAAATAATAAAATTTTAATAAATATTTTATAAATTTATATTTGATGTGTTAATATTATATTAATTTTATATACTATAAGTAAATTGTATGATATTAACTCATTAATTAAATTAATTAAATGATATCATCTCATTAATAAATAAATTATTTAAAAAATATTAATATTTTATATATTTATTTTTAAAATTAATATTTATTTATTAACGATATGTCATCATTGATTTATAATAATGTATAGAATTTATATATTAATAATACATCAAATATATATTTATATTTTATAATTAAAATAATAAAAATAATTTTTATTAATTAAATAATATTTCAAGCTAAACCAAATTGAACTTAAACTTAAAAAAATCTTATACAAAACTTAGTCTGAATCGAGTTAATACCAACTTGACCCTTAGGTAAGTTTAATAATGAAGATTTCATATCTATAAATGATAATAAAAGAAAATCATTTAATTTTTGTCTTTAGGAGTATATTAATTATTTTCTAAGTTTTGATTTAAATTTGGTCACACTTTAGGTACGGTGGAATCTAATAAAGTTTTGGACCTCAACTACATTATGAGGTGCATTTGGGTAATACTCTTCCACTTTAGATAAGGTCAAAACCATTTTAATATCCAATTGGAGAGGGAAGGGTCTAGTATTCATTAGATCATAAGGTAGTCAATGGAATCCGTATAAAATTGAAAAAAGAATTCTAAATGTAACCTAAGACCTTAGGACAATCTTAGTATAAAATTAAAAAAGAAAAGGATTTTCAATTATGACAATCTATTACTCGATCAAAGACAATCAATTGTCATACTTAATTTTATTGTCAGTATTGTATTTACATTCAAATACATATTATATTTATATTCAAATACATATTTCAATAATTAATTTTAATCTTACCATTATAACATTTTAATTTTATCATCACCATTATTTTTAATCTAAATAAAATTAATTTTAATATCCATTCAAATAAATCTTAAAATATATCCAACTAAATAATTA
The DNA here is from genome assembly GCF_002303985.1 of Durio zibethinus. The sequence continues at coordinate 9,019,645 of NW_019168159.1, read as the reverse complement.
AAAAATATATAATATAATATGATTTTTTTAATAGTAATTCATTCAATTAACCCAACATGAATTAACTTTAAAAGGTGAATCCAAATCTTATAAAAGCTTTTGGCAAAAATGGAAAAAAATCCTATGTAGATAGCTTAAAATGTTGACATGTGAAAGGTCTTAAAAATCGTCACTTGATATCTAATAAATGCATTTTTTTATTTAATACATTTTTAATTTAAAAATAATTTAAAAAACTAAATTGATTTATATTTATATTTTTATTATTAACTTTAAATCACTCTCAATTCAATTCACATTAAAAGTATTAAAATTTTAAAAATTTCTTAATTTGACAAATTAAATCAATCAATATATAGTTAATAAATTAATAAAAACTACAATTATAATTATAAAATAGTTGATTCTCTAATCAATTATTTGATACATTTATATTTGATTAAATATAGTATCTAACAATTGATGTATTTCATGTGTAAATATATAAAGCAAACATAATTCAAAAAACTAAATTGATTATATTTATGTTTTTATTATTGATTTTAAATCACTCTTAATTCAATTCATATTAAAAGTATTAAAATTTAAAAAATTTCTTAATTTGACAAATTAAATTAATCAATATATAATTAATACATTAATAAATTAATAAATGCAACAATTATAATTATAAATAGTTGATTCTCTAATTAATTATTTGATATATTTATATTTGATTAAATATTATCTATTTGAGAAATTGATGTATTTCATGATATATTTCATATGTAAATATATAAAACAAATATATCAAATTAATTCTCCATAATTAAATTTATGGAATAAAAATTTTATTAATTTATATTTGATCGATACATTTATATTTTATTAAATATGATTTCATTTGATAAAATATTAATGCACGTTGATTTCATTTGTAACGTGTTATAATTTTATTATTTGCTATTAATGCACATTGATTTAATTGAAATTTAATTTGTTTTATTGTCATTATTAAATATAATAAATTTAATTTTTTTTATTGTTTTAAATTAAGAGATTTTAAAATGTTAATAGCATAACAAAATATTTCAATATCAATCAACTTGTCATTGTTAAACCATTATTTACTCATAATTTTTATTATTTCAATATTAACTTTCATAATTTAAAATTATCTTATTATTTAACTATATTATGTTTTTATTATTGACTTTAAATTACCCTCAATTCAATTTATATTAAAAATATTAAAATTTTAAAAATTTCTTAATTTGATAAATTAAATCAATCAATATATAATTAATAATTTAATAAATACTGCAATTATAATTATAAAATAATTGATTTTTTAATCAATTATGTGATACATTTATATTTGATTAAATAAATTATCCATTTGAGTAATTAATGTATTTTATGTGTAAATATAATAAGCAAATATATCAAACTAATTCTCCATAATTAAATTAATGGAATAAAGTATTTTATTAATTTATATTTGATTAATAGATTTATATTTCATTAAATATGATTTCATTTAATTTCATTTGGTAAAATTTCATTTGATAAAATATTAATGTACTTGGATTTCATTTTATTTTGTTTGTAACGTTTTATAATTTTAAAATCTTAATATTAATGCACGTTGATTTAATTAAAATTTTTGTTTTATTTCCATTATTAAATATAATCAATTTAATTTGTTTCATTGTTCAAAATTAAGGGATCTTTAAATGTTAATGACAAAATAAAATATTTTAATATCAATCAACTTGCCATTGTTAGATCATTATTCACTCACAATTTTTATTATTTCAATATTAACTTTAATAATTTAAAATTATCTTATTAATTAACCTATAACACACTTTTTGCATAAATAAGTTAAGCATAATGCATCTTTAACCACTTTTCACTAATTTTATATCTTTTAGTCACTACTAAAATCTACTTCAATATTCTCTCTAATTTTCACTTTACATTGTTTCTTGGTTATTCTCCTTTTATACTTATATTTTATATTTCTTTAACTATGATATTAGCTTTCTTTTTTCTTTTTTTTTTGTTGATGATTTATTTAAAGATGATGGGTATATACAAGAAAAGTCTTTCATCAGTAAAGTCACTATTATGAAAGTTATACCATTTTTGGTTAATACTATATGTCATGTGGGTATAACAAGAAACTATCTGAAGTTTATAGAAAATTCCAATATTATTCCTGCAATGTTGATGTCCTTAATCCAACTCCAAGGTAATTAGTATTTATATTTTGTATATTTGATACATACAAAAATTATTATTCCATGATAATGATAAAAAGTATTTTAAATTATTATATTATATTTATAATTGTAGAATTATGCATTTTTTATAGATAGAAGTTGAATATTGAGGTATATGATAATTCTGGAAGGGCCATATTCATATAATTTAATATAAAATTTAAGGATTTAATTAATAGAGATATTAAGGATCTTTTATGAAATATCTATTAAGGTATTAAGTTAAAAATTATTTTAATATTATTTAATACTCAAATTAATTAAAGATATATTTATACTTATGATTTAGAAAAAAGGAGATTATAAAATTCAAGAGATATTTGAAGATCTCAAAGGTAAATTTTATGGTATTGAGTTAAAAATTATTTTAATATTATTTAATATTCAAATTAATTAAAGATATATTTATACTTATGATTTTAAAAAAAAAAAGATTATAAAATTCAAGAGATATTTGAAGATCTCATAGGTAAATTTTATGTATTCAAGATGAAGGCAATCAAGTATAATCTTGATACAAGTAATACTAAACTTACAGTGAATAAAGTGTATTATTTTGATCTTCAGCTTAAATGTCAAAACTTATTAGAAGAGGTATGTATAAGGTTATTATAATGATTATGTTTATTATAAAGTTATATAATCTAGATTATAACTTAACTATTGTCAAATTATAAATTACTATTTTATCTATTTCTTAACCTTTATTTGCAAAATCTATTGGCTCATCTAGTAAAATGACATTTACTTCAAAGATAGCAAGAAATACTAAAGAATTAATTGTTGCATCTTTGCTTCAACAATAACTTATGAAAGAATATCCTATGAAAAAAGTTTGTATGCGATATTGATTTTAAGAATAAAATTTTTAATTTCTTAAAATCGAAAACCTTGTTGTCTTTTGTTTATAGATTATTTTGGTTTAATAAATTATAGTTTGAGTTTTCTTTAGAACTGATGATAATTGCATAAGTATATTTAATATCTAATTAATTTATTTTATTATATTAAAATATATAAATTTAAATAAAAATGATTATATAAGTTATGAATTGTTTATAAAACTTCATAGCATATATGATCATTTAAAAAAATTTATTGATATATGAATATATTTCCAAGCATTACACGGGTTTAAAAATAGTTTGAGTAATTAGAAAAGGCTTTAATTGTCCACAATCTAAAATGATTTAGATACCTATTGACTTACGCCTAAATTGGTTGAAAAACTTAAATTAATGAAGTATTAGAATTTTTACTATTTCTTCATTTTAAAAAGCAGTTTAAATTAAATGTATAATGATTGAACTTGAAGTTACTGTTACAAGTAAGTCAAACTTGAATTGGTTTTAAAACATCAATGATGTGAAACTAAAAGTGGCCTAAGTTAAAATAGCGGGGTCTTAAATAACTTAAACTCTATCCAATTGCCACTCATAGATTCAACCTTTCCAACATTTTATTTTTTATTTTTTATTTTTTAAATTATTTCGAACATTTTATTTTTTGTTAGCATTGGGTACATAGAAGAACGATAAGGGAAATATCTAATTAAAAATCTTAAATTTGATTTTGTTAAGGCTTTGTTGGGTAAATATTTTTTATTTATTTTTATTTCTAATTTAAATTTTATTTCCTTTATTTATTTTAACAAAAAAAAATGTTTACCTGTAGATAAGAATATCAATTTATCCATACAATGGTGAATTTAATTTTTTATCTGAATTGAAATGAAGATTAATATTATATTGTGAGTATAAAGATAAGGATATGTATGATTTTAAATTTTTATTGGGTATGAGGATAGGGACGGATACTATAATACACGTCTTATACCCATACCTTATATATATATATATATGTTTAGCAAAAAAAATTATTAAAATTTTCACTTCATTCATTATTTATATACCTATCTAATTTCGAACCAATCCCAAAATATTGGAACAAATGATGGTCTCATTATCCTATCACAAGCATGTCTTAGTTCAATATTTGACTCTTTAATTTAAGCATTCATATTTGATCAAAATAGATTTTTAAGGGACATAACGTAAGCTAAGATGAAGGGTTATGAAAAAAGATAAAACAAGCTCAAAACATGTGCTTGAAGGGTTATAAACCAAAGTATCATTTCATCATTTGAAGCACATTAGTTGCCTCATTTTTTCATATTTTCTTTTTTTACTTTACCTTTATTTTTATTTATCACATCTTTTCTTCTTCATTAGTTTCTCTTCAAGAAGAATTCATTCACAAAGAGTTCCTTCTATTTTACTTCTTAGATCATTTGTGGCATTTACATTTCTTTTAATGAAGGGTTTTTTTTTTCATTCTTCATCTTTGAGACTTTTTACAATTCTTTTTTTTCTTTACAAACAAACAAATCTTTCCCAAAATTTACCGTTCAATGTGGAGGATAATCATTGGTTAGAGTTTTTTTAGAAAAAGAATCATAATAGACTTAAAGGGGTAGTAATGGAAAATTTTCATTTTCCTGAAAGGTAAAGAAAGATTGTCATTTCTCATTTCAAATATAAATACTTTCTTTAAAGATCATTTATTAAACATAGACTTGCTTATGGATAGATCACTGTAAAGGACCACATGCTTATGAGATGTCTTTATTTTGCTTTTTAATAAATGCTCAAACAATCTTCACTATTTGCTTTTGAACTCCATTTACACAACTTGCTCAAATAATCTCCACAGATCAAGTTTATCACTATGAATGAGTTTCTAAAATTGAATCCCATATTATAATAATTATTGTTTGAACATTCATTATTTGAAATATGAAAATAGGCATATGAGAAGATATAATAATATAAAAGCATATAATAATGATTTACAAAAAAAAAATGTCATAAAAATGTATCATATTTATCATTTTTATTAAAATGATAACAAATAAAATTAAATCTTAATACATAAAAAATAATTTAACATTCTTTAAAAAAATCTTAAAATGATAAGCTGCTTTGACAACTCCAACTATCTTTATCATTATCAAAATTAGATGGGTCTAGAAAGTAATGTCTGACCGTACAGGTGTTTAAATGGAAATAAAGCACGTTGGCAAAATTGTAATTCTGAATTTTGTTCGCATCCCCTTATTTAGCCAACCTACCCATTGGGGGTGTTGCTTTAGAAGGATATGGACCACCCTAGACGGTCACTTTAGCCATGATTTTTCCCCAAAGTTGACAAATTATAGCTACTTCCTGCAAGTACCCAGCTTGCTCATATTCACGTGTGTCTACATCTAAGTGATAATGACATCTGTAAATGGGGTTTTTTATTTTTCACATGCAGAGATAGACATGTATTCATTTAATATTTATGTTATTTAACAATTCAAAATTCATAATTCAATACTACTCTCCTTTCCCTGTTTGAAGGATCAAAAAATACAATATTCAAATTTAAATACTCATAAAAAAATAAGAATTTAAATTATAATAATAATAATTATCATAGATTTAAATATTTATTTGAACGTAAAATTTTGTTATTATTATATAAATCATCGTGTATAAAATTGATTATATGATGATTTTTTTTATGTTCAATTTGATTCATATAATTATCTTAAAATATAATGTTTAGTAAATTTAAAATTTAAATTTTAATACATGTAATTCTTTTTCTTATCTATAAATTGTGATTGCAAAAAGAAATTGCAAATCATTGTTTAAATATATTTTTAATGATTTAACAAAGAGTAACAAATAATATATTAATTTCAACTTAAAAAATATTAAGATTAATTTAATTTTTATTAAAATTACTAAATATAATGTAAGAGGCGAGTTGTGTATTGATGATTTATTAAGTAAGGATTTCAATATTATGTTCATAATAATTATTTTACATTTTAAACAAGTTACTACCTACAAACCCTACAATACTAATATCAATATGTATTTTAAAATTTACATAAAAAATACAAAAATTAAAAAATAATAAATTTTTTATTTAAATTTAAAAAAAAAATTGCAACACTCCGCCAACTTGTTTTTACTTTGTATTTGAAGTATCAGTGGTAATCTTTTGACTAATGTAAAGCGTTTGATAGCTTTTTTCTAGAAATTAAATCATAATTATCTAAATAATTAATTATTACATCATATTTTAAGTTACAATTATTGAATAATCAAATAATCAATTAAAAAATTAAAATATACTTAAACAATTAAATTTACACTGAAACTGTACATAACAAGACTTAGATAGCTTTTCTTTAAAGTGCTAGTGGTAAATTTTTTTTTCCCTCACAAACGTTGTTTTTCTTTATTTATCTTACCAAAGACTTGTAAAATGCATATTTGAAGTACTCCAACATATGGTCCACTATAACTATAACTATAACCATAACCATTTGGTGAAATTCAATTTTCTTTAAAGGCTCACATGCTGTAAATATTGTTGTTGGGGAAAGACAAAGTTTTCATCCCCAACTTCCTTTATGATTTCGCAACTTGGCTGATAATTGTTTTCTTCTTTTTCCCTTTTGATGCTGCTAGCCTATGTATATCCAAAACATGTTTGTTGATACCTTTAGAAATATAATCATTTAAATCAATGAGTAGAGAATCAAATAGATATTTTATTTTAAAGTAAGGAATTAATTTTATTTATTCGTAAAAGTTTGAAAACTTATTTTATTTTTAAGTAAAGTTGAAGGATTTATTTTAATATTATTCATAAAGATTAATGTTACAAATGACTCCTAAATTATTATGAAATATTTAGTATGATATTTGAATTTTAAAATTTATAATGAGGTAATTAAATTATTAATTTATTAATTAATATGATATATGTTTTTAATGTAATTAACTTTTAATAATGAAACGTGACAAATAAATAAATTTTTTAGTATTATATTAAATATTTTTAAATTTCATATAATTTGTAACATTAATCGTATTAGTGAAGAAATGCTAAGGTGATGCTAACCATAGTTTATAGATCCCGCCATTCCTTTTCCTTAGCAGCATTCCTTTTTTTTTTCAGAGAAATCTTATACGATTTTGAAAGTTCAAAAAAAAATATATAACAAAATAAAGTTTTTAGTTAAGGAGATAGTGACGTACCAACCACATGGAAAGTAATGATAGCCGGAGGAAACTGAAAATTTAAGCAAAGCTTTTGCTTTCCCATTTTTAAACTATGGTTGGCTTACCAGTCGCAACAACCCTTTTTCTTCCTTTGCTTTTGCCTCAAATCTTCCCTCCCTTTACATTTTAAACTTCCATCTTCTACCGGTTATTTTTCTTCAAAACCCAAATTATCCCTTTACCTCTCCAAGTTTCCTTGAGCTTTGGCATTTCCAAGAATTCTTCCTGCCACTACTTTTCTTGGTAATCTTTTAATACTGCTCAGTGCTCTTCCCCTATGTATAAATATGGCATTTAATGCTAATTCATATGCGTTCATGTTTCTTGAATGATTCCTGCCTCTGATCAGCTCATTGCTCAACTCAAAATTTTGTTGTCACATTGTTTCCTGCAGACAACTTTGATTCTGGTATCATCTTTAATGTCTATTTAATGCTATGGTGGTGGACATGTAGGCTTAAATGTTCCAGAGCCTGAAAAACTACTACCAAACATTACTGCAAAGCTTAGAGTAATCGGTGAACATTGAAGACAAAGCTTTTCAGTTATGCTCCACAGGCTCTGAAGGGTGCTCATAGAGAAGAAAGACAAAGAAATGATGTCGAAAATGGATGATTACGAAGTCATAGAGCAGATAGGGAGAGGAGCTTTTGGGGCAGCATTTCTTGTTCTTCATAAAGCTGAGAAAAAGAAGTAAGATCAGATACTCCGCCACATTTTCTCTCTACCTGGATTTCTTTTTTCAATTTTTTTTCTATATCTGTTGTAAAAGTGATGGAAAATTAAACTTGGGTGTTGGAATTTAATCTGAGAGCAATCATCTAGGAATTATGTGAAATATACTTCTGCATTAAAATGCATTTTCCACAAATCTAGGACATGTTGAAAAAATGGAGTTTTCATAAATTTTCTTTGCAACTGTATTGATACCTGTAGGTATGTGTAGGTATGTGTTGAAAAAGATTCGTTTGGCTAAACAAACCGAGAAGTTTAAGCGTACAGCGCATCAAGAGGTTAGTCTTCTGAATACTTATTTTCAGCACCAACTGCTTCCAACACATTTTTACATTTCTCTTGCATCATATCATGCTTAACGGTTTATTTTAGACTAATATTTAGTCACCTCAATGCAATAGATTCCATCCCATATACTGATTTCCTTAAACCTTTCTATTTTTTTGAGTTTTGACAAATCAAAACATCCTGGTATGAGATACCTATCTTCACACAATGTAGTGTGCTCTCTATTTCTTGGCCTTTGTCTTTGAATTAGATTGGTTCTTAGTGGAGTTGAAATACCATTCAAGGTGTTTGGTCTGCAAAAAAGGAAAAAAATACTAGCATGGAACATCTAAGGTCTTAAACATTAGGAAATGGTGATCAAGTATTTGAATAATTTTTCTGATATTTGACATAGCAATGATCTTGTGCTAACATCGAAGTTGAACTGAAGATATTGGCTCTGTAGTATAATTCTTATAGGCAAACAAATAGTTTCCATCTGATATATATGACTTTTATTTCATTTCTGGTGCTTATCAGAAGGCTATGGAGAAAGATTTTGGTTACATGGTTAAATTGTGAAATCTTATGCGAAAAATGATTCTACTTCAATTGCTTATTTCTGTTGCAGATGAATTTGATAGCTAACCTTAACAATCCGTATATCGTGGAGTACAAGGATGGATGGGTGGAAAAGGTAGCATATTCACATTTTTGTTGATTGTCTGGATGGTTTGAGCACCTAATCAAACAATCAAAAGTGTTTTATTCTTGAATAAAATATGCAAATATAATTGGCATAGCAGTACCATAACTTTCCGCTTTGGATCCATTCTTCTTTTTACAGGAATCCCATCTCTGCATTGTGACAACTTATTGTGAGGGAGGAGACGTGTAAGTTTGTTCTAGATAAGAAAACATCAAAGTTAACCTTAAAAGCTCTCTGGAATGTTGGCTTAAACAAATTGACAGATTCCGACTTACAGAATAAAATTTTAAGATGATTTTTCTTTCACCCTCTTTGCTTTTTACAACTTTTTTTTTCATCTCAATTTTTTAGGCTATAAGCTGGAGTTTCAAACCATAGCAGATACAGAAAGCTGAAATATATAACTAGACTTTAGTACCAAAAATAGCTAATTATCCTACAGGCTTGCTAATATACACATTGTGATTGCAGGGCTGAGATGATAAAGAAAAGTAGGGGGACATTTCTTCCAGAAAAGGTAATGGAAATGGAATACATGAGAGAAAAAAAAAAAAAACCCTAGGGACTAGACATTTTAATTTGTACTTAGTGCTCACCACCTCCCTTCTTCTCATCCAGAAGCTGTGCAAATGGCTAACACAACTGTTGCTGGCAGTCGACTACCTCCACTCCAACCGTGTCCTTCACAGGGATCTGAAAGTATGAAATATGAATGTTCAGTTATGTTCTGTTAATCAGAGTTCAGTTGCCATATCTTTTTCAACTAACTTTGCTTCTAAATTTTAGTGCTCCAATATTTTCCTTACAAAAGACAATAATATTCGGCTAGGTGAGAAACTCAAATTCGTGAAACTTGTATTCTCTATATTTCACTTTCTTTTACTTGCAACTGTACTTACTCATGTTAGCCTTGATATTAGGTGACTTTGGACTAGCGAAGCTACTAAACAAAGAGGATCTCACTTCAACAGTAATGGCTGCATTATCTCACGTTATCTCATAGAAACTGAGCTCCTATTACCTCTACTCTTCTCTTTCTTGTTTTATCTTCTATGGCTAGAATTCTTCTAAAACATGACCCATCAACCTTGCAAAGAACCTATTATTTCTTGACACACTGAAATTTCTCTTTTTTTCTGAGCTACTGACTTTAATTGATTAGTTTAGGCTATCAATTATTCAGGAGCTAGTTGCTGATATATGCACATTTTACTTCTATTCTGCCCAGGTTGTGGGCACTCCAAAGTACATGTGTCCAGAGCTTCTTGCAGATATACCATATGGCTACAAGTCGGATATATGGTCCCTAGGTAAGATTAATCTGACAAACTTGTTTTATTTAGGACCATGAACCTAGTGCTTGACATCCTTGGTGTTGAAATTTTCTGACAGGTTGCTGCATGTTTGAAATAGCTGCCCATCAACCTGCATTCAGGGCTCCTGTAAGTGTTGGCTTAACCTGTATTTATCAATTTTCCATTGTCCTCCAGAAAAACGTCAAAGTAAAGTTTTAGTGGCTATAATTCTTTAAACAGGATATGGCAGGACTCGTCAACAAAATCAATCGATCCTCCATTTCTCCACTCCCAACAGTGTATTCCTCTACGCTGTAAGTAGATGTTATTTTCAAAATAATTTCCAACATATAGAATATTATGCAAAATACATATCACAAGAAGTTCATAACCAATGCAAGGAAATCTTCCCAACTGCAGGAAGCAATTGATCAAAACCATGCTACGAAAGAACCCAGAACACAGACCAACAGTAAGTTCAATTATTCCATCTCTATTTCCTGTAAGAGAATTGAAATGTTCTGAAACTTGTTTTTTACTATACTTCAGGCCGCAGAGCTGTTGAGGCATCCACATTTACAACCATATCTTGCTCAATGCCATAATCTATCTCCTGTCTTTGTCCCGGTAAAGTCTGAACTAAGCATCAAGGGTAAGCCAAAAGAAAGCCCTTTTCCCAACAAATGCGACACTGGGAATCCAAAAGCTGAAAGGACAAGCCCATCAAAGGAGTTGAGAATTGTTTATGAAGGAAAAGCTGATGCATTTATGGTAGTACATCCGAATGTAAATGGTGCCAGTAGCTCAAGAACTATCTTGGAATGTACATCAAGTGCTCATCACAAAGACGCGCAACAAAAGTTCACCTCTGAACAATCAGAGATAGTGCAGGAACCATTTCAAGTTATTGAAGAGGCAGGTAGAGAAAGCAAGGATGATAATGGGAGCCGCTGCAAGAGATTGGCAATTTTGAGTGTGGATTCCACACGTATTGGTGCTCTTACTGGATGTAAAAAGGGAACAGAATTGGAGAAAAGTAGCCAGTTTGTACATGATAAGATACCTAGGTGCTGTTTACATGCAACAGAAACTCCTAACTTGTATTCAATCAGTGCTTCTCCACAAAAGACAACAGTAGCAAGTAGATGGAGACTTCCACGCGAAAATCAAGTTAGAGCAAAAGAAAATAAATTTAGCAGTTCCAAGCAGGTGAGGAAAGAAAATCTGCAAGAGCTAAGCAGAGGCACTTCTGATGACTTCTCAATAATGAGTACACTAACTATGCTGCATGATTATGAAAGAAGGATCAAACTGGATCCTCAGAGCCAACAGAGAGCAGAAGCTTTGGAATCACTGCTGGAGATTTGGGCAAGTTTACTTAGACAGGAAAGACTTGAGGAACTTGCAGGTGTGCTAAGACCATTCGGGGAAGAAGCTGTGTCATCAAGAGAAACAGCAATTTGGCTGACAAAGAGCCTAATGAATGCTAAAAACAAAATACCAGTGGATCATAGAAAAGGATAACTTAAACAATCCACCACTACATATATAGTAATTAATACCAAGTAGGTAACTTAATTGTGTTTTGAATCTGACGCAGATTCAATTTGATTCCATCTGTATTTACCTCTCACTTCAGCATCAAGTTCCTGCTGCAACATTCTTCTCGTATGTTGCTCAAAAAATGCCATGATTAGACATCTACAGACCACATTATCGGTTAATTGTACTCATATTTTGGACCAAAGAAGTTGCGGACTACATTTCAGTTGGTCATCTTAATCAAGTTCCTGTGAAAATCGTTTGCTTTGTGCCTAAAAAAGTTCAGCAAACAACAGAATTAACACTAAGAAAATATATCATTGCCACTGAAATCATATAAATCCTTTCTGCTGGAAAGCAATGACTAAACAGAATACTGTAAATTTTAGTGACTCTAATTCTTGAGGGAAAAGAAACTGTCATTTTATGTCAACAACCTTTTTTTTGGCAGCTTAATTAAACTTCCTCTTGCTATAAATTATTTTATCTTCTAGTTTTTCTGTTCTTGTTTATCTCTTAGCATCATATTCTGAAATTGTCCTTCTCGTGATCATGTTTCAATGTCAATAATACTTGACACAAATTCTGCTTTGGGTACCCGTGATTTAGAGCACTAGTTGCTAAAGTCGAAAGCCTAGCAAGAACATTCATGGCAAGAACAAAAAGCCAGGGAAAAAGAGTTTGCACTAGAAAAATAACTGATGAATTCCTTATTTAGTGCAATATATATTCTTTAGTAATTGTTCAGCTTGTGATCCGATTAAGAAGAGGTGAGATATCCTTGATGCTATGACATATGGGTCTCATCTGCCCACTTACATAAGGACTGTCCTTGGCATAGCAGAAGCCAAACCATGTAGAAAATTGGCTCATGCTAAAGCCAGTCACACTACCTAGATGCTGCAGTATTGGAACTAAAGCAACTTTGACTTGGCTTACCTTTGTACCTCTTCAATGAACGGAGATTTTTATAATACTTTGTTCCTCTTCAATGAAACATAGTTGCACTACAATTGATCAACAATAATCAGAAATAGTTGGAGAGAGGAATTCTGATTTCAACAGATGAGTTTGTGAAATAAGTCATCCAATCTAATTTCGCCCAACGAGTGAGCCAGAACTCCAGCAACTTTTACTTGACTTGACTTGACCCCCATTAAAACCAGAACTCGTGTATTTGACCGTTTATTTTGTAAGACTGAAATCTCCAGATAACATCCATGGAACAAATGAGGGTGAGTGACTCAGATGAGTTTTAATATTTCATAATCTTCTTCAGTTAATTTCATTGGTTTTTTTTCCCCATATATGGTATGGGACAAGTGTGGTATTTATGACCAGAGTATTTGAAATATGCAATAAAATCCATATTCTGCCATTGAAGGATGATCGGGTGGTATGATTATGTTGTAATATTATTTCCAACCTGGTCCTAGATGGAAACTACTCCTTTACTCTTGTTTAGTTGGATAAGGCAACGTATATCACTTCAACTTCATAAAACTAGCTGCTACTGCAACTGCAAGTACAGTCATCAAGGTTTGAGAGACGAGTATTTACCTGTCAAGGCAGAATCATGTTTTGAGCTTCTCTTCTTTGCCTTTGACCCTTGAGGAACACGATCATGCTCCATTAATTCAGAAACTCTCTGTTGCTGCCCTTTATATCTTCTTCTTCTTCTTCTTCTTCTTCTTCTACTACTACCTCATTTTCAATTATCATTTCTTGTTTATTATTTTGCTAGAAGGAGCATTCTTTTGCTCACCCTTGTTATCAGCTCATCAGGCTTAGCGGAAGCCATTAGCCCTGCCCCTGCATGTAAAGTGGCAAAATTACCAAGACGATTAGTTTCTGATTCCTCAACCAAGATGCATGTCAAATTTGTCAAGTTGCAGTGCTTGCTCTTGCCTCTTCTAATCTTTTTTACTTATTTAAAACCAATTTTACAGTTTGTAAAGATGAAGCAATTAATGTTGGGTAATGATTGAAAATTAGGTTTCCTTGGTAGGTTGGTTGCACAAAATATATATAACAAATGATTTTTTTATACATGGAGGTTGAATGGTTGATTATTAGGTAATGGAAGTAAATGACACATTTAACTATTACATCTTAATTTTTTGTTTCAAACAAATATTATATAATTGTTAATGACGATAAATTAAATTACCAAATCAAAATTTTATTCCATTGTATTAAATTAACAAATACTATATATTATTTATCAATTAACACATTTAATGCAAAATTACTATAATAGTTTTAAAAAATAAAAATTGTCTTTTTCACTAAAAAATATTTAATTTTTTTATACTTGAAACTAAAATAGATTAAACGCTATTCGTTGAAACTAAACTATGTTCATTAAAATTAAAATTTTAATATTTTATTAATAAATCACATAAAAAAAATCAATCTTTTTCCTATAATTAAAATTGATTCTTGGAATTACATTATCAGCTAGTAGTATAAGTAACCAAAAGTAAGAATTTCCTTACCTATGGTTTCATCTAAGTTCTAAGAATAGCTTTCTTTTAAAAAAATTTAAGCTCTTAAAATATTTATTTACTCTTTCTATTTCTAATTCTTTTAGTACAGCTTTCCAATTATTATTAATTGAACTTAACAAGATCAATAAGTATTTTGTTAAATATTTTTTCTAAAATCTAATTTATTCATTGAATTATGAGCCTTGAACTATTTTGAATTTGGAAACACCAAATTTGTCAAGCAAAAGGGAATGGGGGACAAAAACAAAAGCAAAATAATTGCACGGAAAAAAGAAAAGGACAAATGCAATTGAAAGAAATTAGTTGAAAGCGAATACAAGGAGGCGACCGTTGGGATCTAACGGCTAGTTTTTAATCAAAAGTTAATTAAGCATAATTATCTCCATTATCATCATCGCTGTCAACCGCTGGCCTTTTCATCTTCCGCCACGTGTCCTTCCCAGTCCCCCAACCCCATATTGCTGTTTCGTCACGCTGAGACACGACTCTGATGCTTCTAGAGAGTGCATCTTTGTCTTCTTTTGACCGTGTGATGATGAACTTTCACTGATAGATCAACGGTTAAAAGTGAACAATCTCCAAAGGAAATGTCGCTGCAAAATGCTTAAACGTAAACCCCAGAGAACTTTAGGGACCACAACAAAAGCTGACCTGTTTGTCTTTGGTCGGTGGTCCCCAAAACCATTAATTAGTTGAATTAATCAACAATTTTAAAACGTTCGATTAAAGATTAGAGATTTTAGCGATGGCTATAAATATGACGAATCTTCACTCCGTCTTTTGTAACAAATCTCCCAATTTCCACTACAATTTTCTCTACTTCCTTTTTTTCATTTTTTCAGAAAATGGCTCACGTTAGCATCAACTGCGCATTTTTGTACATTTTCTTCGCAGCGGCTCTTCTCTCATTGGGTGTTGTGAGAGCCCAAGATAGCGAGCTGGCACCGTCACCATCGCCGTCGATTGAAGCTGGAGCTGGATCTTTCGTCACAGTCCCTTCCACCGCCGTTTGGTCATCATTGCTCTTCTCAGTTCTTGCTCTTCTTCGGCATTAAATATTATTTACTTTTATTACGGTTAATTATTTTTTATTTGACTTGTTATGAGACTTCGACCGAGAAAATGAGAGCGAGGACGGTGGTGGTGGTTATGTGTTTGGATTATTATTTTGGTCCCTGATTTTCAGTTAGGGATCTGAGTGCAATATGAAATTATTGTGATGATAAAAAAGTGGTCTATATTTCTAATATTTTATCTCAATTTCAATGCAAAATACTATACGCTTAATGTGAGAATTGATTTGAATTTAATTTATGAAATTGATAGAGACCAAAAGTTAATTTCCAATCTACAAAATTAACCCATAAAAAACAATAAAAAATTTGGATAAAATGCACAATTGTTTCCTCAATTATGATTCTATTTTTAAAATATTGGCTTAATTATTAATTTTTTCAATTTAATTATTTAAAATGTCCATTTAATCATATACACATCATTTTTTACGGCAACGATAATATGTCATGTAACATATTAAATGACGTGATAGTGTTATATGACACATGATCACTAACATAATAATAATACATGGCAAATGATCACCGATGTGATCCTGCAACGTCAGCAAATAGTTAGGATTAACAGCTGATTTTAAGAATTAAATTAGGTGTCATTTGATAAATTGAAAATTAGTTTCAAAATTGTAGGTACTAAGTTTACGATAGTAGGTGTTCTCTGTTTTCTTTTCTAAATTTTCGACTTTGATAATTTATTTAATTTTAATTTTCTAAAAAATTATCTTAATTTTTTATCCTTGAATTAATAAATCGCTAGATTGTTTGCCCACGCTTCGCTTATAGTGTTTTTATTTGTTAAAAATATATATATTACCTGATGTCAAAAAATCATTCAATTCAAACTCTTGATGTATAGACAAAAAAAAGAAAACAAACCGTAATTTCTATTGATTCAAAACCAACAACTTATTCTTTAGAAAAACATTTAAAAAAAAAAACTGAAAATGGAATTTTTAAATATATAAAAAATATAGTCATAATTGATATTTATGAATGAAGAGTTTAAATAAATACATAAAAAGAACATATATTCACAGTAACAACTTATATTTGTTTCATGGATTTTTTGCCACTCAATGGATATAAATCTAAATTTAAAATAACATTAAATATAAAATATATTCATCAACTTCAACAATCACATAATCTGTTAATAAAATATTAAATTTTAATTTCAATGATCATGATTCAATGCTTGATATTTTAAAATTCGAAAAAAAATTCATCCATAATTAATCTAACTTCATAGATATGATACATTTATAAATGATTAAATTCATAAATAATTAATTACATATAACTTAAAACAAATATAATATAAAATATTATTTATGACTACTGTGGTAGTAAAAAAAACCCCTTGCAAGGATAACTTATATATAATGTATAAAAAAAGTCAAATTTGAAGATAATTTTAAATTTAAAGTAAAAAAGATTTATTGTTTATTCCCTAAAAGAATTTTAAATTTAATATGCTTAACTCCAATTAAAAATCTCATTAAGTTAGTATTTGATACAAGATGAAAATTTCAAAAATCATAATGGTCTGTATATGGTGATTAAATTATTATGTTTGGTAAACACTTAGTAATCTTATGTGATAAAAATCTTGAATCATTGAGAGTGATTAGATCATTATCTTGAAAAGGTGATTAATTTCTATCCAAAAGAATGAGAAATTTTTATCGCTAAAATAAGTTGATATGTAAAATTAGTAATAATCAATATTACTTATTTAATATGTGAATTAAAAGTTTGATTTTATTAAAATTGTAATTATTTTAGATTATAAATTTTTATTTTCAAACTAATATTCGTTAATAATAAGTTAAAAAATAATTTGTATATATATTTTTACTTTTTTTAATGTTTCACATATAATATAATGTCTTAATTTTTTATTATGATTTTAATAAATTAATTTTATTTTCTAATTCAAATGTTTTTTTACATAATTTAAATTTAAAAATTAATTTACTTAATAATCAAATATATTTAATAAGTCAATTATATTTATTGTAAAATAAATAATATATTACTATATTTTATGAATTATTATCTTTAAACAACATTTAAATTATTAGCATGTGTAATTTTATAATAAAAAAGATTATTTTTATATTTTTGAATAAAATAATTTTTAATTTTTAATAATATCAAACATATTGATCTTTAATTGTATAAATTAATAATTATTAATCAAACAAAATAATTTCATATCATGAGTGATAAGGTCACCTTGGTGATTACATTACCATGGTAATGTTGAAAATGATACCAAATACTATCTAAATTATAACTAATCCATTTATAATTTTATCTTATTAGCAAATGACAGCACTACTATTTATTTTTTAATTTTTAAAATTTTACTAGTTATTGATATTTACAACATGTAATATGTAATCTTTATATTCAAATTAATTAAATTTGAGTCTCAAACGTAAAATTTACATAGCAATACATAAGCTAATTTTAATGTTTCTATTTGATTACTACTATTATTCCATTATATTATATATAATGTATAAATTTAAATATGTAAATTAAAAATTAAATTGAAATTAATAACTAATTTTATTATTATTGTATTATATATAATAAAAATATATAATAATAGGTAATTAAAAAATTTATTAAATCTATAACTAATATTAACCATAATATGTATACTCTTTACTCGGTTCATTTTTTCAACACAAATAAGAAAAACCATATCATTTACTCATCTTCGGCTTCATTTGATTTTTCTCTGTTCCACGCGTTTTTTTTAGGTTTTATTTGAATGGGGGTCAATGCCAAGTGGCAATTAAATAAGATAATTTGGATTTAAATCGGATTTGAATCAGTTAAATTTTGGAATTTTGGAATTATTCGATTTCGGATAAGTTTGATGATCCTCCCTTATTAGTTTTATTTTAACATTTTTTTTTAATAAAATGGTAACTGGATCATTTTCTAAATTTTTACTGCGTATAAAAATGAGTATAGTGCTATTACTTATTTTTCACTCAAAATATTATTTAATCATTCAAAAAAAATATTTGTTTTTCTTTAATGGAAAGTGGAACATCTAAATATCAATACTATATAATTAAAACAATCTCTTAAAGATATTTGACAAAATTTAATTGGTTTTATTAATTAATAATTAATTATTAAGCATATGGGCTTCACTATTGTTTTAGAAGAATGGGCTGAGTAAATAGTTTACAGAAGTTAAGAGTGAAATTGGGTTGAATTGGGCGTTAAGCCCGTACCGTGGTCGTAGGTCGGGTCTTCCCAATCCTGATAACAGATTCCGAAAGAGGGGCTTGCTTCGACATTGGAGTCGTAAGAAGAGTGGGAGAGAAAGGAATCCAGCAAATAATATATACATATATATATGTATGTATGTATATGAAATTAGCAAATCAAAATATTAGTATTAGAAAAGTAAAAGCAAGCACTTGTAAAATACAATCGGTTGAAGTTAGGTATAGTCTGCGGAGCAAGAAAATGGTCGTCAACACTTGACACTCATGCCTAATACCCTCCATTTAGCACCCTTTTTCTTCGACCATCTCTTTCTTTTTCTGTAATTATTCCTTCTCTTCTGCATCACTTACGTGTTTGTCTTTCGCAATTGCTCATTTTTGTTCCCATTATTATCTTCCTGACCATATATTTATATTTTTGGGTAGTCAAATATCAGTCCAAAACTCAAAACTCTCCAAGAATTATCATTCTCCCACACCTTTACCATAGAGAAGCAAATTTTCCATGGATTCTCAGGTTATGGTGGCGCTTGCTCTCTCACTTGTGGGTGGATTCAGTACTTCTCTAGGTTAGATACCGGTCTTTTCTTTGTTTCCCTTTATTTGTTTTACTTGTGACGTATGTGGTTCTGGGTACTTTTAACTGTGTGTTTTTGCCCTTTCTTTTCCTCTTTCTTAGTTGTAAGTTTTTGACCTTTTAGGTAAATTTGTTGTATGTGAGAAGCAGTGGTACATTTTAGAAGTCTATGAATCAGAACACAACTTCTAACATTTGTTTCTTGAATTTCATGTGAAACTGAAAAATATACCTGATTGTAGGCAAACAGCATGCAATGGCCTTCTTCTGCTAAAGTTCCAATCCTTCAAAATGATAATATGAATTACACACGTTGGCAATTCGTACACAGTCATAATGTTTTGTCCGAGCTATTGTTGGTGCATCGTTTAACCATAAAATTTTCTTGCAGAGAACTCCTTGAGGATTTACGAGCAGAAAATTTCCTATGTTAATAGTATTCTATTCAAGTTTTAAAGGATTAAATCCCAAACAAAATAAGAAATGCTTTTATTTGTTGTATTTCATAGGGAGATTTTGAACTCCACATTTACTGATCTAGGTGGTGTACAATGAGAAAGACTGTCAGAGAACATATACCCTGTTTATTGCAGGAAACATTTGCTGTTTTGTGATAAAAGAAAAAGGAAATAGATAGCTGATTCTGAATATATCTCTGATTAACCTCTAGTTTTGTAGTTAGATATCTGGCCAGATTTGAAGCACTTGATTTCTTATAGAAAATGAGGTGCCTTTGTTCTGCTCAGCTGCTGCTTTCTGATAGAAAACATGAGAATGTTTTTTGCTTTAATACTTATCCGGCAAGCGCCCATGCATCTCTGTTATCTCAATCATCACCCTTGGTTTCACTGATGGCTAAGACTTGATTACCAGATGAAGTGCCAAGTTTTTGATTGTCGAATACTTGGTCTCTAATATATTTGTTTAGTTAATAACATCATTACGTTATACTCCATAGTTCTGTAGATAATTTTAACACTTAAGCCCAAAACAATATGTTATTATCTCCAATTGTATAACCTGTTTGTTTCCCCTGTTTCGTTTTCTTCTTTACTTAGTTATTTGGTGTTCATTTTTCAGACAATAAATATATGCAATTAATTCCAGAAAAGTTTTGCTATTTATTCTAACACCATGTCCATCATCATTGAACAGGTGCTCTTATTGTAATTGTTAATCAAGCTCCTAATTTGAAAATGCTTGGGCTTTTACAGGTAATGCCACAAGGTCTAGTTCCAATGCTGAAAGCTGAAATCCTTTACTAATTTTTCAACTACTTCCTGATGCTAGAACATTCACTGTTAAATTTATACTATTGAATTTTTTGAGTACTAACTTTTGCATCCTGCTAATAATTAAGTATTGAATCCTTTTTTTTTTTATTGTATATCTGGAAAAAGTGATGCATGATTTTTTCAAAAGATGTTAATTCTACAGGAGTTAAAAGGAAGATGATGTATAAGAAAAAAAAAAACTTTAACTAGCATAGGCTAGTGTAGTAGAATAACTAAAATTTTAAAATACTCTTGTCTGAATAAATTAAGTTGGTTCTAGCCTTTTAACATTTTAAACTGATTTTCATTGAACATATTCTATTTATGTGATTTCCAAAATAACATAAACACATCAAGAAAATTTGAATTATTAAAATTTTTCAATGCGTAACAAATGTCATCTTGTTTAGCAGAGTCTCATTTGTTCTAGGAATTTTATTTGCTTAGCTGCTTGTTTTTCCCCATTTATCTTTTTATGCTTTATTTTTCAAGTTCTTCTCGGTTAAAATTTTCCCAGTTTATATTTATTTAATCCAAGAATGCTAGGTAATATTTTAAAGAGCTGGTTAAAGTTAATGCCTTCTGTATATTGAGCTTTTTTCTTTTGTTTTAAGAAATAGATACATTGTAAGCAGATATCTTGTCTAACACTCTGGCGTCTCCTTGCAGGGTTTTGCTGCTGGTCTAATGTTGAGCATATCATTCCTTGATTTGGCTCATAATGCTATGAACTCAATTGGGTTTTTGAAGGGCAACCTCTGGGTTAACTATATCTTATGAGTTTCATTCTAATTGCTATGTATAACTTCTATTCCATGGTCCATTTGTGTTTTCTCTGAAGTTAATTGTTATTGCTGAAACGATGCAGTTTTTTGCTGGTGTTGTCTTCTTTGCCATGGTTGCCAATTTTATACCAGAACCAACACATTTTCAGCATTCTGAGGTGAAAAGCAAAAAGGTTTGCATGATATTTATGTGTTATTACTGAATGATTGTTCCAAATTGGCATGTGAAGCATCTGTATTTACCCAAAAGTATTGAACTGTGTATCGACTGTTTGATAATGCACTTGAGAGCAGAAAAATGGTGATGAAGGGGGCAAGGACATGGTGAAAAAGCATCGCCGCCAGGTTTTCTTTAGTGGAATTATTACAGCAATAGGTAAAACTGTTTTGTAGACATGTTTCAAATTTATTGCTACACCAATTGTGGCGTATTTGATAACAAACCATGCATGAAATTGGCTACTATAGTTGATTAACTTAATGTGTATTTGACTGATATAGCTTCAAATAAAGGTCATAGGTCATAGGTTTTGTTATCTAATATGATCAAATTTTGGTTTTCCATGATAAATTATAAAATTCCTTTTTTGCTTCCACTTTCCATCAGTGTGGATGAGTGGTTGAAGATGGCAACATGATGTTCAACACATGAAGGCCTGTTCTTGTGTTGTTGTTATGCCAAATTAGGAAAGCATAGAGTGAAGCAGTTGGTACTTGCTACAATATCTTTGATTGCTTTTATTTTGTTGGCCTAAATTTTGTTTTTCCTGATGGGTGCTTGATTTAACTTTTGATTCCAGTAATGCTTACTACTAGTACAGTCCTCCTCTGCTTTAAATATTGTATTATAAATAGTTTGAATTAAACTTAGCTGCTCAAATATTATATATAAAGCTTTGACAGTTTGTATTATCAAGGGATGAGGGATCTAATATCTTAGCTCTTTTTGGTTCCTTTTATTTGGTTTAGCCTATTGCCTCTTACTAACCATAAGAACTGCTCATATCAGTCTGATTGACTGAACTTTTTCCTTTTATAAATGGCAGGCATAAGCTTGCATAATTTTCCTGAGGGGATGGCAGTTTTCCTTGGATCCATGAAGGTAGTCCCAACCTATTTTTTCTGAGACTATCAAGTAAAATTTATAACACCAGATGCTCTGCAACTAAAATATGTTGAGATTGAAGCAAGAATAACTTAACTTTTCAAATATTCTTAAGTGGTTAATTTAGCAGTCTTTTTTTTTTTTCAAACTCGAGAAGCAGTTTTCTTGAATGATAAATTTACCTTTCTATGGTTGTTAATGGTTGTTGATGCAGCATTCTGAATGTCTTTTTCTTAAATGTTATTGACTTAAACACCATTATTATTTAGTGATTTTCTATGATTCCATATTATTGATGCGCCAAGGATGACAATTTAACTATTCATTATTTGATTTGAACTGGGTATTTCAAATTTCATTTATGGCAATGAAGATCAACTATTTCTTAACTTTCTCTCTCCGTTTCTCTTTGGGAGTGGTATGGGCTCTTAAGCTTATAAAGTCTTGGAACTCACACCAGAAGAAGCTATCCATCTTAATAATAAATACTAAATATAAGTTCCTAATGAATCCCAAAAGGACCGTTACAGCATAGAACTGCTTTGTTTGATTGGGTTGATTCCGATGCCAATTATAACTTCCCCTCCCACTCCAAAAAGAAAAGCTAAATGGTACCATGCCAAGTGATATATGATGGTAAGCAATTTATTATTTTATGGCAGTAATTTCCATATAAAATTCAACAGAGTTATGGATGTCTTAAAGTGGGAACATATTGCTTACTAGAAAAATAATTTTGGTATTAAACTTTCTACTGCATTCTTTCGTTTCAAAGGAATATCTTCTTGATGCAAGCAAACTTGATGGTTAGAATGTTTCATTCTTGTTGGCTAGTAGAAGCTACTAATTTACTCTAGGAAGTATTGACTCGATATAAATTTGTCATTGAGAACCCACAATGTTTTATATGTATGCTAATGAATCTCTTTGCTTGCCTATATATTTCTCTTGTAGGGTCTTCGTGTTGGTCTTAATTTAGCTTTGGCCATTGCTTTGCACAACATCCCAGAGGTACATATTTTTAAATCCAGTAATTTTTAAACTGGCCTTGAAGGCAGCTACTTAAGTAGCCAGTTCCCAGTTTTGCTAGTTCAGAATAAATTATGTTCTCTTATTAAAAAATATATTGAATTTGGTGATGATGACAATAATTTGCATTTTGGTAGATTGTTTAACAACTGATTTATCAACTACAAGGGCAAGGTTTATAATCTCATAACTTGCAAAAAAAATTTTAAATCTTGTTTTAACAAACAGGAACCAGTCTAATGCATTAAGACTTTTGACCTCTTGTTAAATGGATTCCAGACCTTACAAGGTACAAGAGGCCTCTCCAACCAGTTGAACTGGCCAGTCTGGTCTGAAGTTCAGAAAACTTCTTAAATCACTGCTGCTTACACATGTTAGGTTTCTTGGATGTTGTATACAAAATTGGGCTGCATTTCTTAAACCAGTATATGTGTGCATGTTGGGGAGAGAGAGAGAGAGAGAGAGAGAGAGAGAGAATTTGTGTGTATGTGTGTGGTTGAACTATTTTATAAATTGATAAAAACTGAATTGGTTATGCATACACGTGCAATCTTCTGATTTATATATGTATATATATATGTGTGTATATATATATATATAGGGGAAGGATCAATTTACACCAAAAAAGCTTTACACCTTTTTACATATTTTTCTAACCATTGATTTTAATAGATTCAATGGATAAGATTAAATCATTTTTTTCTTTTTGATTTGTCTCTATCATCCCTTGAATCTATTGAAATCAATGGTTAGAAAAAGGTGTAAAACTTTTTTGGTGTAATTTGATCCCTTCACACACACACACACACACACACACATATATATATATACATATAAAATTATTAAGTATTTTGTTTTGTCTAAGTTCTTTATGTTCATTTTACAGGGTGTTGCTGTTGCACTTCCCATTTATTTTGCTACACAAAGGTGAGAATTTATTGAGACGTTAATCAATTTAGTTTCTTGAAAATCCACATATAGGACCCAAAGTTAGAATTAGGGACTTTCAACTTGGAGGTTGTAGGTCTGAATTTTGAGGATGTGAGGATGGGGTTTATGGAATGGGAAGGACCTATATCCCTTGTGGATCTAGGACATCTAACAAAAAGATCCATTGTGAAAAAGTCATTTTTTTTTTCATTTATTTATTTTCTTCTGCCCTTTGCTAAGTACCATAGGCCGCCAAAATATTTTGCTTGGCTCAGGGTGAAAGATTGGTACTTGATGAGAAGGTGTATACCGGGTATAATGATTGTGGAACTATGTCTAAGTGTAAGGGTTGGCAATATGATGTCAAGATGGTGGTCCTAGGTAACACCAGTGGTAAGGAGTAGGGGTGTAAATGATATATCAATGTTTACAAGCTACTAGGACTCAGATCGGATAAAACTTGAATTCAATTCGGTCATTGTTGAGTCAAGCTCGAGTAGCTCGACTTATCGAGTGAGCTGAGTTCAGGCATCCTAATATCTAGCTCAAGTAGTTCACGAGCCTAATTGAGCTTTTAAATTTTAATATATTTTTATTATTTTAATTAAAAAATTACTACTTTACCTTTGTATATATCAATTCAAGCTCGAATTCGAGTTCGAACGCATAATTGAGCTTGAAATCGAGCATGAGAATCAAGTTCATTTTTATTGAACGAGCCTAATTGAGCGAGTTTCAGTAGCGTGATTTTTATCTCGAGTTGAGCTCGAGCTTGAAAATTAAAATTCGATCGAGCTCGAAAGTGAATTTTGAGTTGAACTCGAGCTTCTCACTTTATCATCTCGGCTCGGCTCAATTACACTCCTAGCAAGGAGGCACTAGTCCTAACTTTAACTGGACAGTCCTGAGTATTATAGGTGGTGATAGAGATTGCAGTGAGAGCAGTAATGCTGGTGTTCAAGAAGATACTTGTGATTGGTTTCTAAATTTATTGTAGGGATGGTGAAGAAATTCTCATTAATGACAGTACCATATGTTTTGTTGATGATCTCAATATTAATACTTTTTAAGTTCTGCATTAGTAGCTTTGCTTTTTCTCAGATCTACTTTTTTTTTTTGACTTCATACAAGTACTTTGTGTTTTGGGGAAGTTATAGAAACTCCTTTCGAATGTAGTTCAACCATTCTTGTTTATTGTCCATGTCACTGCAAGCTTTTCCCATCTATTCTACGGTACAGTCATTCAATAATGGCAGTGTCTTCATCACCTGCCATGATAATTGGATTAAATTGACTGTTCTGGTGTGGGCATTTGCATTGTGAGATTGTTGGATGAGCTGTATGCTGTTAAAGTGGTCTTTCCATTTTTAAGTATGTAAACAATTAGAACTTTTTGTATGATGAAATTGTTAACTGTTTTGTTTGTATTATTTGGCAGCAAGTGGCAGGCATTCAAATTGGCTACACTTTCTGGTTTTGCTGAGCCTCTTGGTGTTGTAATTGTTGGTAAGTGAACTGCCTTTTCTCGAAGTACCAGAAAAAGATTAAAAAAGGTAAAAAAATAAAAAATAAAACTTAAAAATTCCCACTATAGAAAGAAAATGAAAATAAGAATTAGAAGGTTTTCTTTTAAGGAAGTTTGAAGTCTTTCGGTGAAATGCTCTTTTAACTGAAATGTTAAACGTTGGTCATGAGTTATAAACCGCAATAATGTGAAAGCACTGTGAGCTATCTGGACTAAAGACAATGCCTCTTTCAGGAAAGTTTTAATCTTATCTTTTTCTATTTTTTATTTTGATATGATTTGTATTTAGGTCTGAATATAATCTGTATTGTCAAAGTTCATGGTGGATTTAGAGCCTGTTTGCTTGCAAGATTTTGTTCCCTATAAATGTCAGACTATCCGGCTGTTGATTTGACTTTTTCCTTGCACTACAGCTTATCTATTCCCAAGGAGCTTAAATCCTGAAATTCTTGAGGGCTTGTTAGGATCAGGTTTGTAGTACCATTGATTGCTCTGATCCTATCTGATTGTAGAAAAATGAATACAGAATCTGGAATCTACTTCCTAGCTCTCTGATATCATCTTGTGATAATCTTTTACTCTAAATTTATATTAAAATTTCAGTTGGTGGGGTGATGGCCTTCCTAACATTACACGAAATGCTGCCATTGGCATTTGATTATGTGGGGCATAAGCAAGCTGTCAAGGCTGTTTTCTTTGGAATGGCTTTCATGTCTGCAAGGTAATAAAATTCATAGTGAACCATGTGCTGTTTCAAGAAACGGCTCGAAACTTCATGTTTTCATTGCTTAGCTCATATAGACATGCGGTTCAAATTCTGGTTTATCTTAAGGAAAAATTAAATATGCATGAAATGTGTTTTTAAACTCATAAATGTTGGGCAACATCTTAACTACTTGGCCCATGGGGAAAGGAAATTTTAATTCAGGGAAGCACATCATATCCACAATAGCTAGGGGAAAGAAAAAAAAAAAACATTTAGCCGAACTACATGGTAGATTGTACTTGTTAAATCATGTGGATTTATATGTTGGTTCACCTAATTGCATTTAATTGTTTATATTTTTTATTTATTGTTTTTTTTTTCCTCATGAACTTACCATTTACATGTCTTTTCTACGGTTTTGCAAGCAGCCTATACTTTCTTCAACTGAGCATACCTGAGGACATTGGCTTGTAGCTTCTTTCCATGTACCAATCAACAAAATGTTGTGAATTCCTTAACCACTGTGTCTGCATTTCGCATACAATATTGATGGTTTTCTCTGATATTTTAGCCAGATGCTCTGGGAAGATCTTAAGCACAAGGATGAAGGGGCCAATATGTAATGTACAAAATATCGATTTATTTCTTTAACAAACTGAAGATTGGAAAGGAAAAAAAGAAAAAGAAAATAAATTTTTATGGATCTTGTTAAAGAAAATGTTAGGTATGGATCTTTATGGCAGGTCAGGAAGTCTTGATTGTAGCCCTCTGTTTAACCATGGATAACCCTGGTCGACAATCCGAAACAATTAATAGACTTGTGAGTTAAGAGTTGGCTACAATGACCTTAACTATTTATCATTGTTCCCTGGAACTTCCAGTTGTTAATGCTTGACCGCCTATGCAAAATAAGTCAATTTTTATGGAAAATTAAATGAAACTATTGTATCGCGTAATTTCACACCATTCAATGATGAGCTAAAATTCGGTGTGAAAGACTTGTTACTGCGTTTGAAGTCAAAAATCAATTGGCTGAGTGCAGTGGGAAGGATTCTCAGCGTGCCTACGGTGCCTTAGCCATGTTAGAAATGGAAATGAGGTAATAATGAAAGATTATTCAAAATTTGACCTTAAGTTCCATATTTTTCCCTTACGAAAGGGAAACGCTGCATATGTAATAGAACATCATTCTATTTTCTTGGATATGGATTTCCTCAAACAAAAATCTCATAAACAGAGTCATGGGTGGGATCAAAGCTGTCTACTCCCATCTTTCCTTTCGTAGGAAAAGTAAGCTTTTGACTGGATAAAGCAAAAGTGAAGATAGAAAAAGAGGGAGATAACCGGCTTGGTGACATGGCATGTCTCAATGGCACAACCTACCCACATGGACTGCCGTGTCTTACTCATCCCATACAAAAATTACATTTAGACTAAAGTAGTTTAGATTTGATAGGATTTAAGATTGAAACAGCAAATGTCCAACAATTGAAAATGAAAATGAAAAATGTGCAAACGTTTAGGATTAAAAGTATAGTTATCTCTAAAATAAACAATGAAAATTGAAAATTTTAGTTGTAAATATCTTTATCAGAAAATCTTTCAACCTAACCCCTTGTATCTCTAATTTTTCTTAAGAAAGATCATGCTTATAATTATATATATATATATGTAAGTCAAAATTTTTGAAAAAAGAAAAATCTAATGTGGATAATCTATTATTTTGCTATGTACAGTTTTAAACAAATGCCATGTATCATACATTTAATTATTTTGATTTGATTTGATTTAAATTTTAAAAGGTTTTATTTCATATAATAAATTATATTTATTTCCTTTTATATTTTAAGTTGACTTACATTTTTAATTCATGTGTCATACAATATTACTTTGGAGCCATTTAGAATCAAAATGTGGAAAATGAATCAGATTCAAATAGGAAAGAATAACCATAATAATTCCAATAATATTTATGGGCATACAAATTTGAATGAATTGTCATCTAAAAATTATTGCAAAATCCTATTGTAAATATATAATTTTTTCTTTTTTATGGTGAAATGCATTAAATATTTATATTTATACATATTTTAAAAATTTTAAGGTGGCAAATTTCATCATATTTTAATAACAAGTGAAAATAGATTAATATAAAATATTTTTAAAAAGTTATAGATACAAAAATTGAGTTTTAAAAATTGTGGATAAAATAAAAATATTGAACAAAGGTTATAAATGAGTGATGCAATTTAATCAGAAAAATATGCATGACAACTCTTTGTATTCAGAAGTACTAGAAATGTAGATATTTGGCTTAAAGTTAATTAACTTGTAAAATTTTGCAGTTTCCAAACTTTTTTTCTGAAAGCTCTTATAAACAAAATGTGTTTATCAGATAATGGATGTTACTGTGCAAATTTCCACACATAAATCAGCAGATCCAACTAAATAACTACAAAATTAAATAATATTATATTTTTCAAAATATTACTTATATTAATTTTTCAAAAAATTATTCAAAATATTATTTTTCAAAGTTGAGTAAAATATTAAAATAAAATGATAAAAATAATTCACTCTTATATTTAATGCATCGTCGTTATTTAATGAATTAAATAATTTTAAGAAATTATCAAATACTTTGACAATAGAATTTTTAGGTTTTATAAGTGGAGTTAAAAGGATGATACAATATACATACTCTTTACGATATATTTTAAAAAATAAAAAAATAGTATGTGTTAGTTTTTTAATTCCACTTATATAGTGTAAATTTTTTTTAATTTTACATATTTTTTAACTCTCGATTTCAATAGATGAGATTAAACAAAAAATTTTTCTATTTTTACTTGTCTTTATCATTTCTTGTATCTATTAAAATTAAAGATTAAAAAATTATATAAAACTTTTGTTTAGTTTTATATTACATAAGTGGATCACTAGTCGTGTCTATATATATATATAGAGAGAGAGAGAGAGAGACACACACATATACTAAGCAAAGTCTAAGTGCTTGGAACAAAGTGCTACATAAGTGGGGAAGGATCGGATACAATTAAATTTTTTTAGATAATATATAATATTATAAATTTTTAAAATTTAATCCAAATTTAAATCGATCTTTTCTAAATCAATCTGATCTGAACTAAATTTTATCAAATCGCTTTATTGATTTTTAAAATTTTAAATTTTTTATGTTATTTTAATGGGATTTTAATATATTTAAATAAGTTTATATATAAAATAATAAATTTTTTTTATAAAAATTTTAAAATATATAAAAAATAATAAAAATATATAATTCAATTCGATTTTTTTTTTTTCATATTTTGATCTAAAATCAAATCCAAACTTAATATATACATTTAATATCGAATCTTTATTCAAACAAAAAAAATTCTAAATAGAACCGAATTCTA
Organism: Durio zibethinus; assembly: GCF_002303985.1. The sequence continues at coordinate 8,989,514 of NW_019168159.1, read as the reverse complement.
TGATTTCGAATCAATTTTTTGTTTTTTCAAAATTTTTTCTCGCCCCTTCCTAAAAGCACCAAGGATGCAGGAAATACATTTTAACGAGATTATCGTTATATTGCTCAAGCATATTGGGCTCTATATATTCTTAAAAGAAATTTGCATGTGGTTAGCATTCTTTTTTAGATACTATTTTTCTACGTACGTTCCTTATTTTATTTTTTTGTTTTTTTTTTTTTTGAATTTACCATACAAACACCTTTTTCCGCTCATTTTTTATTTTTTAATAGGATTAATATTATGAATAGTACTTAAATTATAATGAAATATTCAATGTAATATTTAAATTTTAAAAATTTTTAATGTAATATTTAATTATAACGTAATTAACTTCAAATAATGATACACAATAGATAAATAACTTTTCAAATAGTGCATTAATTAATAGATTTATAATTGAGATATTATATTAAATATTTTACTATAATTTAAAAATAATTCAAGACATTAACCCTTTTGAATATTTCAAAACGATGCCCTTTTTTTTTAACATAGAAACTGTAAATTTTCTATTTTATAAAATTATTTTTTATGATTTGTTTACTTTTTTATATTAGAAATTATTGAATATGGAACATCAGTTTTAGATAAAAAATTTAACTTAATATTAAATATTTTAAAATCAAAACTTTTTTAAAATTATGTAAAAATAAAAAAGATACATAAATTAAGACGGATGGAGGATATTCTATTTTTCATTTTATGATATCCCACTATTCTCACAATCTTTATATTTAGAAATGTTATTCATGATTTTTTTTCTAACCAAGTTTTTTTTTTACCTAATTAGGAAGAATAGAACATCAATTTTATTTAAAAAAATATATATACTTTAACAATAAATATACTAAAATCAACAGCAATGGCTTCCTCCAGTATTAGAGTAGCAGAAGATGGTCGAACCCTCTTAGCATCAATGTTGTAAGCATTCTGTTTCTTTTTTTTTTTCGTGTATGTGTCTTGTTACCCTCATCACCATCCATATTCCCAACCCAAACCTAGCAATAGCCTGCTATAGCTTAATTAATTGGTGAAGTACTTGTTTGGTAGTTGTAAGAAAATTCAAGTTTAATTGAATATTTGCCTACACTCTGATAGATGATGGAATTCTTTCCGATACCCATCCAATAGAAAAATCTTTTTTTTCTAATGTTCACACAAGGGTAACATAAATTCTTATGTACATACATACATACATACATACATATATATATATATTTATTTGAAAGAATAATCAAAAGTGACACACCTTTTATGCCTAAAAAATGACAATTAAGAACTAAACAAATGGTTGTGTCCATTGATAAGTTAGTTCATTTTTATAGTGTATGATTTTATGTTTTTGAATTTGTCGTTTAATTCAATTGGTTCATATAATTATTTTTTTTTTAAATTACACTCGTAATTAAGTCTTACATTTATATAATCAATTATTACATTACTAAATAATCAATTAATAAATTATAACACAACTAATTAAACAACTAAATCCACACATAGAGCCTTAAGATTTTAGGATCTCCTCTTTGCTACTAATCCAAAGTCTCATTGGCGGTTCATACAATCAATTTTAAAAAATGACATCTAATAAATTTAAAATTTATATTATAATATCTATAATCTTTTCTCTATTCTCAAGCTAAAACCTTTATACCAAAAAAAAATATGTCTTTACATTATCAATTCTATAATTTATAATTTTGAATGTACAGTATTTATAGAACTATATATCACATTTTTTCATCAACCAAGATAGCAATTTTATTCACTATAATTAGTTCCCGCTTCGTCGGGGGTAGATTAATTATTTTAATATAAAAATAACGAATAAATAAATAAATAAAATATTATTTAAAGAATTACAATTAAAAATATATATTATTTCATATATTACTATTAAATTTTTGTTATTTTTCACGATATATATGAGTGTTGTATTTTTATTAATTATTTGATTAAAATATATAGTTTTTTTTAATTTTTTATAGATTATAAATTTTTTATAAAAATATTTAAAACAAAAGAAAGGAAAAAAGGAAAGTAATTTTTTTTATTTATATCTTTTATATTTATAATTATTATTTTATTATAGATAATAAATAATAAAAGTTCAATACTTATAAAAACACACCTAATTACAATTTGACATTCAACAAACTCTCAAATTCCTTTCTCCAAATCCAATTAAAATCTAACATATACTTACCTGCCAAGCCTAATAATTTATTAAACTTTTTTTTATCAATCAATATCTATTTGGCAAATAGAAAAGAATTTGGTAGCTCAATTGTGAACTACCCTTCAATTGAAAGTTGTCTTCACTCTGGGATAACTTCAGTAGGACAACTTTTATTATATGTTGTTGATTAATCTATATGTAGAGATGGAATTAACACCTTCATAATGTCCATAAAAAAATGATATCAATTAATCTTATATTATCCTAAAATGGTCTATCTAAATAGTCTTTTATTCTTAATTAAATTTCATTGTTTGAAATACTGGAAAGTTTTTAGGTTTTTTCAATATTTTAATAAAATTTTGAAAATAATTCTCTCATATCAAGAGTATTTAAGAAACTCATATTCTTTAAAGAATCTCTATCATCGGATTAATTTAAAATTTTATAAAAATTTTATTTATTTTTATTTTTTATTTTACCAACCTTTATTTCATGATATATTTATTTCATGCCTTAATTAATTCTCTAATCATTAGGTTTCATGGAAATTGAGAAATGTTGATAGTTTTAATAGATTTTATAGATAATAGAATACTAACGGTAGAAAACAGATATCCCAATTAAAGGATTGTCAAAACTTTGGATAAACAGGAAAAAGTATGCAAGAGCTATTAAAAACCAACATCAAATAAAGCTTACCACTGCTAGTCGTGGAGAAAGATATTTTATTTAGTGGCGTTAATTTAATATATTAAATTATAAAAATAGTAACAACAACAATAATAGTATTAATGAAAAAAAAAACTGAAATCTTCATATTCAGTCATAATTGTTAAAAAAATTACAATTATCTTTGACGTAATTTATGATTGTATTTCTAATAACCGTTAAAAAAATTACGATTATCCTTGACGTAATTTATGACTGTAATTTGTTAAAAACTAAAACATTTTTAATCTATCAATTTCGTTGAATATCTGTCCATGGAATTAGTATAAAGGATCAATTCAAACTGTTTTCCAGCTTAATTTCCATGGAATTGAAAATCTGAAATAAGCTCTATCGGTTCATCACATACAATGGACCTAAATCTCTTGAATAACTTATTTATAAATTACTCTAAAATTTTGTTTTAAAAAAATGAGAACTAAGAAATAAGAAGTAAGATCGACTTATAATTATATATAAATTATGGCAATGTAAATGGAGTTATAGGTCTAGTTTATTACCTTAGCATAAGTACATGACAAGGATACAAGGATCAATCTCTCATGACGGATCATTTTTTATAATCAAAAGACGATGAAAATGCTGTTGACAGCTCACTGTATAACATGGAAAACAAGAAATGATCTCTACTTCAACACTTTTGTGTTAAATCTACATGTAAAGTGAAACTCTTAACAACTCGCAGTCTCTCCCAAAGGACTGCCTAGGTTACCTGACTGTAAAGTGAAGAGAGAAGCTGATGGCATGAAATCATGCACGGAAGTCTCAGTTTCTCTTTGGTTTGGCTCAATCTGAGACAGCTAATTAAGATAAAGCAAATACAAATAGTACATACTCTGATGATCGAACTGTAGCTTGACATGACATTTCAGGGCCAATCTTTGACTCTCTCTCTTCTCTCTCTCAAGTCTCAGGTCCCAGCAATTCTATAGTAAAGCTGCCACCAAGATCCATCCCATGCTTTTGTGAATCTAAACATGGTATTTTTTCTTTCTATCAGTGAAAAACTCTTCCCGCACAGGAAATTGGAATCAAATACCATAGAAAAAAAAAAGCCATACATTTCAAAACCGCATTTTCACAATTTGCCCCTACCCCATTATTCAATCTGCTTATTCTTACGCAGGGCCAGGATTAGGACTAGGTCTAGGGCTAGAGCCAGGGCTACGGTGTGTCGCATACAAAAAGAATTATTTGGGGACAAAAGTGTTGGCTACCCATATGAACAATAAATGCATGCGTTTAGCATCATTAACTGGCCTCCCTTTTCTTCTTCGACTTCCTCTTTCAAACTACCGGTCATACCACACAAAAAAGAAGAAAAAAACTGGAGAAGATATATATAGTTTTAAAAAAAAGCTCCTCTTATTCTTAAACCCCCCCCCCCCCCAAAAAAAAAAAATCCCATATATATAGCACACGATCGACTGTGCTGATGCACGTTTTTGTTTATATAAATGTGTATATAGTGTGCATGTTTCGTGTATTTGCACAGCATAAAAACAAGTAGATCAATGAAAATGTTGAGAAATACGATTGGACTGATATTAATTTGAACATGACCTAGCTAGACTCAGTTTCCATGTATATTAATTCTATGCTGCTAAGCTGAAACATTGGGCCATCCTTGCAGTTTATTAATAACTAACAAGTAAATTTAGATGATAATTCCACATAGCCTCTAATAGAGAAGCGAAGAAATAAGATAAATGGAATTGCATGCAGGAACTTGGTCTAGCCAGTGCAAGCAATATCTGAAGTAAGAGGGGAAAAAGGAGCCCCAAAAAGTAAACAATAGGGATAAAAAGAAGATAACGGGCCCCACTTTTAATGCTTAATTAAGCATGATTTGTTTCTTTTTCTTGTGGAGCCTTGTTTACAAATAACCAATGCACAAAAACATGAATTTCATTATGATCATGTGAAGTTGTATTGCAGCATTTCCTATGTCACTGAGAGGATTCATTGTCTTGCTCAATTTCAGAAGCTGGTTCATCTTCATCAAAAGAGTCAATGCCATAAGCTGCATGCCCATTCCCAAATGCCTTAATATGATCTTTGAGAGACCTTTTGTGCTTGAAATCAGACCCACAAGTGCAATACCAAAGCTTCCCACAGTTTTTCTCATGGGTTCTCCAATCACCTCTGACAGCAAAGGCCTTCCCACATTTTCTACACGTCAAAGGCTTGATTCCATGCTTTCTTTTGTAATGGGTTTGAAGAGTTCTAAAATCTTTGAGAGGTTTTGACCTTGGATGATCAATGTTGTTCCTGCATCCTGGTGCACAGCAATAGCAAGGGAGCCTCAGCATGGCCGTTGGTTGCGTTCCTCTTAGAGAGTCTGGCCCCTTTCTGTACTGAGATCCATGCCCCCACATATGCATCTACATCATTAAGAAAAAAAAAACAGCAAATTAAAAGTTAAATTTATCAATTTCCAGATTATAGCAGTTCCCCTTTTAAAAAGGGGAAAAGGAAAAGGAAGAAACAGCATCCACTAATTTGGATTAGGACTTGTGCCAAAGATTTAGATGTCTTATAAGGCACTCAGGGAAAAGCAAGAACACTGCTTAAGGCTTTTCCTAAATATCACTACTAAGAAATATACTATCTTCCTGGATTATGGGTTACAATGGGAAGAATTTTGATTAGCTCAGGGTGCTTCCTTGCATGAAATAAGTAACTTCGGTAGTAAGTCTGAATCACACTTACTGAAAATTTTCCAAATGAAGGACCATTTTGCAACTGGATGAACCTGGAGGAGGGCAGGACTGGAATGATGACGGTGTGCCTCAGATAGGGTTAGAGACAGAGACATGGGTCTGGTTCCTATTACATTTTGGAATGTATTTTGTCTGCATATTGTATGCATTAAAGAAGAGAAGAGAAAATAGCGGCTGAATTAATGAGGATGTAATTCATTCAAAAGGGTCTCTGCAGGAAAAATCTTGATTTACTTCATAGACGAAGCAAATCTTTTCTCTGCGTGGGGATTCATGAAGATGAGATGGTCCTTAAGCTTGGGATTTGATGATTAGCGAAGAAAAAGGTTCTGGCTCTTCGGATTGAGTGTTCAGAATCAGAAAAATAATGGGTTGTAGATCTTTGATGAAGATCGTCTGATAAGACCGGGAAGAAACTGGGAGACTTACAGTTCTACACATCTGCCTATGTGCACAAGTGGAACACAAACTTCAAGGTACCAAAAGCATGATGCTTGTGTTGTTCAATCACATAAAGAGAGGTAGAGATCTTATTCTCAGTTGGACCATGTCTAGATTTATTCTTAATTTTCAAATCCCAACGCCAAACAAATTATGCAAAATAAGGGATGGACATGGACTAGACTAAAGGAAGATTTAAGAATAGAAAAGAAAAAACAAAAAAAAATCAATGTGTCAAAGCAGAAAAAAAAAAGAAAAAAAGAGAGAGAACAGAATACATTAAAGGGGAACAAAAGAAAAAGGAAAACCCTAAGGACCCATATTCTATCTTCTCATCAGAACCAGGCGTAGAATAAAAGTGAAGGGTTGAAATCAAGCTAGAAAGAAGTGTACAAACGAAAGAAAGAAATAGTTTTCTCTTTTTGCTGGAAAAAAAATCGAAAGGGAGAAAACAGAAAGAGTTAGGTCATAGGAGAGAGGGAAGGAGAAAAGGAAGCTTTTTCTTTAGATTTAAGGGTCATTTTATGGAACCTACCTGCATGTTGTTGTATCTATTGAAGGTCTTGAAGCAAAGGGGACATGAAAACTGTGTAGGTCCAATCAGAATCTGAGCAGGAGTTGGGATCCAATATTGACCCTTGTTGAGTGTATTTGATTGGTAATATGAAGCTACAGTGACATCTTCTTTATCTGCCACAGCAGTAGCTGAAAACTGCTGATCATCAGCAGCTGAAAACCTTGAGATTAAATCAGAAGAAGAACTAGGGCTGGGGAGTCCCAAATGAAGAGCTAAGGTGACAGTTCCATCATCACCCAAACTAGAGTAGCAACTTTCTTCTTTGTCCTTATTTTTCTCCATCTCCTTGCTGGCACTATAGGAATCCTCTGGTTCTTCATGCTTTGTTGGGCTTAAACTGAGAAGGGGAAGAGCTTCTTTGAGAGGAGGAGAGGGAGGTGAAGCCTGAAAATATTGAGTAAGAGAATTTCCATGGTTAGTATTTGAGTAAATATTGTAGGCATGGTTAGGAGCATGTGAAGATGGATTTGAAGTATGTGCAGAGGGCAAGAAATGGTTGAAAGGGTTGAGATTGAAACATTCATTGAAGTAACTGGAGGAGGGATCAGAATCAGACATGGTTGATAGAGGTTGAAGAAGATATTTGGTTTAGATGAGTAGGTAACAGGTTGAGAGAGAGAGAGAGAGAGCAAAATCAAAATAAAGGTAAACCCAAAAGTTTTTTTTACTTTTTTTTTTGGATTTGGGGAAATCAAAATACTGCAGACCTAATTTTTAAGTAAAATTTGTGAAAATTTTTATTAAAAATTATTAAATTAAAATTAAAAATTAAAAATAAAATTGATAAATTAAAAAGTTTTGTTATGTAGATTAAATATATAAATTTTTTTAAAAATTTAATAAAATTTTTATTATTAAATAAATATTAGTCAAATTTAAATTATGAATAATATTTTTTGTTTTTTAACATATTATTAATTTTTATATTAAAATTTATTAATCTGTTGATGTAAATTTTTTATTAAATCATTTAAAAAATTTTACATATTTCACCTTTAAAAGTATAATATAAGTTTTGTCTGGGGGAGAATGAAGATCACCAAATTATTAAAAAAAAAAAAAAGTGAGGGACCGAAGAGTTAAATTTATATTTGATGGAGTATGATAATGCTATACAACTAGTAAATTGCATTTCATTAAAAAATAATTTTAAATATATATTTAAAATTGAATGTACTTTTTTTTAATTTAAATTGTAAAATTAATTTTTATAAAATATAATTGTGTAATTCATTCATAATCTATAATATATTAACATTATGTATTAATTATAAACTCATAAAGTGAATGACACGAAGGTTGATGCAGTAAAATTAAAAAAAAAAAAAAAGAATTTTTGAGTAAAAAGAAGAGGCATGATATATAGTACTTCCTTGTCCTATAAAATCATGTTTGGATTTTTTTTAACATTTTTTAATTTTGATCATTAGTATTTTAATTATTTTATTAAACTAAATTTTTATAGAAATATATCTAAAAACCTTCTTATTCAAGGATTTAGAAAAGTATTTTTAATATTTTAATTATTAATGTATTTCAAATAAAATAAGATTAATGTTGAAAAAAACTCGATCATCAAAAATCAAAAGTAGGATAATATTCATGAAATAAAGGGGGAAAGCATGAAATGAAATTAAGTGGCGAGAAGAAGATAAATCTTGTACAGTTTAAAAAACAAGCTAAATGTTGAACAGTACTTATGAAAATATTGCCATTTTTTATTAAGATAACAATTTGAAAATAAAAAAAAATTATAAATTTTTTTTGTATCCATTAAATATCACTTCTTAAAAATAATTACAAAATTTAATCTAAAAAAATTATTATAAAATATATACATATAATATAAAATAGAGACAAATATTTCGATCCAGCAGTCCAAGAAAGTAGTAGTTGAAGAAGGCTTAGTTTGGATGTTACTACACCCTGGGTGAGGTGCAGGTGGTAACCAAAAAGTCACGGTGAAATCCAAGTACCTAGATGGTGAGGTTACTTCTATCGCACCACTGAACACTCATTTTCCCACTAGAGCTTTGAGGTTCGATGAAAATTTTGTTTTCCACCATAGCTATATTTTCCTATATTACCCATCCTTTTTTTATCCTTAGGATATAGTGCTCTAGGTTTCTTATATTTTCTCATTTTTTGTTTCAAATATTTAAAATAATTTTATTAATTTAATATAATAAATAAATTTTATTATAATAAATTAATAAATAGACAAACATGTTCATATTTAAATAATTAATTAAAATAAATAACTACATAAATAATAAAGTAGATAAATATTATTAATTTTTAATTTAATGTGAGTAAATAACTTTATTCTAATAACATTAAGGTCCTATTTGATGCATAATCTTATTAATAAGATCAAATGATAATCATCTTATATCATATTTTATTTGTATCTAAAGAGAGAGATAAGATTTGCAAAGAGAATTAATATCCTTTTACTATAGGATTATTCAATTTTTTCTAAATGGAAATGATTATTTTTAATCCATAAGATTAAACTTATATGTCCAATTATACCATTAAAAATTATATTAATAATTTAAATTATATAAATTTTGAGAAAAGATAATTTTGATAAATAAATAAATTATCCTATTCTAATCATTGCATGCATCAAACACAAAATATGATGCTATTATTTAATCTAATCATATTCATAATATTATCTTATTTTATTTTATCATAATTTTATATAACAAACATGACCTAAAGACATTAAATATAAAAATTATTATATTCAAACTTTATATAATTCATTTTATTAAAATTTTAATCTAATATCTTTAATTAATTTTTCTTTTTATACTAATTCATCTCATCATCATTGCTTTTTATATATATAAACACATTCCAAAATTAATTTTAATCTTACTGCTATCATAATTAATATCATCTTTATTATTTTTTTTAATATTACCGAAATCACTTTCACTGCTCATTCAAATACTTCCTAAATAAATTAAAGGAAGGGCCAAAGACAAAGTCACTAATTAGGGTTTAAAGTTTTGTCTCCCTACTAGTAGCTCTTTGGCTCCCCACAAGAGATAGAGAACATAACAATTACTTACTACAAAGGGTAGAACCATACATACAAATTTAAAAAAAGAAAAAAGAAAAAATAGAAGGTGGTTTTGTCTTTGATTTGGTTTTATTTATTTATTATTAATATTAAAAATATCGGCCCGATACATTAGGTCAATTATTTTTTTGTCAAAATTTATTATTATTATTATTTTATTACTATTATGTATTATTTTTTTATTATTCTAAACATATTTATAATTATTTTGTATAAAATAATAATAAAATAAATAAAAATATTATCAAAGTATTAAAATTAATAGATATAATATTTCATATATTGCGATTATAGTTTTTTGTTAATTTTTTATAGTATATTTTGAGTATTGTATTTTTATCAATAATATGATTAAATGTATAATTTTCAATTTATCGTAGTTCATAAATTTTTTTGTAAGAATATTTTAAAAAATAAAAAATAATTTAATTTTTTTGTTATGGATTTATATATTTATATTTATCACATTTTTTTTATTTATTATAGTAATTTAATACATAGTTGAGTTTTATGTAATTAATTTAAAGTGCTATTTAATAGAGGTATTATAGTTATTTTATAAAATACCACATTTTAAATTTTCATGAAGTGATTGTAAAGTTATTTTAGTAATATAACATGTAGTTAATTTTATATTATATTAAAATTTATTATGTAATTCAATTGGGTATTATAGTAAATTTCAAACAAAATGTCACATGTCAAATTTTTATGTAATGACAAAGATATTTTAATAATTTAATATGTATTTAATTTTATATTATCTTAAAACTTCATATGTAATTTAATAGGGATTTTATAGTAATTTAATATATTAATTTTATATTATGTTAGATAAAATGCCACGTATCAAAATTTTATAAAGCAATGATAATGACATTTTGATAATTTAATATGTGATTAATTTTATATTGTATTAAAATTTAATACGTAATTTAACAGGGACATCATAATAATTTTGAAATAAAATGTCACATATCAACTTTTATTAAAGCATCAATAAAGGTATTTTTGTAATTATAATTGAGGGGCATTATAATAATTTTGGTCAATTATGATATTAGGGGCATTTTTATAATTATAGTAAGAAGAATTACAGCAATTTTGATTAATTATAGAAAATTAATATTTTCATAATTATAATAGAAATGCAATATAATAAATTTGAACACGTATCAACTCTTTATCAAATAAATAGGACATTGTAACAATTTTTAAAAAAAATTGTTTTATTATTATTATTATTATTATTATTATTATTATTACTACAGGTAAGAAGTATATCTTTTGCTTCCTCATTTGCTTGTTAATTGTGAATTTTTTGTTAATATCATGGATAGTTTTTAAATTATAACAAAATATTTAATATAATATTTAAAATTTTAAAATTTTTAATGTGATATTTGAATTATAAATTAACTAGCTTACTACCCATACGATGCATGAATTATTTTTATTTTATTTAAATTTAAATAAAAATATAAAAGAATATTATTGAATTATTTACATATTCAAAATATATGTAACATATAAATAATATAATTAAAATATTAAATCATAATAAAAATAAGATTTTCTTTTTAAATTCTACTGAAGGCTATAAGGAATTCTCTGTTTCCTAATGACAGAGTTATCATAGGATTCATATCTTCTTTTTCAAGAATCTCGGTGAAATCCTTTATGGTTCTGAGGTTTTTTTAAGCTAAGATATAAATACACTTAAAATCTATGCTACTAAAAGACTATTCTTAAATTATTTTTTTTCAATTTTATTTTTTTATGAAAAATAATCTGATGATTTGAAATTATGTTATATGTTTCACAATAGAGGTATGAGTTAAAAAATTATTCACTTTTTGAATGTACAACTGGTACATAAATTTATGTTTATGACACATAACTCTATTATGTCAATTAATTAGAGTATTATTTTAATTTTATACGAATGGAGAATATTGAATAAATAATCAGTTAAAAGATAAAATATATTACCTAATTAAGTGAAGAATTCATGAAAAAATAAAAAGGTTTATTGACAACATTGATAAAAATATAAAAATATATGTGTTTTTATAGTTTTTGTATTTATTTTAAAAACATATTACAACTAAAAAAATATTATAGCTAATTTGAAAAAAAAAATTTACCTGATGCAGTAAATAGTATATTTAGTGAAATAATATCTATCATCACAAAAAACATGTTAGTTCTTATAACAAAAATAAACTAATAAAAAAGAGATTAAATTAATAATATGGCAAAATATGTTTACCTTAGTGGGACATTAGGAAAGCTATATAATGAAGAATTACCAATAACGAGACTTTTTTTAAAATTGTTATAATATTTATATATATATTTTCTCACATTTTCTTTAGAAAATATATTTAAAAGTTGAAGATAATGCAAGGATTATTTATAAAAAAAATTAAAGATATTAAATAATATTTTTAAAAGTTATGATAAATTTAAATACTCATGTTATTTACAGATAAATTAAAAAAGAATAATTGCTTTAAAATTAATTTTAAATTAAGATAAGGTGATGTAAAAAAAAAAACATAATATATAGGAGAAACTTTCTTGAAGTTGTTGTGGTATTTATATATATATATTTTTATATTTCTTTTGTAAAATATATTTACAAGTTGAAGATAATGTAAGGATTATTTAAAAAAATTAAAGATATTAAATAATATTTTTAAAAATTATGATAAATTTAAATACTCATATTAACTGTAGATAAATTAAAAAAGATAAATTACTTTTAAATTAGTTTTAAATTGAAATGAGGCTGAAGTTGTCTTGGTATTTATATATATATTTTTCATATTTATTTTGTGAAATATATTTAAAAGCTAAAGATAATATAAAGATTATTAATAAAAAAATATTAAAAATATTAAATAATATTTTTAAAAGTTGTGATAAATTTAAATACTCATGTTAAGTACAGATAAATTACTTTAAAATTGATTTTAAATTAATATGAAGTGATGTATAGGAGAAGTTTTCCTAAAGTTGTTCTGATATTTATATATATATATATATATATTCACATTTTCTTTATGAAATATATTTAAAAGTTAAAGATAATGCAATGATTATTTATAAAAAATATTAAAGATATTAAATAATATTTTTAAAAGTTATGATAAATTTAAATACTCATGTGAATTCTAGATAAATTGAAAAAGATAAATTACTTTAAAATTGGTTTCAAATCTAGATGAAGTAATGTATGGGAGAAATAAATTTTATTAAAATTTAAATTGATTTTTGATTAATATTTAAAATTTTAGATAATTTAATAATTTTTAAAATATATTTTTTATAAATAATTTAAAATTAATAAATATCTTATGTGTCATTGTAATGACAAGTTTTAAAAATTATTTTATGTGTCGAAAAAAAAATTATCCACGTAATAGTTCATGTCAGCAATTGCTATTCAATAACTATATATATTGAGAAACTTTTTTGAAGTTGTTCTAGTATTTATTTATTTTTTCATATTTCCTTTGTGAAATATATTTAAAAGTTGAAGATAATATAAGGATTATTTATTAAAAATATTAAAGATATTAAATAATATTTTTAAAAGTTATGATAAGTTTAAATACTTATGTTAATTGTAAATAAATTGAAAAAGATAAATTATTTTAAAATTGATTTTAAATTAAAATGAGGTGATGTATATGAGAACGAAATTTTATTAAAATTTAAATTGACTTTTTTATTAAAATTTAAAATTTTAGATAATTTAATAATTTTTAAAATATATTTTTATAAATAATTTAAAATTAATAAATATAAAAATTTTTAAAATTATCTTACGTGTGAAAAAAAATTATCTATATAAGTATTTACGTCAATAATTATTAACTGATAACTATACATTTTATAATATAATATATATAATATAATTAAGAAACAAACAATTCTTTAAATATTATATTAATTAATAAATTTATAATTTAAATATCTTATTAAATATTTTTAAAATGTAATTATTATATTAAATAATTTATTATAATTTAAAAATAATATGTGAATTATTGCTTTCCTTTCTGTACCTGGCGGTGGACTCGTGGTCATGGCCTTGGGAAACAAATAGTCTCCCAACTGATGTCAATTCAGTCCCGGCACTTGCATTGGGGGGCGGGCCCTCGTCAGCTTGGCTTAGTACCCACTGAGAAACTATCCCCAACCAACCACACTGTTCAACTTCAACTCCATCTTACGTGTCATTTGCATCATATTTCATAACGACAAACTTTTGCAAACCTCTCTCTTCCTCTCGTATATGCCTTTCCACAACATGCACATGCACATGTACTTCCATTTCTCTTGTTTTTGTCTTTTTATTTACGGCACTATTCTTTTCTCATTGTATAATTTGCAAATATCAATTTAAGTTTTCTTAAATGGTTTTCTTTTTCCTTTTATTAAACATTCAAATGATTTCCACTTGAGCGATTGTGGGTCAATCTGTAAAAAAAAAAATTAAAATTAAAATTACAATCACTAAACAGCAATATAACGTATTAATTCAATCGAGATAAAACCATCCATCTCAATAATAAATTATCTTTATTTCAATAAATTATCCATCTCAATAAAATCGCTCTTATGTCTTAATTTGAGGATTTGAATAATTTATCCAAAATTATATATATATTTGCATAAAAGCAAAAAAAAAAAAATTACGTCTAGATTTACTAATATATAATTGTGTCTATAATTCTATTTTTGGTTGATCTGTTTATAGGATGATTGGCTTGTAATCTTGGCCCTATTTAAGTTGACGTTTGAATAGGATTTTTCAAGTCTAAGCTAAATCTAAAATATTATTTTATTAATAAAAATATTTTTATTATATTTTAATTTTGAAATATATTTAAAAAATTATTAATAAAAATTTATTTTTAATATTTTACTAAAATTTTAAAATAATGGAGCTTAACTTAACATGTCGGGCTCAAATTTTGAGTATGACATTTAAATATGTCAATCAATTCTAATTGTATCCAATCTATGAATATTTTTAATTTAAGATAATAAGAGATAAATATTGATAGGTTTATATCACTACAGAGGTTTAGATTTTTAGTGATGTTTTTTTAATGTTTAGTTATGTTTATAAATGCTACTAAAAGATTTACAGCGTTTACAAAAAACATCATTCAAAGTATCGCCTATACACACGTTGTGAAAAATAACGATGTTTTAAAAAAAATACTGCTATATTAACTGCGTTTGTATCTGAAAAATACCGCTAATATAGCGGCGTTTGCATCTGAAAATATTGTTATATCAGTGACGTTTGTATCTTTGAGACACCGTTAATTTAGCGACATTTTTATAATAAAAATGTTGTTAAATTTGTGGTGTTTGTATAAAAAAAGTCGCTAATTTCGCGACGTTTGTGTTTAAAAATATCGCTAAATGCTAAAAAATAGTGACATTTGTAATAAAAACGTGACTAAATTTAACGGTGTTTTTTGATACAAACATCACTAAATTCAACATTTAGTGGCATTTTTAAATACAAACGTCGTTAAATAAAAAATTTTACTTTTTTTTAATTTTCTTTTAATATTTATTATAATTAAATAAAAATTGTTAAAATAAATAAAAATAAATTTAAATTCATAAACTAAATATTATAAATATTTAAATATCTAAATACATAATGTGTTCCAATATACATGTAACACAAAGTTTAATACATACAATAACATGCCATTTTGCATTTGTTTTCCTCTTGCCCATTAACAAACTTTATGGAAAGAGTTGTACTTGCTTTGAATGGAGCCTACAACGCCCATTCCTCCTCTTAGCTTCCATTGCTAAAGAGAATATTTCTCAAGGAACCTCAAAATGTGCTATTAGAAATGCATCACAGTGCATTTCATTTATCTTCTCCACAACTTCATGTTCCATCTTGATTGAAAAATATCACTAGGTAAGCTATAAAAAGTATCATAAAATTTGTAATGCAAGATAAAATCAAGAAAAATATACAAGATCTTATTGTTACATACATGTAAAAATAATAAAGAAACAAATTTAACCAAAGCAACAAACTAAGATATATTTTTTGGCCAATGATCAAGATAAATGCACAAGACAAAAAGATGTACACTCATTCTCTGAGTGCATTTCACGAAAATTCCTTTCATAACATAGTTCTTCCATTTTGCATATATCATTATGAAATTGCTAGACTTGAAATGCAATGCCATATAATTTGAGGGAAGAAGAATATATGAAAGGCTGAGAGATAGATCTTCAATCAAGTTCATGTTTGATTACATTGGAAAAAGATAAAGATTATTTGATTCCATGAAGTTTATAAGATAAACCATTTCAAATCATATTTTCAGCTCGTAAATAAATTCATAGAAATAAATGGATTCAAATGCTTCAAGAGGGAAATAAACCAATCCTTCAAAATAAAATGACCATGCAACAAAGTTTCAAAAGGGAAATACAAATTGTGTAATGGATAAATTAACAATGCTGTACCTTGAATTGATGGTACAACTGTGTCTATAAAGATCAATGCTTTTTAGACTTAGCAGTAGCAAAAACTGTATCATGAAATCATTAGAAAGTAATTGAAAAAAGTATGGAGGACCAATCTAAGTTGATAGGTTTACAATATGCACCTTTCAACTACTACAATTCATCAATCAAGTTTGCTACAAAAGTCAATAAGAAAATGATAGCAAAATAGAGAAAAACTAGCTTAATGAACTAGTAACTCAAGTGATACTTAAAACAGAGAAAAATAGAGCATTAATAACTAAATCTATCCAAACACCAAATGAATTCATGAAAATAAATGCAATCAATTAAAAAATAATGAGTAAACATGTAAAACTAAAAATGTAAAGTATGAGAGAATCAAATCGAACACCTAGAAGGAGAGAGGATAATCATTCATCAAATTTTCATGCATGGATTGTTTCTGCCTTTTAGATTCAACCTTAATTTTGAAGATTTAACTGTACTTGTATAGATGGAATTTGAGGTTGAATTTTTATTGAATTATAGCTTTATGAACTAGGAATCTAGGAAAAAAATTTGAAGTAAATCAAGGTAAAATTCATTGAGTTTTGATCAAAAGACTGAAGATAGGTCAGGTGTGCGGTTTTGAAACCAGATTTGAGTTCAACGTGAATTTTACAAAATTTGAAAAGGAAATCATGAGAATTTGTAAATTTCATTATGAAAATCTTAAAGAACATTCAAAAAATGTGTAGAAAACCTAAAATTGTAACAAGATTCAATTAAAAAAACTAAAATTAAAAGCTGTTTGGTTGGAGAGAAAATGAAAATGACAGCAGATCAGGTTTTGACAAGAAAAATGAAAGGTAAAATATTAGTTTGTGCTCTAAGTTACACCAGGAAAGATATATGAAAAGCATAAACTTCTTATAAGACTGCTGATTAATCATAAAATATGGCTTAAACAAGGTTCAGGAAAGTACAAACAAACATCAACAAATATCATACAGATATTCATGTGAAACCATGGCCTTCCACCCCAAAACCCCTCAGCTTCTGACAAATTATTAAAAAAAGTTTTTTTTTATAATAGAATACAAGATTCAAATACATTCAGTTATTATGAATTTATACTTTTATGCAAGTTCTCTTGATTCAAAAGATTTTCTTTCAAAACAATTACGTTTCTCACTTCCTCTCACACTCACCCAAGCACATTCAACACATTAAATCGAATAGCAGGCAAAGATTTCTATATTAAACCGACGGATATAGAGTAGGAATCAAGGTAAAGCATTCACATGTAGATATGAGATAAGTGAAATTAACCTTGTGCTGGAGTATTCAAAGCGCTTTCCAGTGGTTAAAAAGACTAGAAGAGTTATCTTAGCATCGCAAAGAGTGAAAGCTCATGAGCTTTCTTGAAAAGTCCTCATCTCCTCTTTGAGAAAGTCATTTGCCTCATTACTACGTTGTCGATCTTCTTGATTTGAATTTTCTTTCTCGCCATTCTCTTTCAAGAAAAAAACTGAGGAAAGAAAGAAAATTACAAAAAAAAAAAGAAGGGTTTAAATTTTGGGAAACAATTTTAAGCACGTCATTTTTCCACAATAGCGGTGTTTACTTTTTTAAAAAAATACGTTCAATAATCTTTTTAAAATTTTTAGAGAGGATTATTGAAAATATTTTTTGATCAAAAACACTTTCAATAATCCCTTTAAATTTTGATGAGGAGATTATTGAAAGTATTTTTTTTATAAAAAAATACCTTCAATAATCCCTTTTAGTTTTTTAGAGGAGATTATTGATAGCGTTTTTTTGGTCAAAAATGTCTTCAATAATTCTCTTAAAAAATTATAAAGGATTATTGAATGCGTTTTTGACAAAAAATATCTTCAATAAATCTTTTTGTCAATGAATCTACCAAAAATGGAGTAGCATTATTGGTTAGAACATATGATTGTTAATCATAAGGTTGTAAGTTCAATCCTTCTCTTCAGTATTTTTTAAGTTTTTTGAAGGATTATTGAAGGTATTTTTGGCCATAAACACCTTCAATAATCCTTTAAAAAATCCATAAAATGTAAAAAAAAAGATCAAACATACGACTTTATGATTAACGATTGTATACTCTAACCAATAATACTACTCTATTTTTGATAAATTTATTGACAAGAAGATTTATTTAAGGCATTTTTAACTAAAAACGCCTTCAATAATCTTCTACAATTTTTTAGAGAAATTATTGAAGGTATTTTTTTTTTTACAGAAAACGCCTTCAATAATCGCTTTTATTTTTTATGAGTAGATTATTCAAGACGTTTTTTGCCTGAAACACCTTCAATAATCCCTCATAAAAAATTGAAGAAGATTATTAAAGGCATTTTTTACACAAAACACCTTCAATAATCCCTTCATAAAAAATAAAAGGGATTATTGAAGGTATTTTTTGATAAAAAATACCTTTAATAATCTTTTATAATTTTTTAGGAGAATTATTAAAGGTATTTTCAACAGAAAATACCTTCAATAATTGTTTCTATTTTTTACGAGAGGATTATTTAAGGTATTTTTTACAAAAAATACCTTTAATAATTACTCCAATTTTTAAAAAAGATTATTCAAGGCGTTTTAGTTAATAAACGCCGCTAAGTTTTGTCTTTAGTGGCATTTATAAGTAACAACGTCACTATTTGAATATTTAGTGACATTTTAATAATAAATGCCTTAAGTTTTATAAAAACACGGAAGCTAGCGGCGTTTATAAGTGAAATGCCGTTACAAAATTGTCGCTAATACATAATTTTCTTGTAGTGTATATTGTCTCTTTGAAGGGATTGGAGGTACGAAAAGCAAATGCATAGGGTGAAAATTAACTGCATGGATTGCAAGTACAGATAGGAACATAAAAAAGAAAAAATACTAGTCGAGATTGGTCAATTAGAGTTGAGAAGAAAAATTAAAAATTTGAAAATTAATTTAAAATTATAATGTTCTATTTAGTTTTGATCTTTTTTTATTTGATTCGAATATTAAATGTATATATTAGATATAGATCGGATTTCAAGTTTAAAAGTGAAAAATTAAAAAAATTGAATCGAATGGAATTATCTATTTTTTTAGTTTTTATATATTTTTAAAATTTTTATAAAATAAAAACAATAACTTTATATCAAAATCTATTTAAGTATATTAAAATTTTATATTAAAATAATATAAAAAATTAAAAATAAATAAATCAAACCGAATCGATAAAATTTAATTTAATTCAATTTAGATAAAATAAAAATTTAATTTAAATTTTTATAATATTATATAATATTTTAAAAAAATCAATTCAAATCAAATCATTATCACCCTATGATCAACCACATCAGTTTCTTTGGGTACAAAGTTCCTATATATGTGTGTCATTTTCTCTACTTAGAGGTGCACGCAACAAGAGATTAGTGTTAGACATGGGTTGGATTGAAGCATAAATGATTGTAGGACCTTCATGCATGTACTAAGCTATGAGTCTACGGCACAAATGGCAACGTGGTGGGCTAAGGAAAATTAATAACAGATGAGACAATTTGGATGATCGCTCTCTCTTCATGAAATTGGTGTAACCAAAAGAACAATGTTATTATATCATCAAAATATCTCTTGCTTGATCACCAGCAGGTTGCAAGAGTACAGTAAATAATTAATCATCAAATGACAATACTTCATATTTAATTGAGTCAAGCGGAGTCAATGCACTGCCATTGCCAGGCTCAACTTTTTTTGGCTTAATAGAAACTCCTAATCTAAGCTTTAAACTTATGTAATAGTAATAAAATATATTTAAAAAAATTACAAATCAAAAAATAAAAAATTATATAACACATTGCATTTATAGATTTGAGTTTGTAAAATATTTATTGAGTGACAATTAAGATTGAATAAATAATTTTTAAATTAAAAAAAATAATAAATGATAAAGATAAAATCAAATTTTTTATTGATTCAAATCAAGATAACAGAGTTATTAAAAGATTTGGATACATTTAATCTTTATAAATTTTAAACATGTTGAAAGATTTTGATAATTAAATAATTTATTAAATAAGGTTATTTGATAAATAACTAAAATTATTTATTACAAAAATAAAATCTATATTTCAAATTTTTAATTTTTTAAAAATATTTAGATTGATTTAATTTTCAATTATAATTTTAATAATTCTATTATTTGAAAAAATTTAAAATTATTTAATTTGTAATTAAAAGAAGTTATCTATTCTTTTAAAAAATTATCTTAAATGTCATTTAAAAACATTGTTTACATAAATATTTATATGATAAACCTCATCAGTTGTCAATGTATGTTATAACATATATATATTTATATATGATTGTGTAACCTATGTTTATAATCTATTAACTACTATAATCTAACATTAAACGAAACTTAGCTACATGGCCCATCTAATTGACAAGTACAAACCTATATAATTTACAAGTGTACTTGAAATATTTTTTAGATAGATGAATATTTTATATTACATAGTTAACTGGATTTTAGGCCTTTGGATTTTTGGGTTTTTTGGGAAAAAATATTAATTTGTTCGGCCTATATAATTTAGTTTCTTTATATATAAAGTAGCTTTTAATTTTTTTTATGGATTTAATGTGTTGTTGCTGTTTTAGATTTTATTCTTAAATGTTTTTGTGAAAAATTAAACTATTATCAAGTATTCATAATAATTCTACCAATTTAATTATACCTTTAAAATGAGGTGAAAAATGTGAATCTTTTGATGAAAGGAAAAGAAAAAACAACCTAAAAACGTAGAGAAAGATAAGGAGAAAAAGAATTTAGAATAAATATCGTATTTGTAAAATTTATTTAATTTAAAATAATTATTTTTAAATTTATTAAATATAAAAATTTATTGATTTATTTTTTTAAAAAAAAATGATATTTACTAGTATATATTTATAATATGAATATTGGCAAAATTTTATATTAACAAAAATGCGATATTGATTAGATTTTTAAATTTTCATTTAAAATATTTTTAGACATTAATAAGGTTTTGCAAATTTATAAATAAGAAATTTTATTTTGTTATTGAAATACTTTTATTAAATGAATTCATTTGACAAATAAAAAAATTTAAAATTTATATTGAATTTCTTTATTTTCATAGTTATATAATTTATGTTAACATTTAAAGCAATAAAATTTGAATTGATATTAAAAGTTTTAATAACTTCAATAAAATACCCAATTTGTTTAGTTTTAATTTTTTTAATCTTAATTTATTAGTTAATTAGTAAGACAATGAATATATGAATATCTTAACCTAAAGTGGATGATTTCAATATGTATAAACTTTTATAATATTTTTAAAAGTAAATTATCAAGATAATTTTTTTTCATTTTCATGGCACACTAAATAACGATGCATATAAATTTGATACAATTAACATGTGTAAATTCTTTTATTTAAAGATTCGGATAAAAATTTTCTTCTCTTAAATAAAAAAAAGTAGTTATAGAGCAAATTAGAAAACGTTAAATGAAACTTTTGAAACCACATGCATGCAATGCGAACAACAAAAGTCGAAAGCCTAATCTTCCTACTGCTCATTAGGTGTGGAATGAATTGAGCTTGGGAGATGAGTTTGACATGCATGAATCCCAATGTAAATTGTCTATTCGTCTTTTTTAAGAAATCGATTCTAGCAAGATGAGTGTTTGATTCTCGTGCTTGCAAATTCCTCTACTTTAAATTTTGATTTTCTTTGTATAAAAAAGAATACCATCAATGTAGACCAAACAACATTGGTAAAGAAAGAGAGGAATTAATTAGTCAACTTTATTTTTTATCATTAGTTTTTCATCATCTTGCACTTGTAATATATATATATATATATATATACATATATTTATACACACGAAAAGGGGGGCAACTAGCATTAACATAAATAACGGTACACAACGGTCCCAACTGCATCCTTATGTAGTAATTCAAGCACAAAGTTTGGAGGTTCCACGAAGGAAACAAAAGAAACAAAAGTGGCGTCATTGCCTAAACAGCTATTACATAGTTTACTGCTACCGTACACGGCCAGTGCATCAGCACACCTATTGCCTTCCTTAAACACGTGCAGGATCTTCTGGTTTTTAAGCTCTCTCAAAAGCTGCCTGCAATTAGAAGCGAGCGGTTGAAACGTAGGGTTAGGCATCATTTGGCTTTTAATTATAGAAATAACAGCAGATGCATTAAGCTCCGTTTCAAGATTCCTAAGGTTAAGGTTTTTAGTAAGCAATATAACTCATCCTTAAAAAGGTCCATCACTACAAGAAAATAAAAGATTAGTGATGATTTTATAACAATATTTCACTTATAAATATCACTAACTTTCGTATTTTTATAAAATTTAAGATTTTTATTATCAAAACGTCACTAAATATTCAAATAACGATATTATTACTTATAAACGTTATTTAAACTTGATATTAGCGATGCTTATCGACTAAAATACTTTAAAATAATTTTGTTTTAAAAATTTAAGTGAATACTAAAGATGTTTTTGACAAAAAATGATTTGAATAATCTCGTTAAAAAATAAAAAATGAATTACTGAATGTATTTTTAGTAAATAATATCTTTAATAATTTTTTTATAAAAAAAATATATATATAATTATTGAAGGTATTTTTTATAAAAAAAAATTCATTTAACAATTTCATAAAAAAATTTATAAATTTATTAAAAATATTTTTGATCAAAATTACTTTACGTGAGTGGCAACCTTAGCCAATCCAAACCAACCCATATATTAGTCTAGCTGGTTGACTTTCATGTTTGCCCAATTCAATTTCGTCCCCTATTATTCCTCTGCTTGTTTTTTTGTTGAGCACAAAAAAGATTCAGCTATTTGTAAAAGTTTTAGCATATTGCTAAATGTTAAAACATAAATTTGGCCCCAAAAAAAGTTTTTTCCCAAAGATTGATTAATGTGTTACGAATATTATATACAAATTTTATGAGCTATGGCTCTATTTATATATAATTAAAAGTTATTCTATTAAAAATAGTTCACTTGGATCTAATTATTTGAAAAAAAGTAGACTTGAAATGAAATTTTCTTAAATTGTAAACTAATTTTTTTTAATTTTTAATTTATCTTAATCTCTAATTTCTATCTATTTAATTTATTTAAAAAATATTTTATTTTTAAAATTCTCTCAAACCTATCATTTTTAAAAATTTTATTTACTAAACTAATAGTCAATTTGAAAAAAAAATAATCTAATACTCAGTTGTTTTTGGAATTAAATCCTACTTTACTCCGTTGTTTTTTGTTTTTTTTAAAGGGTGTTTCTAAATGAATCTCCGTTTTTCCTCTTTACATTTCTAATTTTTTAAATTTTTTATAAATAAATTTATTTAATTATCTTTTCTCACAAATTTTTTAAATATCTATGTTTGATAAATTTTATAATTTATTGAAAATGAATTTCTGAAAATTATATAATTTACCGATAATAAATTAAAAAAAAAGAAATTTTAAGAAAAATTATAAAAAAGGGATTTTATTAAAAATTTTTACTACTTTGTGTAATGAAAAAATATTATTAAAAAATCATAAATTTTAAAATTAAAAAATAAAATTAATTTTACTATTTTGATTTTAGAAAAAATAAAATGTTATGAGCCTCTAATTAAATATTTTATTTTTTGATGTTATAAAAGATGATGAAAGAACTATTAAGTTTGATTAACATATAAAAAATGAAAATTTTTTAAGTTGTCAATTAATATCATTGAATATTATATAATTTTGTAAAAATTTAATATGTTAATTAAAAAAAATCATTGTGATAAGTAAAAGGAAAGATTTCATTAAAGAGTTCAATTTAATTAGAGTTATTATAAAATTTTAATAATTGTTATAAAAAATATATATTTATTAAAAAATGATAAATTTTAAATTTATAAAAAAATTTAAAATTTCATTTTATCTTTAATTTAATTAGGGTCTTGTAAGATTTTTTTTAAAGATCAAAATAGTAAATTGATATTTTATTAATTTTAAATTTTATGCTTGTTCTTATAATAATTTTTTCATTCACTAAGTGATAAAATTTTAAATAAAATTTACTTTTTTGTAAGTTTTTTAAATTTTAATTATTTTCAAAAAGTTTAATAACTTTAAAAAAATTCATTTTTGATGAGTTTTATAACTTCTAAAATGAATTTTTAAAAATTTATAAAACTTACCGTATATTCAAAAACTTATAAAAAAAAAAAAAAAGGAGGATATAAAAAGTAAAAGTTGTGATGCATTTAAAATTTACCCTTTATAAATAAGCATTTCAAATTTTCACCAAAAAAAAAAAGATTTCAAAGCCCAGTACCAACTCAACACGTTGTTTCAAGTAGGCAAATGTTTTCATTTTTACCGGCTTGCCAAATTCCCGTTGCCCTCTATTTTCTGTAACTTAAACGCAAAACTTAGCTGTCTCTCGCTCATACAAAAAACTCTTGCCTTTTTGAGAAATTTCTCCGTTGTTGATCGTTAGCAAAGGTAATTCTTTCATGAACTCTTCTTCTTCAATACGATATTAAAGCCATTTGTTCAAGTTTTTAAGCTCTCCATTATTATTCCAGTGATTGTCAAAAAGTACAAGGAAAGTTTAAAAGTTGGATCTTGTTGAGGATTTTAATTGGTTTTATGGGTCCTTACTGAATTTTGGTTATGATTAGATATGGGGTTTTAAAGCTTTTTGGGTTTCTTGGGATTTTGATATGATAGTTGCTCATAAATTTGTTTGTGGTTTCAGTTGTTTTCTTAGTTTCTGAGTCACCCTTCTGTTTGGTTGGTAAGAAAAAGAGGGAAATATAAAAATTTAGAATTTTATGGGTCTTTCTGGTTGGTTTGTGTCTATCACTGGAGAAAGAAACTTGGTTTGACTGACTGGAACTACTTGGATTGGGATCAGTGAAGTTGGGTTTCTGTTTTATTAAATATTCAAGTCCTTTTTTTTTCTTTTTCCTGCAAGAAAACGGTATATTAGTGGGTTTGGACTGTGGAGTTGATGGATAATTCGGGTTTGGGAGGTGGGTTTTTATCAGGTCCGAATGAAGGGTTGTTTAACATTGAGTCATCCGTTCACAGACAGCAACAGCCCCATTTGAGTCAACCTTCCTTGATGCCACACAATCATATGGCTATGATGAGTGGCCTTGAAAATGAACACCGTTCCATTGGATTAATGGAGGCAAAAGGCTCTAACTCTAAAGGCGTTTCTGTGAATTTTGGTAAAGGGAAGGGAGTTAGTCCCATTATTGCTCTCACTAATGGAAGCATGAGTGAAGAAGATGAGCCTAGTTACAATGAAGATGGAAATGGTGAGAACTCCAATGGGGGTAGAGGCAAGAAAGGATCACCATGGCAAAGAATGAAATGGACGGATAATGTGGTTAGGCTTCTAAAAGCTGTGGTTGCTTGTGTGGGTGATGATGGTATGATTGAGGGTGTGGAGGGGCTTAAGAGAAAATCTGGGATTCCGCAAAAGAAGGGCAAGTGGAAAACTGTGTCCAAGATAATGATTAGTAAAGGTTATCATGTTTCACCTCAACAGTGTGAGGATAAATTTAATGACTTGAACAAGAGATATAAGAAATTGAATGATATTCTTGGGAGAGGTACTAGTTGTAGAGTGGTTGAGAACCCTTCTCTTATGGACTCTATGCCTCACCTCTCAGCTAAGGCAAAGGATGATGTAAAGAAAATATTGGGCTCTAAACATTTATTTTACCAGGAAATGTGTGCTTACCATAATAGACAGAAGATACCCAATTGCCAGGATCTTGATCTGCGTGGATGTTCTATACCTCTTGAGAGATGCTTGAAAGACAATAAAGGGTCAGATGAGGAAGAAGCTGAGGGAATTGGTGACAGTGAGGATGATGATGAAATGGCCAATGAAGATGACAATAATGCTGTTTATGAGGAGGAAAGGATTGGTGAGTTCAATGAGAGGAAGAAAGCAAGTGCAGAGGAAGGCCATTTCTGGTCACAATCTGCTGGCCAGGATTGCTTCAAGATGGAGATGGCTGGAATATTTCAAGACCCTACAAGGTCATCATTGGAGCGAAAGGAGTGGATTAAGAGACAGATGCTGCAACTTCAGGAGGAAAGAGTGAACTTGCAGACGGAAGCTTTTGAGCTTGAAAAACAATGTTTTAAATGGCTGAGGTACTGCAACAAGAAAGACAGAGAACTAGAAAGGTTAAGGTTGGAGAATGAAAGGATGAGGCTTGAGAATGAGCAGAGTATATTGCAACTGAGGCAAAAAGAATTAGAAGTAGGTTACAGGAGGTCTGATGCATCCTTAGACCCCACTTCACTTGGCATCGACAGACTGCAAGGCAAAGATCAGATTGATACGGGCAGGCATCAATAGCTCTTGTATCACATTCAAATCCATTTGGAAATAAGAGTTATATAGCTAAAGCATGTGAGGCTGGCTTACTTTTTAATAAAGTAAAGTACACTAATCCTGTGAGGTAATGTAGCTTGAGATCAAATTATTAACAATGTATTTTTCCCCCCTTCTTTTACTAACAAACTTAATATTTTCCCTCCTGAACTAATGTTCATATACAGACCATGAAATAACTCTCATAGCCATCCTTGTTGAAGAGGATTCGATGTGTCATTTCCCTTTATGTTCATATTGTTCTTAGAATCCAAGGTTATAGATTGTATGATCTGTCTGGTGATAATCGAGCAAGGCTTTTGCAGTTAAAAGGACAATTATTATTTGGCTGGGTAGAAAGGAGGCACGCAATGCATCTGTACTTGCCTCAGTTAATTCTTTTTCCTTTTCCCCTTATTTATGCTACACTGGTTCCAATTATTTCTAATGTAATTTTGTATACACTGATTTTTTTAACCTTTTTCGTTTGCACTAAAGTGCTTTGGAAGAGGTATGCATGGCATGTCAGACATGTTTGTATGGTTGTGGGATGAAATATCTCTTGCAAATGCATGGTTGTTCCCTGTGCCAAAGATGGTTGAAGATGATGACACCAACTGTCAAAACGGTGTTTGCTGTTCATGTTTGTATTTAGAAACTTGCTCGAGCAATGTCATGTTAATTTGCTTACACTAGGACCATGGCTTTCTCGCATTGTCTCTCAATCAGTAAACATTAATCTAATTGTGTTTTATGTGTCATCTTCAGTGTATGAATGGGTGACCAACATTACACTACTTTAATTAACCAAGTTGTAGGATGGTATGGCGTTTATAATGTTAAAAGTATCTTATGCAAACCATGAGCAAAGCTTGATGCTTGAACTGGGTGAGGTGAGAGGTGTGCAATCTATTCAAAATTGCACGGTGGGGATATCATTATGCACACCAGATATGGTCAGCTATTCATGTTCTCTTTTTCTGATGTTTAGGGTATTCCACTTCCACAAGACTGTTATGTAATTTCTTGGAATTAGGCTACCATGTAAAAGATTGTCAGCCACTCTTTTTTTTTGGATTTAGCGGTGGTCATGCAAGCATATACTAGTATAATTTAATGCCGACATGTTGAATTCCAACTTTTAAATGGCTTCATATGCTTTACTTCATAGTTTTTCTCTTGAGATCCTCTACTTTTGTTACCACGTTTTCAATTAAAAAATTTGTTTAAAGAAACATTAGAAAAAAAAATAACGATCACAAGAAAAACCATGCATAGATGTTATGGGAAGAATACTGTATTAAATAAAAAAATTAGTTTTAAAATATTTTAAAATCTTGACCAATACTTATGGATGCCCGGAATCTTAAAGAAAAATAAAAGCACCAATCTTGGAAAATGCCGGGTCAAAATCGTTTATGGTTGCTCCGAAATAATTGTAAAATTGAACTCTCCTGAAAAAAGAGAAAGATGCGTTAAAGGAAAATTCAAAGTCAAAAAGAGAGAGTTTTGAAAGTTGAAGAATTCACATTTCATATTTCATACCAACCAAAGATAAAAAGTCGAGAATTTGTGATTAGTTGTCAAAATTGTAATCCCCATTCATGAAAAGACCACGCATTTGATAAATCATAAGTTGATAACCAGCTAGTCATATAAAGTGCCTGTCTAAACCCAAACTCCTCCATGCCATTCTGTTTCGCCCTTGTCATTTCGCTCTTATCTTGCTCTTTCCACATTTCAGTTTTCAAGGTTGGCTTTCTATCTCTTTCTTTCTTTTTTTTCTTCCTAAGAAAACTGCTAAGTTTTCTCTGCCATTTACATCATTATGTGATGTGTGATTGATTCACTGGTAACTGTTTTTTCTTTTTTTAGTTTTATGGTTGTGCTTTCATTTCGCCTTATAGTCTGCTCTTGTATTTGAACTATTCTTTCTTCTTCTTATAAACCCGTTTCAGGCCTCTTTTACGTGTCTCTCTATCTTATTTGTTTCTTTTTAGATCTCTTTTCTTTTTCTTTCTTTGCTCTTTTTGTTTCATACTCCTTAACAGGTCAGTCAGTTTTTGGTCTGGCATACTTATTTTTCTCTTTATAATGTTTTTGGTTGTTTTTATGTGTTTTTGTTGTTCACATGTTTCTGTTGGATCTGAGGTCTGATTGAAAACTGATACATGGGTTTTTCGTTTCACTAGGATGGAGGGTTATTCTCATACAGAGGTTGATCTATTGGATTTTTTTTTCCGATCAAATAAATTTGTTTTTTTTTTTTTTCTTAAAAAAAGTTGCAACTTTGAATGAGAACTATATTAATTTTGTATTCAAGCCTTTGGCAGATGGTTTGTTTTGAAATGATAGGATTGTTTTTTAGGGATGTAGCATGGTTTCAATTCCATTGCGACCGGAATCTGTGCATTCGGAGTATATTAATTTTGATGCTTTTGATTGACAGTAACTGCTAAGCTTAAAATCTATATGATGAGTTAAGACTAATCATTACTCAGAACTTCACTTTCAGTCTTACCTCATGAATTTTTTGGTATATTATTTACGTTTATGAAATTTCATAGATTAAACATTGATCTCATCAACAAGATTAAATTGATTTTTTCCCCTCAAACACCATTTCCTTACCAGTTGTTCCTATTTTTATCTCAATCCATACTTATGAGTATGTAACATACAAGTTGGTTTTCTTCTCTAAGTGCGTGAATTTAATGGATATCATTCTCGGGGAAAAAATGAAAATTTTATGCTTTTCATGTATTTGCTACATATGTTGCTTTCATATCCTCTCTTTCATAGCGTTGTTTTCTCATATTTGAGCAATTTTCATTTATTATTTTAAAATTCTTGGGCTGAATTATTCATGTTGCCATTTATGCCCTTATGTTTCAAGGTGGATGGTTTTGTGTAAAATTAGTCAGTCACAGTAAAGAGGATTGTTTTGGTTCATAGATAGTGCAACCATGAAGAATGAAGCTTAATGGCAAGAAAAACCTCTAGTTTGTGAGTTGGGCGACAAATGTTCATTTGTTTGAACTAGTTTTTATTCCAATTGACTTTTTGTGCATCTGGAACCTAAGTGGCTTCTTGTTTATATTTGTATAGGGCCACATATTGTTGTCTTTTTTGAAGTTTTATTTCTTTTGCATATACTTGCTCTATCAATTGCTTTATGCCCAAATGGTGTTTGACAATTTTGTTTTTCTAAATTTACATATCTTCTCAATCTGATGTGGTTTCTCAATTTAAGGCATTAGGGTCATCTTTTGTTTTTCTCTAGCTCATTATAATCATAATATTTGGTTTCTTGTGTAGGTTATTCTTTTGTAGAGAAGTGATGGCTGATAGGCACCAACGTCCTTCTGTCATGCAAAAAGTAGCTGGACAACTCCATCTTGGTTCCAGCCTTTCACAAGATGTTCAATATCGCTATGGAGGATTCCAAAAGCCTATTCTGTATCAGAGGCATTTTGCATTTGCAAGTTGCAATGCTGCACTACAGTATCCCATGACACAGGCATGCCAAGCAAACTATGTTCAGCCATTGGTTGGTTCAAGTTTGTCACCTGTATGTGTCCAGGCTCCATCAGAGAAAGGCATTGCTGGTTTCGCTATTGATTTTCTTATGGGTGGTGTTTCTGCTGCTGTGTCCAAAACTGCTGCTGCTCCTATTGAACGTGTGAAGCTCTTAATTCAAAACCAGGATGAGATGATTAGGGCTGGTCGACTCTCTGAACCATATAAGGGGATTGGTGATTGCTTTAGAAGAACAATCCAAGATGAGGGCATGATGTCATTGTGGAGAGGAAACACAGCTAATGTGATCCGTTATTTCCCCACTCAGGTTAGTAATATCTTCATAGAAATTGCTCTATCTTCATTCTAACTTAGAGCTGTTTTATTGTATATGTTCTCTGATTTTATTTTTTTCTTATTTGCTTCAGGCATTGAACTTTGCCTTCAAGGATTACTTTAAAAAACTGTTCAACTTTAAGAAGGACCGGGATGGCTACTGGAAGTGGTTTGCCGGCAACTTGGCATCTGGTGGTGCAGCTGGTGCCTCTTCCCTTCTCTTTGTCTATTCGCTGGATTATGCCCGAACTCGTCTTGCTAATGATTCCAAAGCTGCAAAGAAAGGAGGAGAAAGGCAATTCAATGGCTTGGTTGATGTATATAGGAAGACTCTGAAGTCAGATGGTATTGCTGGCCTTTACCGTGGCTTCAACATTTCATGTGTTGGCATCATTGTGTACCGTGGTCTTTACTTTGGAATGTATGATTCTTTGAAGCCGGTGGTCCTTGTTGGAAAGTTGCAGGTCAGTAGATTTTTTGGTGGCCTTTTGGACTAGATTTTCCAATTCATTTTTGACTTTTTTCATCGACTAATAGTCATGCTATCTAATGACGATAAGATAACTGCCGTAGTGCTGTCCAAAATATTGACAATAAGATCAAGCTAAAGGATTTTGCTCATGTTAATTTTTGGTTTGGATGATAACAGGATAGCTTCTTTGCTAGCTTTGCCCTTGGTTGGGTTATTACCAATGGTGCTGGTCTTGCCTCCTACCCAATTGACACTGTCCGTAGAAGAATGATGATGACATCTGGTGAAGCTGTCAAGTACAAGAGCTCACTTGATGCATTCTCTCAGATCCTTAAGAATGAGGGTGCCAAGTCTCTCTTTAAGGGTGCTGGCGCAAACATCCTCCGTGCAGTTGCTGGTGCTGGTGTGCTTGCTGGCTATGATAAGCTCCAGATGATTGTATTCGGAAAGAAGTATGGCTCCGGTGGGGCATAATCATGCCAACTATCTTTTCCACAAGAACACAGATGGTGGCACAAATCATTTGCAATTTAATTGGTTTCCAGATTTTGCTGAGCGCAATTTTTTTCTCATTTGAATAACTTAGTTTAGAGGGGTTTGTTCCCTGCAACACTGATAATTTTGGAGGAAATTTTTACCCCATTTATCCTAATTATTTGAGATATTGCTGCAACCTTACATCACTACTTTTTGAAATTATATATCCCTTTATAAGATTCCTCATTTCCCCTGGATTATTATGTTCACTCTTTGCTTTTCTAAATTCTAAGAGTGATTTATAGTCGAGTTGTTACACTGCAAATTGTTAAAGAGACTGCAGATCATGATTCGTACCTTTCTTTTTGAACAGCACCATGCATCAACGGAGTAAATAAATAAATTAAAAAAAAAAGATAAAGCAATTCACTGAAATCCTCTTTGCTAAGCAGCAACCACTCCTTGAGACTCTGTAGGAACTTGCTGCTGTTCATTCATTGGGAGGAAAGCTATACAATTGTCTTTTTTCTTTTTTTGGTTTTTCAGGTCACAATTGTTTAATGAGATGGGCTCCCAAATCGTTCTTTTAAATTGTTCTTAAAAGATCTTTCCCGCCTTTTGTTCAACTCGTTACTAATCCCTGCAAACCTTAATGTCTGCATGCAAAAATCTGATGACCCCTCTTCTCTATGTTATCATCAAATCTCAGATCTCTACATTTCATTTCTAAACCTCTTCTTCTTCTTCTTCTTCAAAGGAAAGAAAACCTACCACCAACTATAACAAAAACCATGCTTTGTTTCTCAATAACCCAATTTGCTCAACCCTACAGCAATGCAAATCCAAGCCCAAATGACCATCAAAGGCTTAACGTCAGATTGGTTCTTTTCCGGCCCCCTTTTCGCCTTTTGCTGCTTATCGGAACACAAAAATCTTGATCATTGCATTAAAATTTTGTACAATTTGCAAAATTCAATTTTTTTTTTTTTGGTGAATGTTACTATTAGAGGCTGTGCAGAGAGTGAAAACCCCAAAGAAGCCTTCTTTCTTTATAAGCAAATGCTTAGAAATAATGGGTGTATTAGGCCAGATAATAATGCTTACCCTACTTTTGTTTAAGTTTGTGCCTTTTTAATGTTGAAATATTTGGGTTTTGAATTTTTTGGTCATGTTTTAAATTTGGGTTTGGATGCAGATATGTATGTTCACAATGGGCTGATTCACTTTTTGGTTTCATATGGGGACTTGGAATTGGCATCTAAGGTGTTTGATGAAAGTTGTGTGAGGGATTTGGTTTCTTGGAATTCTTTGACTAATGGCTTTGTTAGGAGTGGGAGAGCGAAGAAGGCAATAGGGGTTTATAGGAAAATGCAGGAGGAAGGGGTTGAGCCAACTAAGGTGACGATGATTGGGGTAGTTTTTTTGTTAGCACAGTTAGAAAATTTGAAACTTGGGAGAGAGCTTCATAAGTATATTGAAGATTGTGGATTGAATTTGACAATTCCATTATCTAATTCACTCATGGACATGTATGTTAAGTGTGGGAGTCTTGATGGAGCACAAAGGATATTTGATAAGCATGGAGAAGAAAACAATTGTTACTTGTATTGCAATGGTCATTGGATATGACAGATTAGGGATTTTGGATGCTGCTCTGAAGCTTTTTGATGAGATGCCCGAGAAGGAAGTTGTACCGTGGAATACAATAATTGTCAGTTATGTTCAAGCCAAGTGTAGTAAGGAGGCTTTGGCTTTTGTTTCATGAAATGCAGGCTAGTGGTGTAAAGCCTGATGAGGTGACCATGGTTTATTGTTTATCTGCATGCTGACAACTTGGAGCCTTTGATGTCGGAATTTGGATTCATCAGTTTATTGAAAAACATAAGCTTTATCTGAATGCTGGTTTGGGGACTGCTCTAGTTGACATGTATGCAAGTGTGGAAACATCACAAAGGCTCTTCAGGTTTTCCATGAGATGCCATCTAGAAATTCTTTGTCTTGGACATCAATTAATTGAGGTTTGGCCCTTCATGAAAATGCGCATGAAGCCCTATCTTATTTCTTAGAGACGATTGAAGTTGTTTTGAGGCCAGATGAGGTCACCTTTCTTGCGGTTTTGTCAGCTTGTTGTCATGGTGGTTTGGTGGAAGAAGGTCGTAAATATTTTACCCAGATGACATAAAAGTTTGGTCTGTCCCCTCAGCTAAAGCACTATTTGTGCATAGTGGACCTTATTGGTAGGGCTGGGCTCTTAAAAGAAGCTAAAGAGCTTGTCAAGAGCATGGCAATTGAGCATGATGCTGTGGTGTGGGGGCATTGTTCTTTGCATGTCGAATGTATGGAAATTTTTTAGTGGGTGAAAGATCTGCTTTAAAACTTCTAGAACTGGACCGTCGTGATAGTGGCATTTATGTACTGCTTGCCAGTTAAGTATGGGGATGCAAATATGTGGGAGGAAGCAGGGAAGGTTCGGAAGACGATAAGAAAGAGAGTAGAGAAGACCCCTGGTTGTAGCTCAATTGCGGTCAATGGCACTGTTTATGAGTTTATTGTTAGAGATAAGTCTCACCCTGAATCTGGACTGATTTATGATTACTTAATTCAGCTAACACGACAATTGGAGTTTACTGAATTTAAATGTGGTCTTCCTAAATATTACAATGACTTTCTCATAGGTTTCGAACTTGAAACCTGATAGTAATTATATGGAAATTATTCAATGAACGCTTTACTATATCAGAGGTGATTGTAATAATTGGTTGTTTCAATTGCTCTTTGGTTTTCAAGACTCAGTGGTAGAATGCTTGCAAATCAGGTTTGATTTGGCCATTGGGTATATGATGGTTTGAGCAGCTTTTCCTACCTTTGAAATGGTTCTATTATTCATTGTTTCCAAGATTTACTCCAAATTTGTGATGAAAGCTGATCAGAAAATTGCTGATTTTTTCATGATCGATCTAAATTTGAAAGGGTAGTGAACAGATTCAAGTAATTATTCTCCTTCAAATATAATGTTCTTTAGTGTCTAAACTTTCCCAGGCTTCAAGTCTTACTGGAAGATAATTTAATCGCGATGAAGCTTAGGATTTTATAAAGGTGCCACAATTGTTTTTAATGGTAGTTTGGCATATATGTTGTGCTGCTGCATTTTTCTGCTTTGATCTGTATCTGTCTTGGACTGTGCTAAAAACTTCAAAGGAGGCTGCATGCTGTAATGGGTGGAAGAGGCAATTGATTGACTTTAGATTTTGTTTTTGATGCAGAATTGTTGGATTACCTTAACCAATGCAATAATATGATTTGAAAAAATTGAGAATTTTGTAAGGACTAGTTGCCTGGGAAATGAGCACTGATAATCTTTCTTGTCATCATTGTGCTTATGGGATTCATGACAGAGCATGCATGCGGAATTATTAGAGCAATCAGGAATCAAACACATTATGTGGTTTAATCTTTCAAAATTTCTATCATGGCAATGAAATAACATGTCTGCCTGGTGGCAGCTTGAAGTAAATGGAGTTTAAGCAAAAAGGTAATAACAGTAATCAAAGGTTGTTGATATTTTGTCCAGAGAAAAGGAGGTAATGCGTTTTAGTAGCTTTCATACATGGCTTTCAAGTGCAATCAGGCTGTGCCCGCATGTTGTCGAAGACCTCTCCATGAATAAGTTGAAAATTCTCTCATGTTAGAAACACAAATTGGCTAGGTAGTCTAATAAGACTATTCATTGAAGCGTTGGATTGCTTTTGAGAAACTTCTACTTCATTTCTGAGAACACAAACATTATAGGTTTGTTGTCAATTCGAAAAGGCGATGAAGACAGAGGTCAAGCGTTTTACTTCGTGTGCTTATGACTGGCTTCTGATTATGTTCAATTTACGTCCTGCTGATGCTAAGTTGTTCTGTATCTAATTTTGTCTTGACTGCATTTTTAATGGAGCTTTGTGGCTTCAAACTCTGCTGAAATAATTCTTAGCAATTTGTATTCTGGTGCATGCCGATGATGTGCTGCCTGTGATGTCTCAGGTAACAAAAGCACTCTTGATCAAGTTTATTTAAGATAATAGAGAACCTGTTCCATATTGTTAGGAATTGAGACATGTTTCCTTTTCTTGATGCCCTCAAGTGTAGACTTACTCTAGCTGAATTGAGTACATACATATATATATATATATATATATTTGCCATTTTCTTTATCTGGTTTGTTTTATTAGAATACATAACAAAATTTTGGACCCTTGTAGGAATTGATGCATTGCCGTCCATCAGTGGAATAAAGTTTATATTGGAAATGATTAAAAAGCCAAAATTCATTCTTGAGCTGATGCATAAAGCCTGTTTACATGACTAGGCCTCTGTAAAGAAGGCAGAGCTGAGGAATGCTTTTATTTCTGCTGTAAGAAAGATGATGATATTGGCTAGCATCTTCATGGTATTTGAGACAATTTCTATTTACTGCTACCAGCAGAGCCAAAATTGACACTAACTGGCATCTTCATGGTCTTTTTGAACAATTTTAAGTTACTGCTACCAGGAAGAGGCAGAATTGTTACTAACTGAGCATTTTATGATTTGAACAGAAAACGAAAAAAAACATAAACAATTTCTAGTTTGACATCTTGAGATAGGAAACACATGTTATCATGAGTTTGGTTTTACTGTTGGGGTTCTTTTGGTTTACACTTTGATTTTGAAGGCAAGTGGACAGACACAAAGAATAGAAGAATATAATGATTCGTCCTTGCTTGCACGCTAGGTTTTGTTGGGTTTCACTCTCTCTTTCTTATAATTCATGTCTTCTTCTTTGCCATCTATCTCTCTTCCACATGCCTTACAGCCTTTGCTCTCTTTATCAGGGCAGTGATTGCATCAGCCTATCGGCTTTGGTAGATTGTGTCGAGTCCCACCAGTTAAAAGTTATTGGACAATAAAATTATTGGGATGCATGCGGCACACAGTTTTTTTTTTTTTTTTTGGATGGGGTGGGGTATGCCTGCTGAGTTATATGGATGAAGAAGCCATCTTCTATTCTTTCAAAAGTATGGGGAAAGCAAACCTCTTGTTTCTGTTGGTTATCATTTGTCAATAGGAAACAGTTTCTTAAGACGGATCAATTCATTTTTCAAAAGTATATGAAGTGATAACTTGTTAATACAAAGATTGAGCTCGATTACCAGTAATGTAAGCTATTGATAAATTCTTAACTTCTTAATTTTAATAATTTAAATTTTAAATTCTAAAAATTTTATATAAAGAAATATTAAGCACGATCTCTTAGTTAGGTGACCGAACTCAAGTTCTCCGTCTGTTATGAATGATTAGCACAATACTTTCCTTAAAGCCTTCTTTCATTTCAACATTTTAATAAGAAATGCCAAGAAATAAGAGAACTTTCTTTTTGAAAGATGGAGAGAATAAAACTACATGAAGTAACGAGTAGATGATCAAAATCATCTGTCAGAAAAAAAAAAAAAAATCCTTCTCTTTGCACTACTTGGTAGGGAACCTAATAATAAACTAACCTCCAGGCCTTGCATGTCTTAGGAATAATTTTATCTTTGCCGAAATCTTGATTCACAAGTCAGGGTTGAGTTCTTCCTTTTTCATGGCCAACGACAACAATGTAGGTCCCATTGAAGTAAATTCCAAAAAAGTCTTGAATGATTTGATTCTTTTTATGTTGTTTCTTTTTGTTTTTAATAATAAAGATTAATTGCTTAGAATTTTTGAGATTATATACTTTAACAATGTTGATCTTCACAAACAAATCCATTTTTTCTGACATTTCAAGTTGAGAAATATATATATATATATATATATTTTCATCAAGTGATTAGATGTGTTGAGTAGACTAAAGCTCTGCTCGTCATATGATATTATTATTATTTAATTATAATTATAAATATAAAATATATTTAAAAATACTCAAATATTAATCTAAAAATATTTTTAAAACTAAACAAAAACTTTAATAAACCCATTCAGTTTGAACTTGAGTACTTTTAAAAATTTCAAGTAAATTCAAGTTGAATTTACCAATAAACACATTTATAAGTGGCATATATAATATAAATGACTTAAAAATATGAAAAATGTTAACACTATTTAGACATAAAAATTAAAAAAAAAAATTTATGATAAATTTTTTAAATTTAGTGAGAATAATGTATTACTTGAAACTTTTTAAAATAATATCTTAACCATCTTAAATTAGTGTTTACAAAACATAATCTTGAATGCCACCAAGCAGGTGCGAAATCAAATCAAAAGCCATAAACACATATTACATCCAAATTTTATCAACCACTTTGAGATTACAGCAAAGCCTAAAATCCAAGTGTTTTTTTTTTTTTTCGAAAAAAAAAGGTGTGTTGTATTATTATAGGTTGATTCCCAACCAATCTCAACTGACACCAACTTCTTCGAGAGAGCATCAGATGGTTTTGGTGATCTCTCCTGTCCAACCAAATCACATGCTTTATTTTTCAACTCACAAGCCAACCACTAACTTGGAACCCTCCCCTCCCTTTTTACATTCTAATTTGAAAAATGATAAAGGCTACATAACATAAAAATAATATAAAAATATATAAAAATAAAATTATTTAAAATTTTTATAAAAATCATACATGAATTTAATAAAAATATGTTTTATATTTAAAATATTAATACAAATTATAATACAATAATTTATATATTTTATATTAAATAAACATGCAAATACACAAATTTACAAATTCATAGTGAGTCCTGGAATCTGCTTTTAAACATGGGGTCCAAATGCCCCAGTTCAATTTTGGTAGGCCAAACTTCAAAATTCAAACTCTTTTTTCTTTTGTATGAATTTGATTAAACTCACTTGTACAATTCCTTTTTCTTGGACTTAAAGTAGAAGCCTAGAATTGGCACTTAATCAAAAGCAAATAGTCCAGAATTGGTAGTTAGACAAAAATCATATGTTTTTTCATCTGATTGGATAGTGTTTTTAGCTTTATCCAAAAGAAAAAGGCACTGAATAATGTTGTTCAATCCGTGAACCCAAAAAAAAAGTTTTATGTATTGCAATAATTTTGGGGATTTGCTTCCATGTTACTATTACAACATTACGTTTGTGTATAAGTGACGGCACATTTTGTGGTTTCAATATGTGCCAAGATAGTGGAATATATCTTTTCCCACCACCCATAAAAGGTGCATTGACATTGATTTTGAGAAAAAGATTATTTAGGTTTCATAATTTTATATAAATATTTTATTATTTTATTTTGTTTAAAATTTTTATTTATTAATATTTTCTCTAAAATTATTTAGGGTTTTATTTGAATAGTTAATCATATACATCACCCACCTCTTAGGCTCTAACTTTTCATTTCCAAAATCAACATCCCTCCTCTCTACCATTTTCACTCAAAATGAAAGATGAAGATTCATTTTCCTCTCATTTTGTGTACTGATTCAATTCCATATTATTATTTTTTTTATTTATGAAAGATCTAATTAAATAGATAAGATTCTACACTCTCTAAAGTATAGAACTGATTTTTTTTTTTCATGTTTTAATATACATTGTTAGAAAAGATCAAACCAAAATAAGAAACTGAACTAAAAACAAACTAAATTATTTTCATTTGGTTTGATTTGATTTCTATTGTGGTTTAGATTCAAATTTTTAAAAGCCAAAATATCTTGGTTTGGTTTTATTTTTCCTTAAAACCAATTTAAATCAGTTTATAGTCATCCTATATATAACAAAATTTACTTTGATTGCAATAAAAGTTTATTTAAAAACAAATTGAATCATAAGAGTTTATTTGAATATAATAAAAATATATAAAAAAAATAAAGACATAAAACTTATATAAAAAAATAAAAAATTAAGAAGTTCATTTAATTTAATAACTTATTTAATTATATTTTTACCTCATCATTATCATTATTTTTATTAAATAAATATTTTTTTAAAATTGATTTTAAAAAATAACTAACCTCACCTTTATAATTATTTTTTTATTTTAATAAAGCTAAATGAATTAGAGGTAAAATGTAATTGTTGGGGTCATAGAGCAAAGGAAAAGAGGTGAAAATCCAAGGGACGTAAGTAGAGAGCATTAAATTACCTTATTTGATAGCACGAATAGAGAAGGAATTTTGATTCTTACTTAAAAAATTTTGATTCGATCTAATTTTTTATGATAAATATTTTTTTTAAATTAAATATCAAATCGAGATTGAATGATAAAAATAAAAATTGAAATGAATCGAGATTGAATTTTAAGTAAATTTAATTTTACTTGACTTAATATATATATATAAATTATTTTTAATTTTTTAATCAATTAAATTTATATTTATATTATTTAATTTTTTATTTATATTAAAAAATAAATATTTTATTAATTTTAGATTAAATGATTTATGTAATATTAAATTAAATTAAATTTAAATATTTAATATATATAATTAACTCAGGTTCCAACGAATAAAAATTCATCACGACTCCATCCTTTGTCCCCGTAAGCACGAAACACGCTATCATTTCCCATCTAACGGATTCCTTAGACTACTACATAAAGGTGTCATAAAAACAACATAGTTGCCGAAAAAAAAATTAAAATCAAAATTTAATTTCCATTAATATAAACAATTAATGAGTTTTGCCAACAAGTGAAGTGACAAAGGCCTTTTTAAAATTAATAATTTTAACATGTTAAAATTTATGAAATTAATTATTAATTATTATATTTAATACAAAATATTGCAAAATTCTTAATTAAATAAAGAAAGGAAAAAACAGAGATATAAAGAGATTGTTGTTTGTTTAAAAGCGATGAATGTCGGCTCTTTCATCTCTTCATTATTTCCCAAAGAATCTCGTCTTCTCTTTTCTTCTCTCTTTCTTTACTTTAATTTCCTTTTCTTTCCTTTTTCTTTTTTTTTTTTAAAATATTTTATTTTAATATTTTATCGCATTAAATATTTCAATCTCTTCTTTATCTCGCTCTCCTGATCCCTTAAATCCGTTTCTCACTCTCTCGCTTTTCAGTTTTCCTGAGAAAATCTCGCATTTTCTCAGCTGGAGATCCGAAAATCGTAGAATGAGGTAGTTTTAAGTTTTCTCTCTCATTTTCCTGTTTGGTTCCTGAGAAAGTTCAGGATAAAAGCAACCGGGAAGTAAGTTTATCAGTAGATTACTCATTGATCAGCTCACGCTAAGCTTAACAGTAATTTACTTCTCTTTCTTCGTTATTTTCCTGCTTTTTCTCTGCAACCAAACGGAAAATCAATCAATTTGTTTTACACGTTGTCTTTTACTTGAAAATGAAAATTGGATAACTTGTAACGCGTTTGTTGCGGTAACCTGAATATCATCGTTTCAACTAACTTTTGTAAATAGTTTAATGTTTACTCTTTGTTTATCATATTTTTGTAGGAGGAATCTCCCTTGAATGTTAGGATACTAAAATTTGCTTGCAGTTTTTGAAAATTTTGAGGATATCAGGTTTGCATTTGGAATTATTTTATTTTATTTTATTTTGGTATGTTTCTACTACTCATTGCTATTTTGAAATGTAAAATTTTATGGCTTTTAGTATCTTTTATGTTCGTAGATTAGTTGGATTTTTGGAAATGAGTTGGAATCCACATATGGAAGTTCAGTACATCAACGGTAGCTACCCTTATAATAGTGCTGGCAGCTTTATGGAATATTTCGAAGGTCTTACTTACCAACATGTCAATTTCATTTTCGACGGTGCTCATGTTCAGGTGCCATTTATTATCAAAGTTATTGTTTTTGAATGCACTGAAATGATTTCCTTTAACGTCATGCCTGTTTGAGAATAATCAGATGAAAAATATGCCGATTTTATGGGCGAGTTAATTTTAATTGCTCCATTGTATCGTGGAGATATCTGCTTCTTAGCTTGCAACAATGTATGTCTCTTGGCGTGTTTGAAGGATTTGGATGTATAATATATCATATCCTTTGTATGTATGTTAGATGTTTTAAAGTAAATGAATTGCTGCTATTGTTCACAGCCAAAAATTGATATTTTGTCCACAGGAGAGTGTTTACCCATCGATGACTACAAGCTTTTACAAGTTTGGATTATCTGATT
The DNA here is from genome assembly GCF_002303985.1 of Durio zibethinus. Next base: position 8,947,820 of record NW_019168159.1, on the reverse strand, counting down.
CTGGCAATATTTCATATTATGATGATGGTCATAGTTATGAGGTGAACAACCATGAACTATGCCTTGATGAATATAGAAGGGCATCAGAGAATTCCTCATCAATGAGCAATGTACAGACTGCAGCAATGAATATGGAATGGGAAGGAAATGCAAATACTACCTCGCATGAAAATCCAGTAGATTGTAAGTTTTTGGTTCTTCTTTGATGTTTAGTTTCAAATCTGTGTTTAAGGTATGTAATGTAATGTTAAGAAGGTTTATAGTGGTGTCTATATTTTAACAATTAGGCCAAACATTATGTCAGTGGCATGTTTCATCATGGTTTAACTGTCAAAATGCCCGTAATACATCACTTATATCTAGCTCTTTCCATCTCAAGATTACTTTTGGTAACTAGTGTTAGATAATGTGATAAATTAAATTTGTCCTTAGGACTTTAATTTCTATAGTAATAATGAAATGTCAAACTGTTTTGCAACTTTATGCTTTTCCCTAGTTTTATGATTGGATGCTGTGGTTTCTAACAATCAAGTCCTTAGCTCCCAGTATATTGCCCTGCATCTATGTCTTGGTGGATTTTAAACTTCTAACCACAAATGATTGAAGATAAAATTAAGGATTCAGTGACCTTCATGATTAATTTGTGTAGTTTTTTCTTTGATCAGAATAAAAGGTCCAGTCTAGCAGCTACAAAATTTTCAAAGCTATCCAAAGACTCTGTTATCCCTTGCTGATAGTTTTTGGCTTTTTGCCATGATGGACATAATAGAGTTGGCTGTCTTTTACTTTTAAGGTGTCATTTCCCCCATTTCTTTTGATCATGATGTAGAATGCCGTCCTCCATGTCACCGGTTCTGGTCATAAAGTGACCACTAAACCTGGTAATAAAACAATAACTAAAACTTCTCAATTGCAATAAGATTGATTTTCTGGTATTCCTCTCCCTCTCCAGTTCTTTAGGATCACTCTTTAATAATTTTTTTGCTAGTACTAAACCATGTAACAACATTCTCATCAGATGTCGTTTTCCTACCCGGTGAAGTTGGTGGGTTCAGCTGGGTTTAGCCATGTTAGAAAATTTTGCAATACAACGGTAGCCCTGATCCTGAACACCAAATGTTATATCAGAGTGTTCCTCCACCATGTATCTACATGTGCTTGTGCTTATTCCTTGCTCTTCTTCCTGGCTCTGAACAACTGAAACCTTAATACAACCACTATAACAGCATCACCATTGATCTCTGGCACCCCAACATGACCAGAATAAGATACCAATATGACCTGATGACCCTCATTACCGAAATAGTGCTGCCTCCTGAAGACTCAACTAAGGTGCCAGCAGCACCGAGAAACCATCAGAAAGACCAGGTCCACCACCACTCAAGTGGCCAAGGCTATTGTCAAGCAAATTCCTTGCCGTTATTCCCTACAGAGAGACAACTACTTTGCCACATATAGCAATACTGACTTGGGCCTGCCGTAGACAAATTAAGATTGATTGACCTGAAGTTCTCAAGCTTCATCCAATTGAAATTTTAGCTTGTTTACTAATGCTTGAATCTTGAATTTTAGCTTTTGTTCCTAGCTGAGTTCAAATACCTCTAAGTTTGGTGTGGCTTGGCTTGTATGTCAGCCTAGCTAACTTAGCTTGCACATCAACTAAAACAAGTTCTACTTATGAGTATGCTCTCCAGTGCATGTCTTTTAGTGTAAGGAGCAAAGTTGTTTAAAAAATTGATCGACCAAGATGAAGTTATGTGGCTTAACTGAATTAGTTGGTATGATTTGTTAAAAGAGAAGTTGATGTGGTGGGCTTTATTAATATAAACATTCTCAAATTATGTAAATTAATCACAATTTTTAACTACCATTTGGTTTGATGACACCATATTCTTACTTTTAACAATATTTATGTGGGTTTTATTTTTTTTTTTTAATTTTCCTAATTGCATTGCTTTTTCTTTCACTCTATAGGTCCACGAAGACAACATAATGCTCATGATTACCAGGTCTCTCTCTCTCTCTCTCTCTTTGTTAAACACCTGTGGGCAACCCTCTTACAGATGCATTCTATTGATTTTCGTACCTATACATGTTAAAAGATTATTTGCCTCAGCATCTAATACCGGTGACTTGATTATTCTATGTTTTTTATGCTGTATACATGTTGAGAGTGTAATTGCTTTTCCAAGAATAAATATTTATAGAGTTATAGAGGCTTGAATTTTTCTTTTCAGTTTCATGGTTCAAAGTATTAAACATTGCAAAACTTTGTTAAAATATGCAGGTCATTTGGCAAGATAATGTTGATCCTGACAACATGACTTATGAGGTTAGAGCAAAAATTTCCTAATTCTTTTTGTCTTGCTTAATAGTTGCCTCATTTCTTTACTTTTTCTCAGTAGCCTGTCAATTAAGTCTTATTTTAATTTGGTGCATTTCTAAGTTTGAGAAAAAAGAAAAACAAAATGAAGTTACTGGCACAATGTTTGTGGAGATGCATTTGAAGATTAAAACCTTGTGTTCAAGAACTATGAAGAAGCTCTGTTAGCAATGCTGTTTTATTTTATCTTTCTTTTCTTTTTTTTTTAAATATTTTGTGGTTAAGCCAGGCTATGGATAACTTAACTTATAAGATATGATATGGATTTACTGTAACTGTTAAATTAACTATGTTAATAATACCTTTATTAATATAGGCTATGAAGTAGGTGATTAGGTTTGGAAGCATTAGATCTTCAGGTCAGGAAAGTTTGTGATTTGATTGCTGTGCTATTGAGACAGCTATAAAACAGGATAGAGCCAGAAGTCATTCTCCCTGTTTTAGTTGTTCAGGCTGGATTGATGAAAAGTTAAAGCAGTATGCATTTTGGGGTTTAGAACATATATTGATTTTCTTTGGGGTAGTGCGAGGGGATGGGTAGGAATGCTAACATATTTTCAAAAATGTTCTTAAAAGGAATCGGAAATAAAACTATGACATGTTAGTGGGTCACTGCTGCACAACCCCACATAAAAGGAGGAGCTATTATTGGCTCTACTCTGCAGAAAATGAATAAGCAGGGTGCAGAAAATTAAGGGAAGAGAGTGAGAACGAGCATTATATATGCATACCTCAACCACTAACTTACATTCATTTGGCTTGTAAGGACTTTGACTTCTAAGTAGAAAACTGCCTAATGAATAACTTACGTGCCAACAAACTATACCTAAATTCATAAAAGCGTTTAACTCCCGGAGTACCCTAAACCTGACTAGATGTTCTGAGAGCATAAGAATTAAAGAAATTACTTTTCTTCTCCCCAATATTAAAAAGCACTTTAAAAAATCATAAATTCTAAATTGCTGAAGTTAAAGTTAAGCAATTGATAGTAATGAAACTTGTTCATTCACAGCTCCATCAAGGTCGTAGAGAAAACACTTATATTATCATTCTTTAAGTTAACAATTCATGACATGTAGCTTTCTAAAAATCTTGATAAAATGGGGGTAGGATTTAGGGGCAAGATTCTGGTTACAAATAGAATGAGCTGGCTTTATTTTGACAAGCCAGAAACTATCAAAGGGGCAATCTTCATAGGTTAGGAAAATATGCAGTATAATCAGGCTATAACATACTAAGAGTTTTAATTAGAGACTTTTAAACATGTTAAAAGCTGATAAACCTAGCAAGATTGACAGACTTGCTTTTGGTTGAGGATATGTGGCGTGTGCAGTAAATAATGACTATTGTCTTTTGAATGTTTCTAACATCTGATAGGTGCTGTGTCTTTAAATTTGAATTATAGAAATTATTTTAGGCACAAGATTTAATGAGCCCTCTTAATTTAGCATTGAGAACAAATTTCTTTATCTATTGCAAACATTTCAGTTAATAATAAATAGAGATCCACCAACACATTGATTTGAAATGGACTTAACTGCAGAATTGCTGTTATATAGTTAGTGAATCTTTTTCACTTATGAATTCTTCAGAAATTACAGGAAAAAGATTTCTTACTGTGCTCTCAGTAGAGTACTGGTAACTTAAATTAGAAAAAGAAAAGAATTTAACTGGTATATGGTTATTGTTACTGGTGGAAATTAGCCAGATATAAGGTGCTGGAATCATGTAACATTCTTTAAGTTCAATAAACTCTGTAGAAAGTTGGAATACTGTCTGCTTATTTTTTTAGTTTAATAGACACCTTTTTTTCCTAGTCCCCGACTGACTATGCTTCTGAGCAAAGAATTTGCTTCTCTCCTCAGGGCATACTTTTGATCCTTAGAATTCTAAATTGCTGGCATTACATAAAACTGCAGCTACAATTACTGCATTAGTTGTCTAGGCAATCATGTAAGCTACCTACTGTTTGTTTTAAGCCGTCCCTTGGTTATGCTCACTTAGAGCCAGCCAAGGAAGCTGTCCTTTTAGTTGAAATTTTTGCTTAATTTTAATGGTTTAAAACATTATAGTTAAATCCTCATCTCTTTTACAGTAATGCATTAGCAAACATCCTTTGCAAGGACATTCCCATTGGTTTTAATGAATACAACAAATTAATATTGAATAAAATTTTACTCAAATAATTTTCATTCATTTCTCAGAAATTTTGGGTTGTGTATCTGTGGTTTTTTTCTTCTTTTTCCTTTTCTTTATTTGTGATCAATTATTCCTGTTTTTATCTATCACTTCAGGAATTACTTGAATTAGGGGAGACTGTCGGAACTCAAAGTCGAGGTCTCTCCCAAGAACTTATTTCTTTGCTCCCAGTTTCAAAATACAAATGCAGCTTATTCTCAAGGAAGAAATCAAGGAATGAGAGGTACTCGTGTGCTTCTTAGCTTTGTCTGTTAAATTCGATTTGCTTTACCTGAAACTGGTTATGTTATTCAACAGATTTTAAATTGAAATATGAAACCCTAGTTCCTCTTTGTGGTGTTCTTGATGTATAATTTTGCTGCCTTGCAAGGTCTTATTACATTTAATAAAAATCTATCCATATTTAAGATTTGTCCTTGGTTTCCCCTTTCCATGAACGAACTCACTGTACCTTTTCTTTTTGGTTGTATAATTGTTTTGGTTCTTGTAAAAAGGTTTCAAATTGAGCCTATTGATCTCTTAGCAGTTATCTTTAAATAGAGCATTGAGAAGCTTGAAAATGGTTGAGTGATTACAGTAAGTGATTTATTTACTTGAGATAATGCTTTGAGAGTGTCTGTGGGTGTATTTGTTTTCAAGGTCAAAACATCAAAATCAATCTAAACTCGCATATTGAAAGAGGTAAAAAATTGGACACTAATTATATTATTTGTTCTATTAACAGGTATGACCAACTAGGATTCTAGTAAGACATTCTGATCAGCAGACTTCAGTAGGGGGATTTGATGTTTGTGTAGCATTTTCTAAGGCAGCCTCTGATCATTTAGAAACCTAGTAATATCAGGATAGGTCAAAAACCTAACTTGTAATCTACTGCCCATTGGGATTTTAGGTCTTGAGCAAGTCTTTCCACTTTTATCTTCTTAAAGGAAAAGCCCATTTACTTAAATGGGTTTGTAATAAATCTGAGATGTGTTAATTTATTGAAATTAATGGTGGGTGCATAGATTCATATATGTAGATAAATGATTGGCCAGTTGCCACCTCTATGCAATAATAACAATAATGTTTTTTTTTTTTTTTTGAAACCCTCTGTTGGATTACCTTGTAAAAGGTTCTAGTGAGTCAGTGAAAAGGTAAGATAATAATCTGGATACATGACCGTTAGTTCTCTTTGCTTATGTCCTTGCACCATGCGCAGGTGTGCATGTTCTTTTTCGGAAATAATTCTAAAGGTCTGTTCTTTCGGGCTGTGGTATGCCTGGCATCTAAATATAATTTGCCTCTTGGCTTTTGAGCAGTGGATCACTAGTGATAGGAATATCAACCGTGTGCATAATTCATTCTAAAATTTTCAAAATCGATGCCAGGATTTATGGATAATGCCATGGTTTTAGTTGTGTGAATAATATGCTTGCTTGGCACATCCTTTGTAAACCCGAGATTTGCAGCTTGTTTTATTAAGGATTTTGCTCCTTCTCTCACTCTAGGTCAAGACTTTGTGCTGGTGAATCTAATTATTATTATTTTTTGGACTAGATGTGTAATTTGCCAAATGGAATACAAAAGAGGTGAGAGACAGATTACTCTGCCTTGCAAACATGTCTACCATGCTAGGTGTGGCACCAGATGGCTTAGCATCAACAAGGTGAGCCACTGGTTTTTTGTCTTTTCTCCTGTTTCTTTTTCCTGACTGAATTGGTAACATATATCTTAAAAAAATATATCTTTATATATTTAGGTAGCATTTTAAAAGCTGCTAAATGCATTTTTATTTGTCCAGGCTTGCCCCATATGTTATACTGAGGTGTTTGGTGATGCATCAAAACATTGAGGGATAAATCACGACGAACATAAAGAAAATATTCATATGCTTTTTCTTTTTTTTTTTTTTTTTGGGCTTGGTTTGGGTATTTTCACCTAATACGAAGATGCTATATTTTGTTCTACTTTCTTTAACAGAACAGTTGATTAGCTTTTGGAATAAATGAAAGGTGTGAAGTGAACATGGTAGAAGATGGATGTGTTAATTAGAAAGGCAGGAGATTGCATAGAGAGTTTCAATGATTCAGTGATGTTTTTAGTCTTTATTCAAATTGTTCATTCCCTTTGCATTTTGGCCATTAACTTCTAGTTAGTTAATCTAAGGCAAAGAAGTTACAGGAATCATCCAGTCCCAGTCCAATGGGAGAAGGATGCTGAATGACTCATCTTCAAAAAAACCTTCTTTACTTGGTCTTAGTTTGATAAATTTTCATACATCTGCTTGGAAGCCAGCATTTCTCTCCAATATAGAGGAGAGTGCTACTTGAAAGTGCATCTTGCGGATGAAAGTAGTTGAAATTTTATCAACTTTAAATTCTCTTCTGCCATTCCTCTCCAATATGAAAACGCGGCACGTTATGGCTCTGGCATGTTTTACCTGTATTTTTCTATACCGATTCATTTGACAAGTTAATTAATCTTCCTATATTTTCAAGTTCTTCCAAGGCAGCAACATCTGCTGATTTGTCGGACTAATTTGGAAGAAATGAAAAAGAATAAGGAATTAAACAAAAGCCGAATGAATGATATGTTTAAATCTATTTATGGATTGGGTCCAATCCTGTTCAATAGAGCATTCACAAATTTTATTCAAGTTATGACTTCGCTAAAAAATTCAATCTTTTTTTCTTTTTTAAATTAAAACATTATTATTTTTAGATATATCTTAATATTAAAATTAAATAAAAAATTAAATAAAATTAAATTTTAGATTAAATCGAATTAGACCGTTAAGTCACGTGCCAATGTAGGCTTTCTAGGTAAAACTAGCAAGGCCTCAAATAGGTAACTGAATTCAAAATACTTCGGTGAATGTTAACTTGCAATCAGTATCCAACAGACGTGCGGTTTTAGTCAGATATAGCTTGTCTGGATTACACACTTATTTTGCACTTCAATGGTTTTAGGCTTTTAGCAGCTCATATCTTTCTGTCCTCTTCGACAAAAATGTGCGTATTATCTTTTTGTGTCCAATTTAACTAGCATACACTTATTAATTATAATATATATTTTTGGGGGATTTAAGCTTATTGTCAATGAAGACTACAACACAATAATTGGAAATTCACGATCATATAAATAAATCATTTCTATATCTTATAACAATTGAATTAATTAAGGCAGCTATAGTTGGCCTCTTAGTTGCCTCTTAGTGTTAATTTTAATGTCACCGACGTTGTATCTAGCTTCAAAGAAGGTACCATACAATTTTATAGAATATTTGTGCCTAAATTATTCCAAAAAAAAAAAAAAAAACCCTGTACACACTAACCAGCCATTTGTGATTCTTAGAACGTAAAAACATAAATAAATAAATAAATAAAGGAGAAGACTTTGCCATTTAATTGAAGACAGCCAATTACACATTATTTTATGGCAATTATTCAGTTTTTTGACTTTGTATCTTTCTTTCAGAGTAGTGTTTCCATATCATGAACTTCATAACTTCTTTAATTTACAAGGCGTCGGCCATGTTTACCTGGAGACGCGTTTTCTGAAATTGATTACCCAGCCATACAGCATTTCAACCACTATACATTTTGACTTGTTCTTGGCATTTCATGCACAAACTTGGGCCATCTAGCGGGAAGTCACCCAAAAAAATTACAAGTGGAAATAAAATAAAATAAAATAAATGTCAAAAGTGGTATCTCTAGAGCAATATTTTGAAGCTTTAATCCAGCTTGTTATGTTCGTGGGGTGGAAAAGTCTGTCCCAAATGATTGAAGAGAATGCTATAAAGGGGCTTTGCAACATGGATATTAGGCAAGTGAAACAACAATAGTTCTAAGGCCTATCTTCTGAAAATTGAGTTTAATTGCTAGAAAAAAATGGGAACCCCCGAACAGCGGGGCCTATGGCATCAACTGGTTTACGCAGTAGCATTCTGCCTTGTCACCTCTTCTATTGTAGCTGATTACCAACCGTACGAGTACGCTTCACCCCCACCACCAAAGCAGCCTTCGCTCCAACCAGGCCAGTACAAATCACCACCACCGTTTAAGCACATTTGGCACCCACCTCCTAAGCATTCTCCTCTCCCACCATATTATTATGAATCTCCTCCCCCTCCTTATGTTTACAAGTCTCCACCACCACCACCTTCTCCATATGTCTACAAGTCTCCACCTCCACCATCAGCTTCACCACCTCCTCCATATGTCTACAATTCTCCACCACCACCACCACCACCTCCATCTCCATCACCTCCTCCTCCATATGCCTACAACTCTCCACCACCCCCATCTCCATCCCCTCTACCTCCTTATGTCTACAAATCTCCACCTCCATCATCACCTTCACCACCCCCTCCATATGCTTACAACTCTCCACCACCCCCATCTCCATCCCCTCCACCTCCTTATGTTTATAAATCTCCACCACCACCTTCACCTTCACCTCCTCCTCCATATGTCTACAAGTCTCCACCACCACCATTTCCTTCACCTCCTCTTCCTTATGTCTATAAGTCTCCACCTCCACCATCACCTTCACCACCTCCACCATATGCTTACAAGTCTCCACCACCCCCATCTCCATCCCCTTCACCTCCTTATGTTTATAAATCTCCACCACCACCATCACGTTCACCACCTCCTCCATATGCCTACAAGTCTCCACCTCCACCATCACCTTCACCACCTCCTCCATATGCCTATAAGTCTCCACCTCCACCATCACCTTCACCACCTCCTCCATATGCCTATAACTCTCCACCACCCTCATCTCCATCCCTTCCACCTCTTTATGTTTATAAATCTCCACCACCACCATCACCTTCACCTCCTCCTCCATATGTCTACAAGTCTCCACCTCCACCATCACCTTCACCACCTCCTCTATATGTCTATAACTCTCCACCACCCCAATCTCCATCCCCTCCACCTCCATATGTTTATAAATCTCCACCACCACCTTCACCTTCACCTCCTCCTCCATATGTCTACAAGTCTCCACCACCACCATCTCTTTCACCTCCTCCTCTTTATGTCTATAAGTCTCCACCTCCACCATCACCTTCACCACCACCACCATCATCACGTTCACCACCTCCTCCATATGCCTACAAGTCTCCACCACCCCCATCTCCATCCCCTCCACCTCTTTATGTTTATAAATCTCCACCTCCACCATCACCTTCACCACCTCCTCCATATGCCTACAAGTCTCCACTACCACCGTCACCTCACTCACCATATGCCTACAAGTCTCCACCACCACCATCACCTCACTCACCACCTCTTCCTTACATCTACAAATCTCCTCCACCACCATCACCATCATTACCTCTTCCTTACTTGTACAAGTCCCCTCCACCACCTTCACCCTCGCCTCCTCCTCCATACTATTATAAATAACTTTTTCCATCCCATCATTAAAAGTCTCCATTACCTCCATTTCATCATGCACTTTTTTCATACCTCTATAAATCACCTATACCACCATCCAAGTCTTCTCATCCCTATTATTACAAGTCATCACCACCTCCTAAAGGCTATTAAGCACGTGTTTATTTATTGATTTTGTTTCAATTCAAGCAAGAATAATGTATTCCTCATGCCATAATAGACAGATTTGTTGAAATTATTATTGTGAATAATGAGGGGTTTAAGAACCTTTTCGAAATTTATATTTATTGCATGATTTGTTGTAATTAATGAAAGTCAATGATTTCATTTGAAAATAGATTTATTGTTATTCTAAATATGGAATAAAGCTACGAAAATTAAATGTACTTCAATAAAAACATTTATAGGCACGTCAATGTTGAGTATCCAAGATAAATGCAAGGTTGAGGTCAAGCCTCTTGTTTGTTTTAGGCATATGGTCTTAAACATGGATGAATATGTAATTAAAGATTATAAGTTTTGAGTAATTAGGAAACTGATTGAACAAAATTTCAAAAAGAGATTTAATGTTAAGTTGTGTTAAGTATTGGAGTTAGTTAAAGGTTGATTCAGGTAAACAATAGTTTAGAAAGAACAAATCCAAAATTTTAATGGCAATGATGCTTGATGGAATAAGGTAACACTAGCTTTTACAAAATACATGTCGTTATGGTTATGGTTCAGGGACCTGACTGTTCAACATGACAACGAAGACGTTATCAATTCTTCTTTTTTTTTTTTTTTTTTTTTTTGTTTGTGTGATTTGTCACCCTAAATCTTATTGGGTTCTTTAAAAATGATAATTCTTGTCTACAAAACAACTGAATTTGAAAGTACGTTACAAGCAAAGAAGATATCAACACCATGTGACATTGGTTCAAAGAACAATATCAATTAATCATGAATATTTTTTTTTTTACTCTTAATAAATAGATCTTTAATTTTCTTATGTATTAATTTAATTATTTTAATTTTTTTATTATCAACAATTTTCTTTTTTATTTTTGTTTTCTTTCACTCCACTTTTTAAATATTAAAAAATTTTCAAAAACCTTCTCAATACGTCAATGAAAATTAAAAAAAATTCATTCATCTCAATAGTATTCAAAAGATTCTTTTATTCATTTAGAGAGATTAAACGGAAGAGACCGAGGAAGGCTGCGTCTCCCTTTACAAAGCACGACGACCTAAGCCTTAGAACGACTCTTTAAGAACGGAACAACTAAAACAAAAAGCTTATTGGAGGAGACATACAGACAGCCAGGCCGTGAATTGTTCATGGGTTTTCTGTTTCACTTCTACTTCTTTAAAGAGCTGACCCAAATTAATAAAATATGAATTACTTATTACAAATAACATATTGTTGTTGCATTGAAACATATAAATGTTAATTAATCTGGCTAACATTAAACTTAATGAAATAAAATGATTAAATAATTAAAAAATGAGATTATTTAAAAATACATATTGAATGTTAAGATTATGCATTGAATTTCTGATAATCCGTCTATAATTAAAAAAGTCTTTATAATTGTTCGGATGAAATGAAACAAAAGATAGAGTAGAACTAGGATAATTATTGTATGGGATTAAGGTCTGCCCCCTGCTACATGCAAAGATGCATAATAGATCGATATGAACATCATGAATCGTCCCGCAATAAAACCAGTTGGGCTAAAGGGTTCCGCAGCTCAACCTGGTGCATCCGTTCCTATGAAGTATTCGATTTGTGGAAAATAAGTGAAACGAAGAAATAAGAAAAAAAAAAGATTCAAGTTACTTCGATCTTGACCAATTGAGTAAGATCAGAGTTATCTGGTTCAGGTACATCCACACCAACTAGATTTAAAAAATCTGAAACACGATGAAAAAAACGATATAATATGTAAAACCGAGCGATCTGAAGTTGAATTATAATATCTTTTTATTTATGACTTTCAAGATATTATTATATTTGACTTTGAAATCTCTTCTTTATGTGAATTGCTATTGGAAATCCTTCTAAATGTTATCTGTTATTTTTTAAAAGATTAATTTAAATTATTTTAATTAACACTTAATAATGAATATATAAATTGTAACGTTTTATTTCGTTCCTTTCGAGCGAATCAAAGAAGACTAAACCTATGTTACCACATTTTAGGTAAATAGCGAATTATGTTCGGTTCCCGTTCCACGAATTGAATTAATTTATATTTCCACTAACCTTCTTTTTAGATTTTATTTTAACAAAGTTACAAGTATAGAAAAAATAAAAACCATAATCAAATATTATATTTTGACAAAAAAAAATCACATATAAAAAAAAATCTTTGAATTAAATCAACAAACAAACCAATCAACAAATTAATACATAACTTAACAAATCATCAAACTCATACAAAAATCTTCTGTTTGATAGGAATGATGAAAAAATTAAGAAGAAATATAATTTCCTTTATTAACTGTTTGATAAAAATGAAATTATATCAATATATCTTTTCAGAATTAAAAGAAAGTGTAAAATTTAAATAGTGATTGACAATTTTATAAATATGCAACACTTAGACTTATTGATAACTCTTCTGTTTTCTCTTCTAATAACTTTGTAATTTAAAATGATTCATTTATGTATAAGAGTAAAAATAACATCTTTCTTCTTATTTTTCTTTAGTATCAAATACTATTCAAAAATATTTTCTTTTCATTTTTGTCATCCTCTCATATTTTTATCCTATCAAGCAAAATCTAACAATCTCATCTTATTTTATAATAAATTCATTGATCCTTTTCGCTCAGAATCCAAATACAGTAATTTGAATAAATGATTCAATTATTATTTTTATATATTTAAGGTTGTAAATATTTGAATTCCGATTTTTAAAACTAAAAATATAATATTTTATCAACAAATTATGTGGCTATTAGCGACACAATTATATCATCTATAACTTTTGTATAATATTTTATTTTTATTCATAATTTTCAAAATTTACTTTTTAAATCTTTAACCTCTTGAAACTATTCCAAATTCGTCATTTACCGTTAAATATCAACCATACATATCATCTCAACACTACGTGTACATTCACATTATGTAAATTCCAATCCAAAAAATTAAATGGAATCACATTTTTTTTTCCAGGTCGACACCCAATGTGCTGATTTGCCTATTTTTGTCACATGGATGTCAACTGGTGTTAAGGCGTTAAAGGCAATGAATTTGGGATTCAAAAATTGAATTTTAGTAATGGATGATAAATATAAAATATTACATAAAAATTATAGATATCTATTAATTTACTATGGACACCGTTAAATTCAACTCTCTCAATTACGTTATGAACTAGGGATTGGAATATTTCTTTTGAGGCTTTTATTTTTTTTTATTGGAATTAGTTTTTGAGTAACAATAAGCCAAAGTTTTTTTTTTTTAGTAACTAATTCCATTACTCTTGTCATTAGAATGTGCATAAAATTTCAAGAATATTTATATTTCATATAAATTTTATTGTTGACAATATGAAATTTGATTTTGAATGTATATATAATAGATGATGTATGAAATCTTTTGAGATTAAAAAAATTTACTTGCACAAAATATTTTCATACATCAGTCCTCGTTTGATCATATAAGATTCCCTACATAATATACGATCAAATTAGATAAGTGAAACTTGCAGTCCTCGATTGTTATTTTGGCAAATTATATTTCGATTTTGCGTAAAAGGCAAAAATCACATTAGGATAAAAAAAAACTTTTTTAATAATTAAATTCCCTATTTAAGTTTCGGTGAATAAAAAATATATATTACTGAATTTTATATATTTGCGACATTTATATTTAAATATGTGCTAAAATTTCGCTATTTTGCTTATTTTCGATCAATTATTTACGTTTTAAGAAATTATATAAAAATCAAATGATAAAAAAAAAACTAACAAAAGAAAGAATTGCAGTATCATTATTTAGAAGTCAAGAGAGTATTGTAATATGTTAATAAAATTGTTATGCATCGACCATTAAAAATGAAATATAAGAAATGAAATAAGTATTAAAAAAATTTATTCAAAGATAAATACATGTATCTTTTGATTAAAAAAATTGAACTCGAATCCCTTATATAAAATTAACAATAAAGTAGCAATGTTCACGGGGAGATCTGCCATGGTCAGCTTTGTTTTATCTCTATATTAAAAAAAACAAGAAAAAAATTGAAACATGATTTATTTTGTGTTGGAGAAATGTGAAATTATTTAATGATCATTATTCAAAGAAACATAAATTGAATTAAGGTCATTGACTGATTAGGAGAAAATTAAAAATATGGTAAATGTATAAGTCAACCTGATTAAGCTAATTATAAGATATTAGATTCTGTCTTACAATTAAAAGCAAAAAAATTCTATTTTCTACAATATTAATTATAATATATAGCAAAAAATTACAATCATATCAACAATTAACAAATCCAACACTCGAACTCACGACTTAGCTCAAATATAATGAATCCCAATTCAACAAATCAATAAGTAGTGTCGTTCGGTCTCTAATAATCTTAATCTCATTCAGCCTATAACAATTTCAAACCAAATATCCACATTTATAGGCACTCTCATTTTTCTTTAATCCTATAGTGTCTACACCCTACATCTTTTGTTATTATTATTTTTTTACATTTTTATATTATATCTAACCTTATTTAGACTTCTATATATTTATAAACCTACTAATTTACTTAACAAGAATCTATTTCTTTTTAAATTTACTATCTAACAAGTAACAAGTCTTCTTCTCATTAAGGAGTATTTAACTAATCAAAAAATATGTCGAATAAAATTTCTATCAAATCTTTTGAAATTTAAGTTAATATTCTCAACTATATGAAATATATCTAAAATAAATAATATGAGGAAATGATCAGTTTGGAAAAAGAACATCTAATTAGTATGTATAAAAGCAACTTTAGAAAAATTAATGCATCTTTGGTATATAATATATATTTATGGACTATATAGTTGGAGATAATCCTAATTGTATTTTATCTTTGAGATTTGAACACTTAAGTTAGAGTTCCAAATAATTATGATTAGGATTATACTGACATTACATTACAATGCTATTATTATTAAACATAAAAAAAATCAACATAATTATAAGATAATAATTATGAGATAATCTGTTAATATTAGTGTTTGTATATATTTTGATAAACAAAAACATGAAAAAATACATTTAGTTTAAATTTTTATAGAATATTTGGTGCTTTAAAAGCCACCATGGCAACCAACTGCATTGGAGTGGAAGTAGCAAAAGTAAGGAATGAGTGCACTTACTGCACTCCCCAAGTCAAATGTGGTAGAGCTATTGCCCACCCAATTTCCACCCTGTTAGGGAGAATGTCTTCTTTAAGGAATTCATAGTTACTATTCGCTCGCGCATTCCATAAAGGGATGCCATAGAAATGTGATCTATTTCAAAAGCCAATTTATCATAAACTTCATTAGTAAAGACCATTGCATCATTCTCAATGCACATTGATACAATGCTATTAAGTTCCTCATAAGTAAACATCTTTTCAGTGGGATTATATAGAGTGTTATAAGAATTGTATAACTATTTTTTGAGATAATGAACTTAAGCTCATCAATGGGAATAATAAAATCAAAAGGTTGCAATGTGATGCATTTTACCTCAGCACCAACTATAGATACTGTCGTTTCATAAGAATTATAAAATGGAGTAAATAGGATTACCTCATCACCTGGAATAATTAAGCCTAACATGGTTACAGCAATAGCTTTTGTACACTTAGAGGTAACGGCAACTTTCTTCTTAAGATCAATCACAAGTCTAGTATCTTTCTTAAAGTGAGCAACTATGACATTGTTAAAGCCTGAAACTTCCTATCCTCGAGCATATTGGTTTTTCCTATCTTTAAAGGCTTGAATTGCTATTTTTTTTTTTTTTTACAAAAATATAGATCATTAAAGTTGAGGAAGCTTTGGTGAGGTTTATTGCTCCATGTTTGATGGCAAATGTGCTCATTTGAGTAAAAATTATAGTTTTGAACTTTTCTAATTGCTTTGCAGTTTCACAATATATAAACAACCACATATGACTTGATTTGTTAACATAGAAAAGAAATGATGTTCAAGTTTTAAAACTAAATCTAGTATTCAAGGAAAGGACCATTACTTTATACTATAAACCGATAACCAAAAAATATAATGTTGCTTGAGTAGATTGATATATAAAGAAACATTAAGAGCCATATGCATAAATCACACAAACATTCAATAAATTCTTGAATCTCTAAATCAAAATGATAATAGATTCAAGTCAGGATAAGACAATTGCATATTGATCGAATTAAGATGAACAGTTGTAAAAATAAAAAAGGCATAGCAACAACAATCTCATTTTCTACTAATTTTAGAAATTTATCTCGACATCGGCTTTTTACTACCATTTCCATGTGAGATTGGAAGAGCAACATGATAGTACTTCAATTTATTACACTATTACTCATTATTTTTTGGAAGTCATAAAAATCTCATAATCTACCTTGTTCATGAAATTTAGAAGGTTAAAAGCAAGAAATTTTGATATTCTTTACATGTAATTCAATAAAAGAAATTCAAATAAGAAAATGCCCAATAAATAAAAAATTCTTATCAAAGAACCTAGCAATGCATCTACATCTAGAATAGGGCATGTAAAATACCTCTAGCAATGCGTTCTATCACTTCATAAGGATAATTTTTTCTGAGAGAAGATAAAATAATAAATACTTGAAACAAAGCAATCATATCATAAAAGCTTATAACAAATGAATCTAGACCAAATTTGCACACACTAACCAACCTAATGTTTGAGCAAATTTGATATAGTCCCTAAGGGAATGAGCTATAAGAAGGTACAATATGGTTATATCTTCTTTGAAAAAATACAAAAAAAGGTAATCCAAAAAGAATTCCATGTTGTAAGTAAAGATTAAAAAGAAAGAAATACATAAATTTAAGATTATCATTCATCAGAGCCTAACCACAATCCTACCAAAAAGATGGTTAAAAAAAAGCTTAATGGTAATTCTTGCACCAAGAGTAGTTAAATGAATGGCCCGTTGTCTTTTAATTAGCAATATGTTTCCTATTCTAAAAGAACCCATTAACAACCTACTTATCACAAGCCAAAATAGATAAGTCAAGTTATCATTTACTCTTTAAAAAGAAGTATGCAAACCAAAAAAAAGGAAAAAAATAAAAGATACTATAAGATTATTGTGAAAAAAAAAATCTAAATCTCATGAAAAGTTTCATCACTTTCGACTGCAATAAAAATATTGATACCCTCTTTTATAGCTTCTAAACCATTATCCAGCAACTTATATGGTTAATATAAGTATTATTAACTCAAAATCTTCCATAGATAACCTAAACCAAATTCAATCTCATTGTCTCAATTGAAAAAAAAATGTAAAAGAGGCACTTAATTCCTACCTTCCTAGTAATATCAATCACATGAGGACCTAAAGTTAAAGATTTTCACATGTGCCACAACATACCAAAATGTTAGGCTTTTGTGCATGATTCAAAAATAATAGTATATTATTACAAATATCTTAGGATAGACAAAGCACCTAACCTAACAAATCGACACAAAAAAAGATATTTTTTCAACTGGAAATGTAATTGATAACTCAAGATAAAAATAAAAATATATTAGTTTAAAACACCAATTGTTGTGAAAAGAGTTATTGGTGTTAACTATTTCCTTAAAAGCATGGGCAATAGTCAATAACTTGGTCAATTGGGGTTATAACACATACTTAGCTTTTCTCTTTACCTTTACATAAAATAATTATGGTAAAAAAAAAGAAAGTTAAAGTTATACACATTTTTTAAACTTGTTGGCAACCTAATATTTCTAACTAATTATTGAGTTCTTTTTGATCAGTTTTCTATCTCTCTCAAGAATTGTATAGTAATAAATCTTCCTCAAAACTATTTTTCCCAACTTCTCACTTACATGTACTCATCCAACAAATTCATGTTCGTGAGAAAAATGATATTGACTCTCAAATTATTTACCAAAGCTATTTGTGGAATCATGCAACAAGTATCATAATGTAAAAATATGGTATATTATTCTATTTTTATAATCTTTCTTTTTTGTGTGGGTTGAGGGATGGGGTGTCGCGTACATTTTTATAAAAGAAGGCTTTTATGGATAGTGATATAATTATTTTAATTGCCAAAGCTTTATTAAAATGTTTCAATATAACCATTTTAACATGGTTTTATTATTCGATTGTATGCATGAAGCAATAAAATTATATTAGGAAACTTGATATATTATAAAGGAGTTGATGCAATAGAAGTTGTTTTATTTGAACATGAAGATAACAGCTTTGAAAATATATGATTGTAGAGCGAGAAGCATATTCATCACTTATTTTTTCTTTTTAGTGTGTGTTTCACTTTTTTGAATTGTAAAGTTAAGCTTGGGAAAGAATTAAAATAAAAAGATAAGAATTTAAAATAGTTTGTTTTATTCTACATTATAGATGATAATTTATTTACTAATTTTGACTTTGCACCAAAAGTTAAATGTGAAAGAGGTTGTCTAGTTGTGCTTTTCTGTATTCCTTCTTCAAGTTCAATTGTCTTTTGGAAGGATGCATTATGCCTATAAAATATCTAATAAAAAACTATTTCTTGAAGGCAAATTACTTTCGTTTACTCTCATAGTTTGCAAATCTTAAATAAATGTATTTATGTTGTTTAATTGTTGTCTTAAATGGGAATAAACCAACATAATTAATCCTCAGAAGTGATGAAAGTAATATACTATAAGGATAATTATTGATAAAAAAAAATAGTAGTCTTTTAGGAGTACAATACTATTAATTATTTGGTTAGAATGGAATACTGTATTAAAAGACCTTTCTAAATATTAGCTCATTAGGAATTTTAGGGATGAAATACCTTTGATAAGTAATATTTTGATAGAAAGTTGGTCAAAATTAAAATTAAGCTAAAATACTAAGAAAGCTTTTTATATTTTTTAAATTTATAAATAAAGCTTTATTTTTTTACTATACCAAATTAAACAATTTTTTTATTTATAATGCATTATTTTGTTGGAATGAGGTTTATTAGGTTTGACAAAATGGAGTTCATTCATTGGAATGCTTTATTTTAGATGAAAATTGGGACATAAATAGTTTCAATTTAAGCACTCAACTTATAGTCCAAGTTCTTACAAAGTTTAATAAGCTCATAGCCAAAACCATTTATTAAATAAGTATTTGTCAGTTTGAATTTGAAAGTTTTCGTATAATTATATCAAATTTAAAATTAAATATGATGATAATTTCAATTAAAAAAGCAAGTATACTACTCTTTTATGCTGTAGGATGTAGCAAAAGAAGAAAAACAAATTCCCTATCAATGAAGAGTCAAAACCATGCATATATCACTAACTCATTGTTCTTAGAAAAATGATTTAATGTTCCATATTCCATGTCAAAAGCTACAAACCATTTGAAAAATTGATTGAACTATGGATCTTCTAGATGTTAGTTAGCTTTCATGCTTTGTGAATATACGTTGGCTATAAGAAGTCTTACCATTTTTAATGATTTTAGACAATTTTTTCCATCCAATTGTTATGACACTATTGCAAAAATATATACTTCTTTGGCAAACTGTTTTATGGTTTGCTAGTTCCTATTTCGATGCCATTAGCTAATTATATACTGACACTATCTTAGTATGAATCTTTTTTTACTAGAACTAAAAGAATTTAAGATAACTTTGAATTTTTGACTAGTTATATCTTTCTACTTTTAGCTTATTTCTCATTCAAATCTATCTACCTAACTAATTCTGACTTTTTGATAACTCATTATCATTTAATCAACTTTAGACCTAGCAAATCAACATTAAAACATTAGAATCCAAAAGGGTTTATCTAAATTTGTTATTGACATTAAAATTTCTACAAAAATCATGAAATGTACAAAGTAAAAGGATTGAATAAATGCTTACCAAATACTTAAAATAGATAGATCTAGTCCAATATGTTTGGTGTGCACTGCATTTTAGGGAACACATATACATCAAGGACAAAGTGATCTAGCCAAAAAAAAAGACAACAAGCCAATAGCCATTCTAAAAAGAAAAATAATATTTTTTGTTAAGAACAATTTAATTTTTTTATTCTCATTGGTGGCTTAATTAAATTCAATGTTGAGCAAATGAAATGATGAAAATCATAGAACACCTCATTATGCAAAATGTCAGCTTCAATATCTCTTCAAAACATAATTCATGAAAACTAATATGGTATCTATTTAAAAACAATTACATTAAAATGATATGGAATTTTGTAATGGTTCAACGAAAATAAGAGTTTTGACAAATCTTCCATCATACTCATGTACATCATATCCATAGTTTGGTCCGATATAAGAAAACTACAATTGAAATTCAATGAACAAAAGGGACCTCTTGTTTTAGGTATACAAAATCAGACCTATCAAAGTGCTTAAATATAGTTTACCTTGAATAAGGCTTCATTTAGCCAATAGTCTTTGGAACAAACCCTTGAAATCTATACAATCAATGATTCAAAAAGCTTGGTATTCAATGTAAAAGAAAAATTAAGAAAAAAAATTTACAGGCAATAACATACATATACAAATTATAGCACTTAATCTTTTTCTTTTATTTTTTTGTAAAAGTAAAACATATACATATATATATATATATAAATGAAATAAATTACAAAATAATTTTTCATATGCAAATTGGAAAATACAAAAATAAAAAAATAATTAAAAATCTTACTATAATTAAAAATCTTACTTACTTTTTTTTGCCTTTAACTCTTATTAATTTTTCTAGCAACCAAATCAATTTCTTTCCTTATCTTTGACCAAATTGAAAAAGAAAGATTAATATGATAAAATATTATATATATATATATATATATATATATATACAAATTGACCAATCTTTTGAAGAACCACTTTCTCATCGTCTTTCCCTTTTTCTCTCTTTACCTTTACTCTTGACAAAGTTTTACATCCCCAAATGCATCTTTTGTGCTTTTTTTTTTTATACAGTTGTTACATGTTGAAGAACTTGCAATTAGAATTATATGGAGGTTAGATTAGAAACAAAAATGCAAAACCACTAGTTTTCCTTTTGTGGGATTTGTTACATGAATCATACTAACATAATTATTCTCTAGCAATAATTGTTTTTAAATGAACATAGAATTTACCCATGTTTTATTTGTCATTACCTTTAACTAAACCAAACTATTGACCTAAACTTTTGAATTACAATATATCTGACCCACCATTCTAAACATGCTTAGAAACCATATTCAAAACTATATGAACAACCATTTTGTCAATATTAATGACATCATAACATGAAGTCACAATGTTCCAATTTGAATTAAAATGAACTTGACCAATTAAACCAAAAAAGTTTGTATGTAATAAATCTTTGAGCTGTATATCACACCATTGAAAACTTTAAGCTCTTACAAATGCATTTCAACTATTTTTGTATCATTTCACTTATTACTGGATGAATATGCAATATTGTTTCCATCATTTGTGAACTTATCAATTGAACGTGCAACTGTCCAAACTGTGTCATAAGCACAAAGCCCATAGGTATTCAACTTTGATTTTGCCAACCCTTTTTACTACATTTTTCTCCATTGAGACATAAAAGCTTTTTTCTAGTTAGACTCAAATATTTTAATGAAGTCAAACTACCTCTTGAAGCACTCAGAGAATAGTTTGATTCATGAGAGAGAATGAATCCATGGTAGTAGAGAACCAATCCAGTGCAAGCCACACATAGTTAGTGGTCATCATCTAAAGCTTTTTAGTAGTAAAAATTCTTAATTGAGGGTCAAGATTAACATGAACAACATACACATGAAGACCTAGCAATTTAGATTGATTAAGTAAAGATATGATGTCACATTAAGTAAAATGTACAAGCAAAGGGAATTTATAGAAAGTTTTTGCCTATCTCCTATTAAGTTCATCATTTAGTGCAAATATCCCATTCCTCTCATAATCATCATCTACATAGATAGCAATGACCTCTTTTCACCTATAAAAATAAACTAAATGAGCCATAGCAATCATTTGATTGGAATTGATTTACATAGTTGGTAGAAAAAATAGGAATTGAAGAGCATACCAAATTGAATAATAACAACGCATTAGTTCCTTGTCTAAAGTAAAACTTAAGCAAGCCTCTTATTTCAAAATTTTTTCCATTTTCTTCCTACTTACTAAATAAGCTCCATATATTCTAAAAAAATAATATAAAAAATTAGTAAAAAGAAAAAACTCACGTTTTGAGCCATTTGTGTGACCATATTAGCAAAGCATGAGCCCATCTCATCTTTCAACACTTTCTTTATAAACTCAATTCCCTCTATCAATGCTTTGCACTTCTCAAGTCCCAAGCATTTAATAATCAAATGACAACAAAAAATTCCAACAAAAGGAAAAAAATTTCAAAAAAGAAAAAAAATAAATTTAAACAAATATACCATGGTCCAACACAGATTGAAGAGAAAACGAAGCATGGAAATGAAGAAAAAGAAGGAGAAGTTTGAATTTCTATTTTTTCTCTTGCGAAAGATTTTCTTTGTTATGCACAAACTCTATAGGAGGGAAACATATTTCATTTCCTTTCTTTTTTATTTTTATTTTGAAAATCAAATAGAGAAAAAGAATTTGCAAACCTTATAAATTAAAAGAAAAGATTAGGATTTGAGTTTAAAGAAAAAAATGACGAATATGGGAGTGGTGTGTTGTAATGAAAGGGAATTTTGTAGGGAATATGAGAAAGGATAATGATGAGAAAAGAGGGTTAGGATTTCAAATGATTGGTTTTGTGGGTTAAGGGATTTGGAGAATGGATTTTAAGATGATAATAATCCATTCGTTCTAGATCTTTCTTGATATTTTTCCTAAGCTAAACCTTGTTTTCATTTTTCTTTCCAAATTTTATCTTCCAATTTGTTTTTATGACATTGATTATTTGCGTTATGTTAATAAATGGGGATAACTTTTATTATTTGTATAGATGTTATACTTTGAAACCAATCACATTAAAAAACATATTGCTTTTACTTAGAGTAAATTTCATTCATGGTCACTGAACTATATCTTCATTCCCATCTGGGTTACTCAATTTTAATTTGTATTAATAAAGTCATTAAAGTTTGTTAAATGTACCAAAAATAGTCACTTAACATATTTCATCCAAATTATTTGACAGAAAAAATGATGTGGCTACCATATTAGTGCCACATCATCTACCATATTAGCTAAGCTTAAATTTCTTTCATTTCATTTCTCTCCCTCTCTCTAATCTCCTTCTTTCTCTCTTTAATTCTTCAAGCCTCCATTATCTGTCACCTGAATCTTTATATTTACACAACCACATTTAATTTATGGCTTGCCTTTTCATTTGAGTTGAAAGTGAGAGAAAAAGAAAGTTCTTGAGCATTGCAAAAAAGGTTCAATTCATACTTTTTGACATAAAAAAATATTGCAAAAAGTTTCTTCTATTGCTGTAAAGGCAAATCCTTAGAGTTGTCCTACCTATTTTTCTCTTTTAATAGCAACCTCAAGTTGTGAACATGGTCCACATGCATAGTTCAGTAATTTTGATAAATTGTAAAAATAAATAAATCAGTCCCTTAATCTCATTCTATCACTTAAAAAAAAAATAAAGATATTGTTCTCGGCTCCTATAATTTGGTGGGCCTTGGTAAGACCACTTGAGTTGCAATATTAGATGTTCAAATCATGCAGTGATGAAATATATTCTCGTTGCTTGTGTGATGACATGAAAATCTTGTAATTTTTACCATAAAATTTAAAAAAAAAAAGAGATTTTTTTTTTAAAGTGGGCATTTGGTATATGCTGATATTTGCAGTCCTAAGTCTCACATTTTTTCCTTTCATGTCTAACCCCACATAACCTTTTCTTTAGCAACGATGCCCGATGGCTTTTATCCCAAGCAATGATTCAAATAATCACTGATAAAGTGTTCTTGAGAGCATTGTCTTTGTCTAAAAACAAAGGTTGTGCTTCAAGGGTTGTCTGTCAAAGTCTTGCCCAATCTTATTTTTCTTTTCATATTTTGGGTAATCATGCATACAAAGCAATGTAACCAGATTTTTAAGTTTGATCAAGAATGACATTTTCAACACCTACAATAAAGTTAAACGCGACCATAAGATTTTTTTTTTATTTTGGATGTCAATTGCTGGCAATGGTGATACTTGAAAGATTTTTTTTTTTTTAAGGAAGTGCAATATGAGTTTTTGATGGTGACAGACAGTAAAGGCTTAAAGAATTAAAGAGAGAAAGGAGATTAGAGAAAGAGAAAAAATGAAAAAAAAATTTTTAACTTGGCTAATATGTTAGATTATGTGGCAAATGATGTGATAGCCATATCATTTCCTTGTTAAATAATTTTGATGAAATCTGTTAAGTGATCATTTTTTATATATTTAACAAATTTTAATGACTTTATTGATACAAATTAAAGTTGAGCAACCAAATGGAAATGAAGGTATAGTACATTGATCATGGATGAAATTTACTTTTTTACTTATCATATTAGTTTTGATGAAATGCACATTAGTCAAAATTTTGAAAGTTACAAGAAAGTGCATAATATTTTCCTTAAATGAGTTAAATAGATAAAGATTGAAGATTAAAAATAGATTAATAATCTTTTTTAAAAAATAACATAAGAAATTCTTTGGATTTTTTTTCCCAAATGCACAAGATCAAAGAATGAAGCCAATAATTGATGTATACGAATAGAGATAAATGTATGTTATGTAACTATTTTTATTTTTGGATAATTGCATGTTTTGTAACTTGTAAATAATAATGATATTTATATATGAGGAGGGATTCAATTATGTTAATGTAAATGTTATATATATTTTTGACCATTGGATTAAAATGGCTAAGTATAAGTGTTATGAATTTAATTTTCATCTAAGGATAAAAAAATATATATAACACTTACACTAGTGTAAGTAAATCCATATTCTCTCTCTCTATATATATATATGTTGTATATGTATACTTGAGTTACATAAATGAAAGGTAACAAATTTGAATAGTTGAAATGTTGCATATATGTAAAAATAATGAAAATATAGAATAATAGAAGAGAAACAACATAATTATGTATAGATTAGTTTTTGGCACGTTTGCAAAGCATGTATAATTTTTATTTTCAAAATATTAATTATATAAATAATTTTTTATACTATGATGATGATGATAATAAAATAATAATAATAAGTAAAATTTGATAACTTTTGATATAATCTTGAATTTGATAACTTTTGATATATTTTGATAACTTCTATTAAAAGTTTCATAACCTTTGATAAAATTTGATAACTTTCTATACAATTTTGGTAAGCTTTTATATTAGTTTGGTAACTTATAATATAATTTTTTTAACCATTCATACAAATTTGGTAATTTTTAATCAAATTTTGATAATTCTTGATGTAATTTTGATAACCTTTCATATATAATTTTGATAATTATTGATAAATTTTGTGTCATCATATATCTAACAATTGATTCTCATTATAAAGCGTAGATTCCATCCTGGTATAAAATAAATTTCTTTTTATATAATAACATAATTACTTCATTCAAATTTAAAATTTGTTTACTTAATTTTTTTATTTAATAGGTTTAGGGTGCTCGTGAGGCGTAGGTTAGTTTCTATGGGGATGGTCGAATGGGGCTTGGCCGGGGCAAGGTTGTTGATTCTGAAGGTGCTTTGAAAATGGTTTTGGTTTGATGAAATGGGTACTCGAACCCCCTCTATGAAATGGGTGCTTGAACACCCCTTTATTTCTCTTCTCTTTTTAGGTTTTTATTTAGTCACTTGTAACAACCATCTAAAATTTTTAGTATGTAAGGTAGTGGAGCAGGACATTGGGTAATTTGGCTTGTTATGGCGGTAAGTTACTAACCATTCCTTTTGTTTTGTATCTTTTTTTTGTCATTTTGTCATTTTTAATTAATTCAATAAATAAATGAAATAAGAACAAGAACAAAAATAAAAATAAAAATGAAATTAGATTTTGAAACTTAATTCGGATTTAAACTTGAAATTTGGGACAAACCTGAATGAGCTTAAAATAGAATCAAGAAAACGGTTCAAAATTTTTCAAAAGTTTTTTTTTTGTCTTGATTTTTTTAAATAAATTGACCATTTGAAAACAAATTTGAAAACTCTTTTAAATAAGAACTCATCAACTTTTAGAAAGAAAACAAGACATCATGTCCAGAGGTTTTACAAATCTCAAAACTAAAAAAGATTCAGCTCGAAAGACTTACGAATCCTTCTTGGAGAACTTAGAGATTACGTTTGAAAGTCTTACAAATCTTAAAATCTTTTAATGTTTTTCCTAATTAAAGGTATTGAAACTTTAAAATTTTAAAATATTTTGCTCAGAGGTCTTAGAGATTATGCTTGAAGGTCTTACAAATCTCAACATTTTTAAATGCTTATCATATTAGAGGTATTGAAACTTTGAAAATTTAAAATATTTTACCCAGAGGTCTTATAAATTATGCTCGGAGATCTTAGAGATTATGCTTGGAAGTCTTATAAATTTTGACATCTTTGAATGCTCCTCATATTATAGGTATTGAAACTTTGAAAATTTAAAATATTTTACCCAAAGGTTTTACAAATTATGCTTGGAAGTCTTAGAGATTATGCTCAGAGGTTTTACAAATCTTAATATCTTTGAATGCTCATTTTATTAAAGGAATTGAAACTTTGAAAATTTTAAATATTTTATCCGAAGGTCTTAGAGATTATGCTCAGAGGTCTTACAAATCTTAACATCTTTGATTGCACCTCTCAATCAGAGGTATTGAAGCTTTAAAATTTTAAAATATTTACCTAGAGATCTTGGAGATTATGCCTGAAGGTCTTACAAATCTCAGCATCTTTGAATGCTCATAATATCAGAGGCATTGAAACTTTGAAAATTTAAAATATTTTACCCAGAGGTCTTGAAAATTAGCTTAGGTGCCAATTTGACTAGGTTTAGTTTGATCTAAGTGCTAGCTAGATTAGGCTTAGTGTGCCATCTAAACTGGGCTTAAAATCTCAACCGTGCCAACTAAATTGGGCTTAAAGTGCCAACTAATCTAGGCATAGGTGCCAACTGAATTGGGCTTAGGTGCTAGTTAATATGAGTTTAGGTACCAGTTTTGCTGGGCTTAAATATCATATAGGTGCCAACTGATCTAGGTTTGGCTTGATTTAAATGCCAACTAGACTGGGCTTAAGTCTTATTTTGTATCATATCTTTTTTTTTTTCATTCATTTTTTAAACAATCCCTTCATTTTTTGCAAATAATTTTCTTTTAATTCTTCAAACCTTTTTTACATTTTAGTCTTTTATCAAACTATTTTCTTTTTTTTTCCTCTTATTTTTCTCTCATCATTTTCATGATAAACTTCTTTTTTGTCTTTTTGGCTTTCAAAATAAATACATGTGACTTTTTTCATAATGCAAATGCCAATGTTCCTTTTATTTAGATGCCTCTACAAATACTTTTTTTATGATTCAAATGCCATGATGCAAATGTAAATGTCTTTCTTATGATGCAAATGCAAATTTCTTGGTTATGATATAGATGATGTTTTTCTTATGATACAAATGCAAAATGTGAATATCTTTTTTATATTGTAGATGTGAATGTCTTTCTCATGATACAGATGTTAGTGTGAATGTAAATGATGCAAATATGAATTTTTTTTGTTATATTTTTAAAGATCTTTATTCAAATTTTCAATGTTTATTTTTCATAAAAAATGATATCAGTATTTTGTATAAAATGCTCCACTAATCTCTAAACTTTTCTAAAGTAATCAAAAACTTACCGCACATAAAGTGTTTTCGTAATCAATGAGAAAAACTAAAAACACATAACTTTTGAATCTCTTACAATTGATGATAACTATTTGGAAAGCTTGTGGATGGGGTGATTGATAATTCAATTTTTTCACTAGTGAACATATTTTAAGGAAGGCTCGATGAGGGTTGCAAGGGTTTCTCCTGGACTTACAAAAGAGCTAATTTTTCTAAAACACTTTTCTTTTATTGAAAATATGACACTTCAAGGTGCATCAACACTGACTATTATTTTTTGAAAAGGAAGAGAAAAAAGCTAGTTTTTTATTTTCACTTTTGGTGAAATGCAAATTCTTTAATAGGTGCTAATCCTTCAAAAGGTTCTGCATCATGACTTTTATTTCTATGTAGAACTTTGGAACTCTAAAATTCTTTTGGGGCATCAAGATTAGCTCTGGCTTTAAATTGTTTTTTTTTTTTAGTTTTCATCTTAGAGCTATATTTTTTAACAACGAAGAACTTGGTAACAAGTATATACAAAATTTTGAGGACATAGTTATTCAATTCAAGTGTTCGCATTTGATCAAAATAAACTTTAAAGGTATGTAATGTAGGTCAAAGTTTAGGATTTTGAAAAAATGGATAACTAGACTTAAAATATGTTATTTAGGATAATTAGGCTAAGGATTTTACGAGCATTCTTTAGATGAAAAGTCATGTATTTCTTTCGTTGCTCTTTCTTTTTTGTCTTTTTTTTTTTTTTGCAATATTTGACTTCAACTTTTCTATTATGCTTTCTTGAATTCTATCTCCTTTTTACTTTTTGAATTTTAAGTGAAGCTTTATTCATTTTTTGGCTTAGACTTTCATCTTTAAGGTGCATGTCTTTCTTTCTTTGCTTTTTTTTTTTTTAAATATCTGACTTCGACTTTAGTATTCAACTTTCTTGAATTCTATCTTTTTTTTTTTACTGGAGATTCTAACTGAAGTTTTATTCACTTTTTACCCTAGATCCTCATTTTTGAAGTGCATACCTTTCTTTTTTTACTCTTTCTTGAATTCT
This sequence comes from Durio zibethinus, assembly GCF_002303985.1. Next base: position 8,918,783 of record NW_019168159.1, on the reverse strand, counting down.
ATCTTCTTTTTTTACTTAAGATATTGACTGAAGCTTTATTCATTTTACCTCGGATCATCATCTTTAAGGTGCATGCCTTTATTCTTTTGCTCTTTTTTTTTCTTTTTTTTAAATTTTTTTAAAATATTTGACTTCATCTTTAACAATCTACTTTCTTGAATTCTTGAGATTCTAACTGAAGCTTTATTCACTTTTTACCTTGAACTCTCATTTCTGAGGTGCTTATTAGACACTCTTAATATCAAACACTTTCTTTAAAATTGGGCTCTCGATGATATCTTTATTTTGCCTCCTGGTGTAAAAGATGATCCTTGGGCAAAGTTCATTTTGGAACAAAAAATTTAATAGGTTTAAATGGGTAGCAAGTGGACAATATTTTTATATGTGAAGAATACAGAAGGATGACCATTCATCATCTCAAACACGATCACTTAATTAGAAAAGCAAATTATTAGAAAGAGATAAAATGCTTCTTTTTTTTTTTTTTTTTATTTTTATGTTACAACCATAAATTATTTTTGCGTGACTAATGCCCCATCTTTTTTTCCATTTAAGGTTCTTATGGAGGTGAAAATTAGGTCATATTGGATGTCTTAAATTTGTTCGCATAGTTCATAAAAAGGCTAATTTTGGTTTCAAATTGTTTAGCATTTTGGTAAAATGATGGAAAAATGTATTAATGCATGAAACAAATTGTCTTAAATGAAAATGAATTTTACTTCTTTTAGTCAATATGCCTTAAGGCATGAAACAAGGGCTACTTGAAAAAAAATGTTCATGTATTTTTTATGTCTATGGTTTTTGAAAGAATTTAGATAGTTCAATCATATTGGTAAAATTTGACACTTATTGAATTATAAATTAAAAATTTGAAAAAGTACCTTGGTTTTTGAAATTCAAAATGAATTTTCAAAATTGGCCTATTTTGTTCATTGTCCAAGAAAAAATTATTATCTCAATATATCAAATGATGATAAGGTTTACAAGTTGAAATTCATGAGCCTTAAAAGATTATAACTTGTAAGTGAAGTTATCAAAATGATTGAAGCATGAGAGCGATTAAGGAAATGTGTGACGGTATTGGATGAGTTTATTTTTTAATAGTAATCACCAATTACTTTGAGATTCTTGTCATTTTAAAAAAAGCATATTTCTTTTTGAAAAAGGCCATTTTTTTCAAAAATAAATTTGATGATCTTGAAAATGGCAAATTACGAATCATTTTTTTTTACAAAGTGCTTTTCATTTTATGATTTTGGAAATTAATTTTGTGGGATTTTTATTCAAACAAATGTACAAAACAAAATTTCATAGAAAAATCCAAAGCATTCATAAATTCTAGCAAGATTAATTCGAATAACTCCTAAAGATACCATACATATGTCCTGCACAAAAGGACAAAGGTTTAAAAAAAATCATCCTATCTTGATTTTTCAAAACTCGAGACTTATTTCTACATTTCAACTCCTCATATTTTACAACCAGATAGAGTCAACTTCCATTATTCCTTCAGTTATGGAGTTCGGATACCATTCTTGATAAAAAAACCTCAACTTTTTTTTCAATTGTTTGCATTTTTCAATTGAATGGTCGATTACCCACATATGATAGTCACACTTTCCATTAGGATTATAACTCATTGCCAATGGATTTGGTGTTGTTTCAAAGGCACAAGAGTGAGGTATTTGCCTTTTATTAGCAAAAGTTAAAAGAGAGAAATAGGGATATAAAATTTCTTCTCGATCATTTCTTGGCTTTTTTTGGTTCTTTATTGATTAGGTGGTGGCTTATGTGTAGAAACAAGATTATGAATGGTCATATGAGAATAAAGATTTATCGAAAAGCCCAAATGCTGACTTGGTTAATAAAGATATGGGCTTTGAGAGGTACTACCTATAATTAGGGAATGAGTTTAACAAAAAGGATAAGAATTGCATGAGATAAAATTCTTAGGTAGATACCCCTCAAGTGTGACTACTTGTACCTTTTTTTCATTTTTTTTGATGTATTTTTCTTTTCAACATCAGTTGCATCTTTCAACTTAATCTTACCATTCTTGATTGCATTTTTTATCTTTGATAATCACCATGTCATCAAAGATTTTAAAGATATTCCTAATCATTTTTTTGTAATTGGGAGTGCTCATGGAATTAAGAAATAAAACAGTGATTTCTTTCTCTAACAGGGGTGGTTGTACTTGGGCTACCATGTTTCTCCATCTATATGCATATTCTTTGAAAGTTTCAATTGACCTTTTCTTTATGTTCTGCAAAGATAACTTATCTAGCATTGTATTTTCAACATGTTTGTGTTGTGCTAGAAAGGCCCTAGCCAAATTATTTCATGAGCAAATCTTACTTCGGTCTAGCCAGGCATACCTTTTTACTGCAAACTCGGTGAGACTATCTTGAAAGTAATGGATCAATAACTTATCATCATGAGTATGGCTTGTCATCTTTTAATAGTACATAGTGATATGTGTTGAGGGGCATCTCATTCCATCATATTTTTTAAAATTTAAGGCTTTAAATTTTGAAAGAATAACAAGATCAAGCATTAGACTAAGTTCATTACTGTCAACATTCCCATATATAACATGGCTTTCAATTGCCTTTAGTCTTTCTTCGAACAGATCATATTTATCCTTTATCACTATATCTTCTAATGGATTTGACATTTTTTTTAATTGATCCCATTCTTTTAGACAATCCAAATTAGACACAGCAATGGAATTGTAATGAATAAGCTCATGATTGACATTTATCTAAACTGGAGGCCACTTGGCAGAAGTGTCAATATAAAATTGATAAGTTACTGAATGTGCTTATGACATATGAGGGTCTCGAACATACGAATATGTGAACTCAGGTGGAAACGATGGTTCTTCAACAGTTGTTTCCTCCCTTGTCCTATGTGTTTCAACAGTTCTTTTTCCTTTTGTCAAACTTGCTAACATATGTTTTAATTCTGCCAACTGTTTATATATATTCTATTGCATTCTCGTAATTGTTTCCCTGATCTCTCCTTAGGCCCTTTCCTTTCTATCCATCCAACTTGCATTTTCATTTTTTAAGATTTTGGTATAGGCTCGAGTGTTATAAGTGCTCAGATTTAACTAATCTTGTTTCATAAGATGCACTATCATTAAACCTTTTATTAATTACTAAAATTTAGAAATCCATGACATAAATTCTATTATTAAAACTTTCAAAAATATCTTTTTGTTTCGAAGGTTTGATGAAAGTTTGACGAAATATAATCACAATCACATTTTTTGTTTTTAGCTGGCATGAAAAACAATAAATTTAAACAAATTATGCATAATATGCAAGTCAAATTTTATTATAGCTGTTGGAAAAGAGCTTAAGTTCCATCCTATATTCAGGTCAACTTATTTAAAGACATTTCTTTTACCTCAAAAGTTTGGTAAAAGCATATTTGCAACCATTTTTTTCGTGGACTCATTTAGGCATACCATTATTAAAAATGAAACATAAATAGAGACGTCCATTCATAAAAAATTCAAAAGTTTTTATTTATTCTCAAAAGTTTCAATTTTACACATCATGAACCATCCTAGGATTAAGGCCAAAAAGTCCTAAACTAACTCTTAATCCCTCTTGCCCTACTTAAAAAATCCAAAAGAAGTTGACTATGATTATTGGTAAGGATGATCCTTTACTTTAAGGCTTCTACTTTTTATTCATTATCCTAGCCAACTTACTAGTGCCTACAGCATAACATGCTATTTTGGCATGGACCGATGAGAGATTCTTGTAAACAATTAGCTTTATTTTTGTGTTAAAACCCAAATATTTGACTTTCATTAATCTTTGTACCCTATATTTTAAAAACGTGCAATCTTTTAGATAATGACCCGCAATACCGAAATGGTACTTACATCAGGCATTTCAATCATATCATTTTGGATAAGATGATTTAAGGTTCAATAAGGATAGGGGGAATGAGGTAGTTATCTAGGAATAATAGGTATAAATCTGTGTAGGACATGGGTATTAGGTCAATAGGATTTTTTCCTTTAGTATTGGTGGTGCGAGAGATTTTTTGTCCTATAGTTGGGTTGCTTTGCTAGAAAAATAGTGCCATAGTTGGTGTTTAAGTGAATTGAGAAACTCTTAGTTAAAAATTGGGTTGAGAAGGTGGTGATAGGATAGCATGCTAAATAAGTAGTTATAAAATATGAGGTGGTGGACATGAATTCAAGTGAGGAATTCTCAGGGGTTACATGAAGTTTGGGGGCCTAATCCTAGGTGCTTGAAAAAAAGGTTAAAAATAGTCAGGAAAAAAATTTAGGGGTAGGTTTGGACTCAGGATAGTTGGTGAGGGTTGTTTGAAGTTGGGTGACTCCATCTTTGAAATCAAGCTTCAAAGTTTAGTAATTTGTGTGGTCAATTCACCAATTCCTCTCTTAAGCTCATCTAACTTTAGTCATTATTCGGATCCTCTAATGCCTTAGTATGCTTAGGAAAAGTACTAAAACCAATAGGTGCCAATTATCCTTAATTTATTGAAATCGAGTGATAACGATCTTTGAGTAGGAATAAACTTAACCATACCATTACCTTTAATCATTTTTATCAATTGAGCAATCTATTGTTTCATCTTCCAAAGCTAAAAGCCTAAAATTCCTCTTGATTTAACTCCAATGCGTTAATCATTGCTTCTAATTGATTTTCCATTTTTGCCATTCTAATTTCTAACAACACAATCATTTTGTTCCGTGATTTAGACCAAAAATTCTATATCATTACCTTTATTGAATAATGCCACAAAAATAATTTTTAACTTATGTGACACACAAAGCATGTTTATGAATATGATGATAATGCCTAAAGAATGTCATGAAACATCAAAATGCCTAAGATAACGAATTTTCACATATATATGCCCTAAATGATAAAAATTTCATCATCCATGAATGTTTATGCAAGGAATGTAATATTATGTTACAAGGATGGTGGGATATGAAATGTAATGCACGTTCTATAAAACCTTACCATTCATGAATATATATGCATGAAATGCAACAACATGTTACATGAGTTATGAGATATATACCTATGACTAATGTCACCTGTCATAACATATAGATCCGAAAATCTATAGCTAGACTTAACAAATGGAGTTGTCACTAATCTTTTTTTAACTAGGTGTTATTGGCCACCTAATAAATTTATCCTCTTAAGGCACTTCTAAGCTTGACTAAAGATCCCTAAAAGAATAAGTTTTGATCTTCTAATCAGAACAAGGTTTGAGAGTTTAGTTACATATGGAAAAGATTATAGCATCGTCACATGCCCATCCGAATGATGGTACTATTTTCTTTTAAATTATCCTAACAACTATCTTGGTTTAATGGTTTTTATTTCAATGTTTAAATATTGAAAATAACTTTTAAGATTTTTTCATCAATCTAGAAGAGCTCTTTAAAAATATTTTCTCATTTCAAGAGTATTTAAGAATCCTTTTTTTTTTTAAGAAACTTCGTCATCGGAAAAAAGTTTAATTATTTTTATTTTGATTTTTTATTAAAAATATATCTAATTATTCCACCATTTGGGCCAAATTAGAAATATCTTCTCACTTAGAAATTTCTTAAATAATCATCCATTTGTGATTACTAAGAATTTCATTCTCTAACTTTATTTTTAATTTTATAAATTTTATTTTTAAATTTTTCACCATTTAGACTAATTTAAAATTTTTCTTTTTGATTTCTAAATTTTTCACCATTTGGGTCAATTTAAAAAAAAAATTTTGAAAAAAAGAATACAATTAATTTTATTGAAACTTCTTCTAAATTATTCACCATTTATGACAAATTTAGAAAAATTCATCTCTCAGAGATTTCTTAAAAAATTTATCATTTGAAATTTCTAAGATTTTCATCCTTAAATAATTGTTAATTCAATCCTAAATTTTTATTAAATTTATGTTATTTATGATTTTTTATTTCTATTTTATTTTATAATTTTATAATTTTTTAAAAATTTTTAGAAATTGAATCATAAGACATTTCAAGAATGAATAGATGTCAAAAATAGGTAAATAAACAAATAAACTAAACTAAAAATAAAGAAAATACTAAAAAAAAAAAAAACACGGCTTGGTTGATATCGCAGCTTGGCTGCAGGCACCAATTTGGTTGGAGCGGCTTAAGAGCTGGCTTGGTTACGGCTCACGGCTTGACTCAGTGGCTTAGCTTAGTTCACTATTCATAAAGCAAAATGACGTCGTTTTTCTTAACTATAAATAGTCCCAAAACAATCAGAATTCTCTATTTCTTCTTTTCCTCTCTTTCTCTCCCAAGTTCTCTCTCTTTCTTTCTCACGATTTTTTGTCATCGTTGTCGGTCATAATCGGTCATCGTATTTCGCAATCGTCTAGTGTTCGATTAGGCCAAAATTCTCACCATCGCTCCATCTTGCCTTCTTTGTCTAAAATATGGGCTCATTTTATCGCAAATCGCTTCAGAGAGGCGTAGATCTGAAGCTTAAACCATGGTTTTTCCTTCCCTATTTCAGCCTCTTCTATAGTCCAATCTTTTTCAATTTTCAATATGTTGTTTCTCTCGTTAGGCTATTCGTCCTCACTGTTCAGATCTCCCAAAAGTCATGCCGAGCTCTGAGAACTCTCTGACTAATGTGGGTTGCCTCTGTTATAATTCATCTCTGGTGCCGCCAATCACCACCCGCACACCAGTAAAGATCAAATCTCTAAAAGCCAATGCCTATTGCCCCAAAAACTTGGTTTTAAATGTTTCTTTCTACCTTTGTATTGTGCATTTCACTGTTCATATTTTCCTTGTTGTTCTGTGTTGCTACTTAAGGCTAGCTGAAAATTGTTGTTGGTAATGATATTTGATGTAGGATGGATAGCCTAGCACTTTTTGGTGGTGACTAGATGCGTTCTATTTCGATGGCTCAGCAATCAATGAATGGTGGTGAATGATTTTGTGATGTTTTCTATTATGTTTGATTGCGGTTTATAAAGGACTGGGTTTGTTTTTTGAATTTTTTTGGGTTATGGCTACTTTTTTGTATATGGCTGGCAGTTGGGTTTATTGTTTCAGGCACGACAGGATTTCGAGGCTAGGTTTGGTGTCTGATGGTTTAGGCTTTCTAGTCGATAGTGGCTGTGGCTTATGGGTGACTGTTTGGTGAAGACTTGGGGATGGTAGCAGAACTAGCTTGAATGGGACTTGGTGGTTGAACTGTTTGGGTTTTGTTCTATGCCCACTACTTGGAAAGGTTGACAAATTGGGTTTCTCTATTTGCTGGGAACGAGTTTTATAGGAAATAGGCTAGAAATTAGACATATTTTCTTTGTGTTTCTCATGTTTTTCAGCTTGAATTCCCATGTCCCCTTCCTTGTGCTGTCTAGGATGTTTTATAGGGCAGAGTCCAAATCCCAGCAGTGTTCCATTGGGATTGGATTCTTAATCCAATGTATCATCAGATTAACACTTTGATTATTTATCTAAAAGTTTAAGTTCAATCCAACCTCAATTAGCCAACTAAATCACGATCATTTGATTTTATCCCTTTTTTTTTTCTTTTTATTAAAATTTCCTCTTTTTTTTTCTTAACTATTTGCATATAAAAATAGTTGGACTTGCAGACCCGAACTAAATGGGGGTCTACATCACCTACGAGTATAAAATACCACCTACTTATATGAAATGTTACCTATCTTGTGCATGAGATATGTATACATGAAATGTAATGCATGTGTTATGCTGACTTTACGAGATTGACATTGTCTTATGATATGTAATGAGATGGAGTGCATGTACTATCTATAAATATGTGCATGGGATACATGTGCATGAAACGGAATGCATGCACTATTTATTAATGTGGATGAGATATAATGCACGTATTATCTTATTATGATGTGCATGGGATAGGATATATGTATTATCTTGTTATTTTTATTGTTTTTTTAAACAAATGATAAAAAAATGTATACAAAAAGATCAAATGAAAATGCGAAAAATGAAACAACATTCAAACTTAAAATCTCTTTTTTTTCTTTTTTTTTATTAGAAAAAGGAAAATTCAAGAACTCACATTTTTTTATCACATAGGATAACTAGAATTCAAAGATTTTTTTTTTAATTAATTTATATATGGCCAATAAACAAAGAATTTAAGGAAAACTTTTATTTTTGCTTGAAAAGTTTTGTTTGTTTTTTTTTTTTTGTTAGATAATGTTAAAAAATTTTTTGTTCATTTTATTTTAAAACCTTTTTTTACAATACAAATTTTGGATAACTACAAAATGAATAAACTACATGTCAAAAGAAAAAAAAATTTTAAGAAAATGCTTTTCTCTTATTATCTATTTTTTTTTTCAAAATTTTAATGCATATTTGGGTTATTTCTACAAAAAGGTCGGCAATGCTCTATCGAAGGTTGGTTCATAAAGTTCACTATATGTTAAGTGAAGATTTATATGTTTAACGATTTTCAAATTATTCTTCACTAGCATCCACATAGGACTAGTAAGGTACCCCGATTCTCACTCATTATAGATTACGAGCAAAAATGATTCAATTTAAGTAGGAGTATTTCGCTTGTCATTGCAGAGGTTATCATCTCACGAGAGCATAAATACTCCACTCCTTCCTAAAATGGACGGGCTCGGGAATAGTGCTCAAGCATAATATGAAATGTGTCATCATATGTGTGAGAGAAAATAACATCACAATGTCTATCCTACGTGTCGCACAATTTATTGAGAATAATATATACATAAAATAAATAATGAACAAATTAAAACAAAATGCATGTAAAATTTTTATTACTATTGTTTACCTAAAAAACAAAATCAAAATCTAGAAAATTAAAATTAAATACTAAGTAAGAACATTAGATCAAAATAAAAGATAACACATAATTAATTTTTGGCCTAACTTTATAAAAAAAATGACATCCCTAGTGGAGTTGCCAACTTGTCTAACGATTTTTTTGAGGGTTGCTAAACAAATTTGAGAACAAAAAAAAGGAATAGCCACTAATTTTTTTTGTTAGGTGTGATTGGCTACCTACTAAAATTAATCTTTTTAATAAAAATCTTAAAATTTATTAAAAAAATAATTTTAAGATCTACGTAACAATTTGGGTCCAAAAGTTGGTTGCACGTGATAAATAATTAGCATTCCACAATGCCCATTTAAAACGTTACTAATTAATTATGCATTATCTTTTAATTCTGACAAAAAACGATCTTAGTTTTGGTGTTTAAAAAGAATTTTTTTGATTTCATTTATTTTTCTAAATTTTAGTTTCTTTATTCTTTTTTTTTATTTTTTTATTTTTTCATTTTATTTGAGAGAAATGAATTGAAACTTTTTTATCGAAATAATTCTTAAAATGTTTCAATACGTTGGTAACATTAAAAAAACTTTTTCTCACTTAAAAATTTATTAGGTATAGCTTCTCGAAATACTTTAGAATCTCATCTTTAGATGCTCATATTTATTTTTCATAAAAATAAGATCATGCATGCAATGCGAATGACAATATATTGATGTATACATTTTACTTTTCTTAAAAAAATTTATTGATTTTTTTAATTATTATTTTTACAGGAGAAAAGACAAATTTTTATCATATTGAAAATTTTTATAAATACTCAAATACACTGATAGTATTTAAAAAAATTTTCTCACTTAAAAATTTTTAAGATATCACTACTTGAAATATCTTAAAATCTCTTCATCGAGGACTCATATTTATCTTCACTATTATATTTATAATGCATGTAATAAAATATGACAACTAATATTTAAACTCGTTATTTTTTAAAAAGAAATCATTTTTTATTCTATTAAAAAAAAAAAAAAAGAACGAGAAGCATTTATCAAAAATTATTCTAAATGCTCCAATAAATTGGTAACATTTTAGATGAATTTTTTTATCTAGAAATTCCTAAAGAATCACTACTCGAACTTCTTTAGAATCTCATCCTTGAAGATTTTATTTTTTTCATTTTATATCTTTTCTAGTATAATGCACATGGATAATTTATGATGTTATTGCATTGTAGAAAAGTTCATTTTTAAAATTGAAAAATAAACGAGAATTTTTCTGTATTGAGAATCATTCTAAATATTTTAATTATTTTATAATACTTTTAAAAAAATTCTTTCACCTAAGAAATTCTCGAAAATTACTACTCAAATTTTCTAAAATCCCATCATTGAAAACTTTTATTTAATTAGTTTTATTATTAATTTTTAAAAGTTATAGAATAATATAATTATCATTTATTTCCAAAAAAATGCATGCTCCTATAAATATTTTATATTTTTATCTCTTTTAAGAAAAGTATTTAAATTAAAGAAAAAAATAAAAATCTTTGTATTGAAAATAGTTTCTAAATATTATAATACTTTAGTAATTTTTAGAAGTTTTTTCTCACCTAAAAAGTTTTTGGGAATCACTACTCGAATTTCGCGGAGTCTCATCCTCGAATAAAATTTTTTCTTTCCTTTTATGAAATCATTTGATTTTTTTTTATTTGGGTTGAAATTTATTTATTTGTAAGATTAAAGTTTTCATTTTTTTATTTTTTTCATATATTAAGATTTAATATTTAATTTAAGGTCTAAACTTTTAAACATGCATTAAAAAACAGAAACAAAATAAATAAAATAAAAATAAAAATCTTAAAATTTTACCAAAATAGCTGGTCAAACTAGTTAACTATTCAGTAAGGCGGTTCAGCCAATTCAGGGGTCGTCTGGTGGGTTTTCTGTAAGTTTTCTAAAGTTTGGGCAGTTCAAACCGATTTTCGAGTGGTTCAGCTAGACCGATTGATATCTAATGGAAGAAGTGGGTCACCAAGTTGGTTACGGAGACCTTAAGTCAGATTCGGGTGAACGCACATGTCTTTTTTCTTCTAAATGACATTGTTCCATTTTTTTTTATTTTTTTTAAGTTATTAACACCAGATTTTTTTTTATTTCATTTTAACCTTTCCTTAAAAAAGAAAAAAACTCTAGAGAATTCCAAAATACAACTCCCAGAAGCCTCTACCAAGCTAGATTTTGGCACTGTGCCGCCATGTCAACCTCCATCTACCATCATTGATCATCGATTGCCAGCATCGGATCTAGTCCAAAATCCACCCAGAAATCCATATTTCCTTTCCTTCTCGTTTCTAGACTTAGTTTTTGTTAAAACTTGTCCTAAATTCCTAGATCTGAGCCTAAAGGTCATGGTTCCAACCTCTAAAAACCACTTCTCCACCGCTCTAAACACTCCAACCTTTCAGTATGTTTTTTTCCTTGTTAAAAGCCTCATCCTTCCAAAAATGAAGCTCTCAAAGCCTCCAAAAAAAAAAAAAAACCCAAACTTGCCTTGACTAAAACATTACTATTATTCTTTTTTTGTGTTTTTGATTTTTTTTTGGTGCTACAATTCCTTACTAGAGGATGTGTTTGATGTTTGTGGTTTGTTGTTTTTTTTTTTTTTTTTTTTAGTTCTATTTGGGTAGAGATATTCAACTAGGGTCAAAGGATTTTTGGCTCTTGATTGGTGAGATGGTGGGTGGGTCGTAGAGGAGTTGTGGTGGTTTTGGCTATATGGGATGCTATGGTGGTTCAGAGATGATGGGAGGTTACGATTCTAGGCAGGGATGGCTTTAAACTATTGCCTCCCCTGAAATCTTAAAACCTTTTTTTAAATATATTATGATATTAGACAAAAATTTTAACATTTTTATATTTTGCCCCCATTAAATTTAAAAGGAAAAACTATAAAATGGGAGGAATTTAAAAATATTATAAAGTATAAATATATTTTAATAAAAAAAGGACTCATTTCAAAATAAAGAATTATATGTAAATATTAATAAATTTTGACTCATAAATAATTATTTTATGTAAGCTTTATTTTTGCTAATTTAAGTTACAACCTAGTATTACTTTTTTCTCTTTTGTTCTTTTTTTTTTAATTTTTAGACTTTATTTTTTTATTTATGTGAAATATCATTATATTATTATAAAAGTGTCAAAGTCAAGCATAAAATAATAAAATATTGTATAAAGGCCAAAAAAGCACAAATTGAAGTTAAACTAATTTTGTATAGTAAAATATAGATAATGGGTAAAATGAAACTATGACAAAACACTTATGATATAAAAATTTATTTAGAACATATCAATGTACTTTATTCTCTTGTTGTTTTTCATTTATATTGATAATGTGATAAGGTGTTTTTCTAATATTATTTAGAGTTTTTAATAATATATATTTGATGTAAAATAATGTTGTAGAGATGTAACCTTATAAACTTGTAAAGATATAATCTAATAAAATCTAAAATTAAAAGAAATAGCGTCAATTTAAAATTATTAAAAAAGTTAAAATATATATAAAAGTAGCATGTTGTTGATCCTATTGTATTTTTATATCTTATCTTATGTCTTATAAACTATAGAGAAATTAAATTAGTATTTGATTAAAGTTAATCAAAGACAAATATCATTAGTAAGAGAAATTGAATTTTAAAGGAAATATCCAAAATCGAATAAAGTTATATATCATTTAATATTGACAATAAAAAAGAAAATCCTACATTTGTTACCTATGAAAACTATTTAACTCAATTATATAATACTATTTTCATTTGAAAAATAACAATATTATGTATTTGTATTTATTTGATATTTAAAATTTTGACGTATTTAATATTATAAGTTTTTGTTATATTTTTGTTAATTTTTATTTAAACTTTATATATTTGATATTGTAAGAAATATCTCAAATTCTTTTAGTAAAAGTTTGTTTTATAATTAGATAACATTACCTTACATTAAATAAAAAATTTTAAATAAATATATTATATAATAAATTTGCCCCCATCGAAGAAAAATCTTGGATCTGTCCCTGGGTCTGGATCGCAGTTTGAGGATGGTTCTTTGGTCGTGATTAGGTGGGTTATGGGTTATGGGTAAGGGTGGCCAAGGCAGAGTCTTTGTTAATGATTTAGAGAATGGAGTTTCCGGGTTCTGGGATCATATTGCTTAGGTGTGGAGCTTGGTGTTGTAAAGGTAGGAAAGGGCATGTAGGCGCAGGTCGGTGGCTCGTATGGGTGAAGGCTGGGGTCTTTGAAAGGGCTGGTCTATCATGTGGGTGAAGGGACTTGGACTGGAGTCTTGCGAACGGTAGGGGCTATTTGCAAGGGGGTTGGTGCGTCAAGGCCTGGTACGTGTAGTGGGTGTGAGAGTGCTGGTTAGGGACAGCAGTAGGGGTCATTTCAAGGGTTGGTTTAGCCGTGAGGTTTAACTGTTTTTTTTTTTTATTTTTATTTTGGGTGGTTCATCAGGGGGTTTTGGTGTAACAGGGGTTGTCTTTGGTGGCTGGTTTTTTGGTGATGGCCTAAGGCTTAAGGGGGTTGTTGTGGAGGGGCTCGAAGGCGTAGGATAGGGGGGAGATAATGGTGCTGGCAAATGTTGGGGTTCTGGTGTTAGTGAACGGAAGTGACTAGGTGGCCGACCAGGGTCGGATGAAGGTGCTTGTGAGGGATGGGTTTGGTTTCAATGGGGATTGTCGAATGGGGCTTGGCTGAGGCAACGGTGCCAATTCGAAAGGTGCTACGAGGGTGGTCTTGAAATAGGTGCTTGAACCCCTCGCCATGTCTCTTCTGTTTCTTGGTTTTTATCTGGTCACTCGTAACAACCATCCAAAATTTTCAGTATTCAAGGCAGTGGAGTAGGGGGCAATTTGGCCTATTATGGTAGCAAGCTGCCGCCACTCCTTTTATTTTGAAATTTTTTTTATCATTTTATCATTTTTAATTAATTCAATAAATAAAAAAAATTAAGAACAATAACAAAAATAAAACAATAAAAATAAAATTGGATTTTGAAACTTAATTTGGTTTTAAAATTGAAATTTGGGATAAACCCAAACAAGCTTAATTTAATTAAATCTAATAATGTTAATTCAAATTGAAATATTAAAATTAAATTTAAAAATTAAACAAATCCAAGTTGGTGTAAACAAAATTAGGTATCTACACCTGAATGAGTATGAACTATGATATTTTTTTTAAATGAAATATTTGGGTTATTTCTCTTAACTAGTGTAGTAGCAATTTAATCATCAAATGAACGGCTCGATTTAAATTAATATTTTTGTAATATGAATTTCAATATTCTCAAAAGAAGATATAATCTTCAATCTCTACAAGACTTAGACATAAAGACTTTTTTTCTAGAACTATCATTAGCATCACTCTAACTTTGGCATTTAAATTTTTATTATATTGCATTCTCATTTTATTTTGAAGTTTCTTATCGGTATCATAAAAGTATAGTTAAAAATAACATAATTAATCAACTTAAATTTTAAACAGTTCAAAACTCAAATTGAGTATACAAAATTTTTTTAAAAGTTTAAATTTTAATTTAATTACAAATTAATATAATAAATAAACTTATAAAAATGAACTAACTTGACTCAATTTTAATTAATTTTATATAATCAACAATTGGGTAGTTATTTAATACCCAAAATGATTGAATTTAACCATAATTTAAATTGAAATGGTAACTCAATCAGAATCCAATATTTCTTATTTATCTTGTGTAAAATTTAAAAATTCTTTATTTAAGATTTTTTCCTTCATTTCAATGTCTCACTTTTATTGTCTTTATGGTAGAATTAGTTAATTAATTATTAAGAACATTTCTAAAGTGAAATTGTGATTATAAGTAATTGAGTATATTTTTTTTATTTGGATTTAAAATGATTTAAATCTAACTCTTTAAAAAAAAAAGTATATACCAATTATTGAGTTAAATTTACTTAGATACATAAGTGAATAATTGAGTATACTATGAATAGAAGTTGATAATAAATCTTGACTCAACTTAATTGATCTCTGATTTTAAGTCTAAAATACTATTTGAAATTATAAAAAGTTAAAATTCAAAATGATTAAAATATTAAACACAAAATTAAATAAAGAATTATCAAATGATTTTTGATAATAAATGCCCTTAAATCACTTTTAAATTTAGTTAAAATATAATTTATTATAATATTTTTACTAAATATTAAAATAAGTCATTGAACTATTTCACTTTTTTAATATAAACTCTTATACTCAAACAAGTCAATATCCTTTTATTTATATTCAAATAAATGCTTATTTCAAACCAAAGATTGATTTATATGAAGAATTAATTTAGGTATAAATTAAAAATTAGGGGCTTATTTGGATACAAATTAAAGTTTAAGAGTTTATTTAAGTGCAAATTAAAAGCTAAGTGTTTATTTGGATACAAGAAAATTATAAGAACTTATCTAAGCAAAGTTGTAAAGTTCAAGGACATTTTGTTGTTTTAGCCTAATATTTTTATATTAAATGTAATAGCAATAATTAATTTGATGAATTTCATTGGTTTTGAACAAATATTACCTAATATGATAACCTTAAAAATTTTGATACAATATTGAATATTATTCAACTAATATAATAAAGAAAATGAAAGAGTATACAATGCTTCTCTTAATAAAAGAGTTTCATATTAAACCTAGAAAATTTGAAATTATTACATTTTTGTATTCTTCATTGAAGCATTATAGAGCACTAATCTTGTTTGTTATATGGAAAAAAATAGATTTATTCATAACTATTCAATCTTTTGTCTCATTTTTTGCTTGGCATAATCTTTCATTGGTGCTATTATTGATTTAATTTAATTGTATGTCCTACCAATTGAAAGTTTAATTTTTCTTTTATTTGAAAATTTTATTGTATAAAATATTAAAATACATAATTTGAGAAATAAAATAAAATAAAATAATTATAACCTTGGTAATTGTCATATTTTTTCTTAAAGAAATTCCAATTCTCAAAATAACAAACTTGTATATAGCACTTATACGATTTACAATGATTTCATTTTTAGTATTAACATAAATTTTCATAAATGAATGTAACATTGACGACAGCCAAAAAAATGTAACACTAGCATAAATACATTCAAAAGATAGTTCCAATGTAATGAATCTTACTTTATTTAATAATTCTCTACTTAATCTTACTTTATTTAATAATTCTCTACTTAGAATAACTCGCGATAAGACTTTAATCACATGGATGACAAACAAAACCAAGTAATTTAATATAATTGAGAAATATTAAATCATCTTGAAGAAATAAGTCAATGTGAACAATTCTTGTGACAATTTGATATTAAATTACCGGTAATTTCAACACCTTTTGAATCATCTAATTCTATAGGTTAGAAGTTCAATTGAAGTATTCAAAATATTCAATGAATCACATAGTGCTAATTATTGGTGGAAAATGCATGCAATTAATTTGCAATTGATTTGATATTAATTTTTGTTTACGAAAATAACAATTATAAAATTTTTTAGGAAAAAACACAAAAAATAAATTAATTATAAAGGACAAGTTAAAATATAAGAATGATATATATTAAAAATTATTTCAAGTGACTATAAGGATTTAGTTATGCATTATGAATAATCTAATGATTTGTACAAAAAAAAGAAAACCAAATGATCAACTCATAAAATATACAAATAATAAAATCATTAACATACATATATAGTTAGCAAATAAATTAAAATAACAACTTGAAAGGGAAAAATAGAAAGAAAAAAAAACAAATATGTTTCAATGGCTTTATTATGTTTATTTTAAATGAATTTATTTATCAATATAAACTACATGTGTAATTGTTTTCACAACAACAAAAAACAAACTCCATATAATTGTCTTATTGTTAGCATACTAATAAACTTTGATCCCATTCTATTTGTATTTTTATTTAAAGTGAAAAAAAATCATATTTTGCGCCTTAATATGAGCCTAATTAAAACTTTTATTTAAATTAAAATTTATAAAAAATTTGCTAATAGTATTTTAATCAATTACTTTTAAAATTTTTAAATTAAAATTTATTAAGAGTAGTTTAGTCCAACACTTTTAATTGATGGCAAAAAAATCACTTTTAACATTTTTAGTCTAATTAAAAAGAGCCTAATAATAAAAAAAATTCATAAAATTAAAATTTATAAAAAAATTTATTAAAGATGTTTTAGTGAATTACTTTTAATACTCTTGAAACTAAAATTTTAAAATTTTAAGTAGATTAACATTAAATAAACTCTATTTTTAATTTTAATTGATTTAAAATGAACTTAAATAATTAATAAAATTTATATATATTTAAAAAATAATTTTATTAATTTAAAAATCATTAAAATATTTACGTCAAATACTTTTAACACTTTTAGAGTTCATACTTTTAAATATTAAGAAATAATTATAATTACATGTATATGAAGGAACAAATTTACTATCAATACTATTAATTGTCTTCAATCCCATAAGCATATTACCATATAACTTAAAAATCTTATGCGACAGATATGTTATATATATATATATATATATATGTATATATCTTAAGATTTAGTGATACAATTTAATAAAAAATTTAACTGACTTTTGATGTGTTTATTTAAGTTTAAATTAAATAAATTTAACACTATATAAAAATAAATTTATGAATCTGGAACAAATAATCAAAAGAATATCTATTTAAGGTAGATTTTTCATCAAGCCTCTATTTTAATTGTTGAGTGCATTTTATTTTTTAAAAAATTCCAACAAATTTAATATGAAATGAAAACCAATAACAAAATTATTAAAATAATAAAAAAATCACACGGGCATATTCAATTACTTCTCAAACATAATAATGAATTACAATGGAATTATAAAAAAAATAAAACAGTGCCAAACTTGATCATGCATTGATGTTTATATTGTTTTAGTGTTTTGTTTGTTTATGAAAATCAAATGAAAATATGACTAAAATTTTACATTTTGATTTCAAGTTAAGTTTTCTACCAAATTATACTTTGGGTCGGTCTTACCTACACATTAATTATTTATAGAAATGAAGAAGGAAACAACAAAAAGATAAGAGAAATGCAGTTAAATGACAGCTAATTAATTAAGTAGGCTCGAAATGAGAAATCAACTATGATTAATCAATATTTTTATTTTATATGAAAAAGTTAATAATAACAAAAAAGTTTAATAATAAAAAAATTTTTAAATTAAAATTTATTAAAATTTTAATGAATGAGAATTTAATAATAAAAAAGTTTGATCCCGCATTAATATTTATACTATTTCAATGTTTTGTTCGCTTATGAAATCAAATCAAAAGCATGATTAAAATTTTACGTTTTAATTTTGAGTCAAGGTGTTTTACCAAATTAAACTTTGTACTAGTCTTATCTAGACATTAATTATTTATAGCAAGGAAGAAGAAAACAACTAAAACATAAGAGAAATACAGTTGAATGACGCCTAATTAATTAAGTAGGTCAGAAATGAGAAATCAACTATAATTAATTAATATTTTTATTTTATATGAAAAATCATAAATAAAAAGGATTTAGAAATATAGATGTACTTTAGTAGTAGAAAACTTCTTATTTTAAAAGAAAATTAGGATACTCAAGTACATATTAATAAATTTTGGCTTGTAAATAATTTAATTTATGTAAATCTTATCCTAACTACCTAAAGTGATAATCTAGCATTGCTTTTCTCCTTTACCCTATTTGTCTATTATCTTCTCTATCCATTCTCAGACTGTATTTTTAATCTGTGTAAAATATCCATTAATATTAATATAAAATTATTCAAATCAAGCATAATATTTTTAAAATCGAAAAAAAAAAGAATAAAATTAAAGCTAAGAAACTCTTGTAACGTAAAACTACACGATGGATGAAATGGAATAACCACCGAAATCCCATGATATAAAAATTTATTTTAAATATATGAAAGTACTCTCTTTTTATTGTTTATCTTTTATATGGACAATCTGATTGGGTTATTTTGAATTATGAAAATTATTTAACTCAATTATAAAGTATCAATTATTTTTATTTGAAAAATGATAAAAGTTTATATTTAAACTTTCAGTCTTAATATTACAAGTTTTTGTTGTATTTGTGTTAATTTTTATTTAAACTTTTTATGCATTTGATATTTTATTTCATTTTTTTTTTGTTAAAAGTATGTTTTACATTTTTTTTGGCCAAAAAGTATGTTTTACGTTTAGAAAACATTATCCTTATATTAAATAAAAATTTTTAAGTAAATATATTAAATAGTAAATTTGACCCCGAAACAAAATCCTGATCCGTACTTGAAAATAGATAGATGATTTACGTGTGCTGTAACATACACTACAGCATCATCCAAATAGAATAAAAATAGGCCACCGACTCAGTGATCAACACGGCTAACAATGTACGTCATGAGCATTTGATCTTGCACATTCATGAGAAGGTACGCAAAGGACCAGGTCACATCCGGTGAATTACATATATATATATATATATATATATATTTAACACATGCATATATAATAAAAAAAACAGCGTTTCTATGACTTTTTCATGAGAAATCTTAAACTAATTAACGTTACATGGGCTAGCTAGCTACTGGGAGTGGGAAAACGCGAACGGGAGGGCTATATAAAAGAAAGAAATTGAAGCAATATTTTGAAGACTTGCATCCAACTCCAGCCTGTTATGTTTCTTTAAATAATAACATTTGTTGAAAAAGTGCTTGAAGTGTTGAAATTTGCCTTGATTTTAATTTCACATGTAAAATTATAAAGAATTTCATAAGATATTTTAGTTTGATAAATTTATATAATTAGACATTAAAAAAATAGTTAAGTAAATATACTATTAAAAAGATATAATTAGACTTTGAGTTAAATTTTAAGTTAAGAATTTTTAGTGATTTTTTCATTTTAAAAGTCTAATAATTATAAAAATTTATTTATTAGTAAATTGGATCTAGAGTACGTCACTTTGAGTTAGACCAAAATAAATATATTTATGTATATTTTTTTTTTTTATTTTACGCTTGCTTTATAGTTTGTGTATAGGTGTTGCACGTGTTTATTTGTTCCGTAACAAGTCAGAATGAGTGTTGAGACATAGAAAGAGGCAAGCCCAAGTGAAAGGAGTTCAAGTTTCATGAAAACGATGCGAGTATCTCAAAATGTTTGAAAGTATGTCTATTATGCCTAAATTTGAAATTATTTTATTTGATAAAAAAAGTAATTTTATATTATTGTAAAGTACTATTCAAGATCTTTTAGTATAATAAGAGTTAGATCAAGCATTAGAAAATAGTAAACCTAAGGAAATGACTAACAATAACTAAAATAAAATTAAGAAGAAAGCTATTAATACTATAAGATTAGCCCTAACCTTAGAGATAAAATATAGTGTATTGATTGAGAGTACTCTAAAAAATTTATGGGATAAACTTAAAGGCGTTTACGCATCAAAGTCGTTAACTAATACATTATATTTAAAGATGGATATATATATTCTCTGAAGATAGAAGAAGGTACAAGTCTTTATAATCACTTAAATGAGTTTAATAAGTTAGTTTCTCAATTGTTCGCTATTTCTGTTGATGACTTAAAAGATGAAAATAATGTTTTAATTTTGTTGTCATCTTTACCCAAGTCCGATAGGTTTTTAGTTCAAACTTTGTTAATGGGTGGTCTACTTTGAAGTTGAATGATATAACTATGCTATTACATGAGAACAAAATGTTTATTAGAACATAAAACTTATCACCTAGAGGGAATGTACTAGTAGTAAAGGGTTTTGATTGAAGGAAGACTCAAGAGAGGGTTGGCGAATCAAAAGGGAGATCCAAGTCAAGAGAAAGAAATTACAATGATATAAAATGTTATTGCTGCAGTAAGAGGGGATATATCCAAGTGTGATGTAAGAAGCTGAAAATAGATATAATTGCCTTCAAAAAGACAAATGACGAAAAAAATTAGATGAAGAAAAGAATGATACTACTGCTATTGTGTTTGATGATGATATTCTTTTAACGACTTGTATAGATGAGACTTTGACTTTGAAGGGTGATAAAGGTTGAATTTTAGATTTAGCTACTTCTATCCATGTCTACAATGATACGAGTTATTTTGTGAAGTCGGAAAAGAATGAAAAGTATAGTGATATTGTGGTTTCCAACAAAAAAAAATGGCAGATTCAAGACATTGGAAGTGTCTGTCTAGATATTATAATGGTACTATTAAGACTTTTCATCATATAAGGTATGTATCAAATTATAACTGTAACTTGATTACTTTAAGTGAGTTAGCTTCTCATAGATATGCATACTATGGATAAAATGATTGGTGCAAAGTGTACAAAAATGATAGTATGGTTCTAAAATTATTTTATGATATAACAAAAGTTCATAAATATTTGAAAAATATATTTATTTAAATAGTCATAGTTATTTGAACTTGTTCGGTAAATATATTTATTTTTTAAATATTTTACTTATTAATTTTTGAAATATCAATAAATTAATATTATTTTATTTCGAATAAGTTTGTATGAACAAAAATAATTATTTTATGATAAAATAAAAAAGTCATAATTATTTGAAATAGATAATTGCTCAAATAGTTATAACTATTTGAACTTATTCAGTAAACAGATTTATTTTTTAAGTATTTTACTTATAATTTTTAAAATATTAATAAATAAATACTATTTATTTGAATAAGCTTGCATGAATAGAAATAATTGTTTTATAATAAAATAAATTCATAATTATTTGAATTAGATAATTGTTCAAATAGTTGTGATTATTTGAAATTATTCAGTAAATAAATCTATCTTTTAAATTTTTTACTTATTAATTTTTAAAATATTAATAAATTAATATTATTTTATTCGAAATAAGCTTGCATGAACAGAAATAGTTGTTTTATGACAAAACAAAATATCATAATTATTTGAAATATATAATTATTTAAATTGTCACAACTATTTAAATTTATTCGGTAAATAAATTTACTTTTAAAATTTTTTACTTATTAAATAGTCATAACTATTTGAATTTATTTGGTAAACAAATTTATCTGTTAGATCTTTTACTTATTAATCATCGAAATATTAATAAATTAATATTATTATATTTCGAATAAGCTTGTGTTAATAGGAACAATTGTTTTATAATAAAACAAAAGATCATAATTATTTAAAATAGATAGTTATTCAAATTGTTATAACTATTTAAACTTGTTCGTTATATAGATTTATCTTTTAAATGTTTTACTTATTAATTTTTTAAATATTAAGAAATTAATATTATTTTATTCCGAATAAGTTTATATTAATAGAAACAATTATTTTATGATAAAACAAAATATCATAATTTTTTAAAATAAATAATTATTCAAATAGTTATAACTATTTGAACTTGTTCGTTAGATAAATTTATCTTTTAAATTTTTTACTTTTTAATTTTTAAAATATTAATAAATTAATATTATTATATTCTGAATAAGCTTGTATGAATAGAAACAATTGTTCTATGACAAAGCAAAATGCTATAATTATTTGAAAAAGATAATTATTCAAATAGTCATTATTATTTAAACTTGTTCGATAAACATATTTATTTTTTAAATGTTTTACTTATTAATTTTTAGAATATTAATAAATTAATATTATTTTATTCGAATAAACTTATTTGAATAAAAATAATTATTTTATAATAAAATAAAATATCATAATTATTTAAAATAGATAATTATTCAAATTATCATGATTATTTGAAATTATTCGATAAACAAATTTATCTTTAAATCTTTTACTTATTAATTTTTAAATATTAATAAATTATTATTATTTTATTTCGAATAAACTTGTATAAACAAAAATAATTATTTTATGAAAAATCAAAATGTCATAATTATTTGAAATAGATAATTATTCAAATAGTCTTGACTATTTGAACTTGTTTGGTACACATATTTATCTTTTAAATATTTTATTTTTAATTTTTAAAAAATTAAAAATTAATATTATTTTATTTTGAATAAACTAATATGAATAGAAACATTCTACAATAAAAAAAGTCATAATTATTTGAAATAAATAATTGTTAAAATAGTCACAACTATTTTAACTTGTTCGATAAATAAATTTATCTTTTAAATCTTTTACTTATTAATTTTTGAAATATTAATAAATTAATATTATTTTATTTCGGAATAAAGTTGTATAAACAGAAATAATTGCTCTATGACAAAACAAATAGTTATAATTATTTGAAAGAGATAATTGTTCAAATAGTCTCAACAATTTAAACTTGTTAGAAAGATTTATCATTTAAATCTTTTGTTTATTGACTTTTTTAATATTAATAAATTAATATTATTTTATTCTAGATAAACTTGTATGAATAGAAACAATTATGCTATGATAAGATAAAAAATCATAATTATATGAAACAGATAATTGTTTAAATAGTAATAACTATTTTAATAGACAAATAGGATTCTTAAGATGAAGGAAAAAAAGACGGCCAAATTTGTCAGTTTTACAAATGTTGTTAAAGTGTTTGGAGAATAAAGACAAAGGAGGATTTATTGAGGTTTGCCTTGAATTCAATCCCACACCGAAAGTTTAGTTTCACTGTTATAAATAAAATGCTTTGGTTTTAGTTTAGTAATCCTATATAGTTAGACATAAAAAAAATAGTTAAGTGAGAGGGTTATTAAAAAGGTGTCATTAGGCTTTGGGTTAAGTTTTAAGTAAAGAGTTTTTGATAACTTTTATCATTCCAAAAGTCTTATAATTATAAAGATTTAGTTGATGGTGGGTTGGGTTTCAAATAGGTCACTTTGGGTTAGGCCAAAACAAATATATTTGTACATTTTTATTTTTTGTTTTGGACTTGCTCTATTGTTTGTATGTATGGGTGTTGTACATGTTTGTTTGTTTCCTAACATGAAGAGATCACCATATAAAGAGATAGCTACCATTTCACAAAGCAAGCATAAAGCACTAGTTCTTATATCTAGTTGCTTGCAATATAGTTCAATTGCTAGCAATGGGACAACTAGGGCTAGCTTATGCCTTGGCAATTTGCCTCATAGTAACAACTATGGCAGCCACCTATACACCTTACAAGTATGCATCTCCCTCACCACCAATGCAACCATACGTCTCACCAAGCCATTACAAGTCACCACCACTTCTTAAGCATTCCCCTCCTCTACATTATTATTACAAGTCTCACCTTCATCATGTAAAATCTCCACCTCCACCATACCATTGCAAATCTCCACCTTCTCCATCTAAATCACCACCAGCTTCATATGTGTACAAACCTTATCCACCACCATTCCACTCATCACCATCTCTATATGTGTACAAGTCTCCTCAACCACCAATCCACTCTAACTTCTTATCTATGTCTATAAGTCCCCACTACCACTAGTCCATTCACCACCTCCTCTATTTGTGTACAAGTTTCCATTACCACCAATCCACCCCTCACCTTCTCCCCATGTCTATAAGTCTCCACCATCACTTGTCCATTAACCACTTCCTCTATATGTTTACAAGTCTCCACCACCACTAGTCCATTCACCACCCCTTCCAAATGTTTACAAGTCTTTACCACCACCAGTCCACTCCCCACCTCTTCATTATATCTATAAGTCCCCATCACCATTAGTCCATTCATCACCTTTTTCGTATGTTTACAAATCTCCACTGGTACCAATCCATTCATCATCGCCTCTTTATGTATATAAGTCTCCACCACCTTCTTCCTACATTTATAAATCTCTCCATTACCAGTCCAATCATCACCACCTCTGTAAGTCTACAAGTCTCTTACACCATGGGTCCACTCCTCACCTTCTCCTTATGACTATAAGTCCCCACCACCACCAATTCATTCACTACCCCTCTATATGTTTACATGTCTCCCCTACTATAGTCCACTTTTCACCTCTTCCTTGTTTCTATAAGTCCCCACCACCACCAATCTATTCACCGCCCTTTTTATATGTTTACAAGTCTTCACCTCCACCAACCCACTCCCCACATTCTCCCTATGCCTACAAGTTTTCACCACCTCCTTCCACAAATCTTTTCCACCACCAATCCATTCACCATAGCCTTCATATGTGTACAAGTCTCCTCCACCACCAATCTATTCACCATCACCTCTATATGTGTACAAGTCTTTCTCACCACCAGTTTAATTCCTCACCTTCTCTCTATGCCTACAAGTCTCCATCACTTTTGATCCATTCACCATCTCCCATTTACATTTAAAAATCTTTTAAACCATAAATCCATTCACCACCTCCTCTATATGTGTACAAGTCTCCTTCAACACTAGTCCACTCCCCATTTCTTCCTTTTGTTTATAAGTCTCCACCACCACTAATCTATTCACCACTTCCTTCATATGTTTACAAATCTTTACCACCATTAGTCTATTTCCTAACACCTTCATATGTCTAAAAGTCTCCATCACCTCTAGTCCATTCATCACCTTCTCCTTACATTTACAAGTCTCCTACACCACCAATCCATTCACCACCTCCTCTTTATATCTACAAGTTTTCACCACCACCTGTCCACTTCTCACCTCTTTCTTATAACCACAAGTCCCCGCCACCTCCAGTCTATTCATCACCTCTTCTCTACATTTACAAGTCCCTTCCACCACTAGTTCATTCACCACATCCTCCTTACATCTACAAGTCTTCACCTCTACCTTATGTTTACAAGTCCCCACCACCACCAATCCATTCACCATTGCCTCATTACGTATATAACTCCCCAGCTCCACATATTCATTCACCAAATCTTCCATATGCATACAAATATCTACCTCCACCATGACATTCTCCTCTATATCCTTACTAATACAAGTCATCATCACCATCATCACATCCCAATCCCAAGCCTTATCGCCTTTATCCTAACCTCTATCCCCACACCCCAAGACTCATTTGCTGTTATACCTTATGTATCTTTACAAGTCACCACCACCAAAGGGTTACTAAGCTAATGCTTTCTCTTTAATATATTAACAACATTGGTCATGAGTTTTTGAACTTATAATATACCTTAGAGAAGAATAAGAGTTTAAAGATGTAGATGTTTACTCATTTTATTTTTACATCGCAAAGTGCATTGTATCAAATCTTGTACTAAAGCAATAAAAATAATTATTTATTTTGTTATGAAGTTTATATTTGTTTTCTATATTTAGATTACTCATATAAAGGTATTATTCGCTCAAGAAAGCTAAAATGAAAATTACCCAAATTTAAGATAATACTACCAATATACATGCAATAGTTTGAAATCTATTCTTCATGTCAAAGAAGAAATTTTCTAGAGGTTTGACATTAAAATGTGGTATTACTCTCACCAAATCTTCCATTACAACTGCAATCCCTTACTTTGATTTTTCACTCACGTCCTGGATTTTTTTTTCTTTTTGTGTTTCTCACTTTCTTAATGATAGTTTTTCATAAAATCCCTTAAAAACCCTCATTCGAAATTGGGTTAAAGATTTTTTAGTAAGGTAAGGTGAAATTTGGATAGAAAATTTATTTTCGAACGGTACGTAGGGCTCACTTTTGTATTAAACAATTTAGTTGAAAACAAAATAAAAGAAGATGGCTTCATGACGCATAAGATTTATTAAGGATCTTTTTGGTCTGATTGGAACTTCTAGTGCAGTTGAAAATAGGGCTATTTTAAAAGTGTTGTAAAAATAAGTTAAAATAGCGTTTAGTAAACTTGATACAAAAATATTGTAGAATGTTGAAAAATTATTTGATAGTATTTTTATATGTTTTAATAAATAAAAAATAAAATAATCAACTTTATTAAATTAAATCACAGGCTTTTACATAAAAAAAAATAAAATAAAGATTTTTTAATTTGTTAATTATAATAAAAAAAAAAACAAATGAATGCAATAAAATGACAAAATAAAAAAATGTAAAATAATATTTCCTTGCACTTTACGAGTAATACGTATATTCTTTAATCAATTGGACAAAAATGGCCAAAAAAAAAAAAAACAATTCAGTTCGACAAATCAATACCAAAAAGGATGATATTGAAACAAATTAGCTAATTGATAGCTCAAAGATTTGATCTTTTTCAAAAGTTTAAAGAATTAATTAAAGTAGCTAGTAGAGATCTCAGAACAAGCGTGGACGTCAGGCACCATTCTAGACAATGATTTCTAGAATGTTAGATACAGGAAAAGTATACTCATTGCACAACAACGCAAGGCAGAGTGCCATAGATCAGTCGATACCTAGATTTTATCAAGTAATTAAACCTCTTTCATTTCACACCTAGAGATTTTTTTGGTGCATATGCAAAGTGGACAATGGGGGAGAAGGGATTACAGAATCAGGTAACAGGTTGGTGTTAACCCATCTGTGTAAGACAAGGTCTAACCGCTACCTACAGGCTACGGCATAACATGATTAACATGAATTGAGAAACTTACCACTTTCTAGGCATTTATGTGAATATTGACTATAATTTTCTTACCCCGCTTCTTGTTTTGAACACACAAAGCGTTGTGGCAGAGCCAAACAAATATGCCAAAATGCCTCAATGCCTCAATGCCTCCATTTTCCCACTCGAAATCATTCTCCATTATCCACATATGCTGTATTAAGAGATAAAGTTGCTAGTTGGAAATTGACCATGGTTCTGTAAGTGAATTGCCATTTCTTCCAGCAACCTTCTCAACTCCTCGTTTCTTGGGTGTGATTTTTCTCCCTTTCGGAACTCATGAACAATACCATTGACTTCAATTAAGCTACAACCAGGAGTCTTCTTCACTTTTCTTTCTTTCATTTGCTTCCTCAACTTTACTGCATCTTTCCATCTATTTGCAGACGAATAGATGTTTGACATGAGTACATATACACCATCTGTTACAGGTTGGATAGCTACAAGCTTTTTCATTACACTTTTCCCAAGCTCAACTTTTCCATGAATGCTACAAGCTCCTAGTAATGCACCCCAAACAAATGCATCAGGCTCAATTGGCATATTTGCTATAAATTCTTCTGCCTCACTTATTAGTCCAGCACGGCCTAGAAGATCAACCATACAACCATAGTGCTCTGTTTGAGGTTCCAGATTATAAACTCTCGACATGTCTTCAAAGTGCTTCCAACCCTCCTCTACCAATCCTGCATGACTACATGCAGAAAGGACACCAACAAATGTTACTTCATCTGGTTTGATGCCCACGATGGACATCTCTTTAAAAATATCCAACGCTTTCTCAACTTGTCCATTCATTGCAAATCCAACAATCATAGCAGTATAAGAAAAAACGTCTCTACATTTCATTCCATGAAACACACCGAAAGCCTGTTCTATGCTTCCAGACTTAGCATACATATCCACCAACGCATTTCCTATAAACCCATCTGCCTTGATTTGATTTTTATCAATATATGCATGAACCCACTTTCCTAACTCAAGCTTCCCAAGATTACTACAAGCATTCAAAACAGCAACTAGAGTAACACTGTCAGGCTTAAGACCTATCCTTTGCATGTCATGAAAGAAATCCAATGCTTCCGTAAATTGTCCTTGTTGAACTAGACCAGATATCATGGAATTCCAGGAAACCACATTTTTAACAGGCATTTTATCAAACAACTGACGAGCGGAATCTGCATCGCCACACTTCATATACATGTCAACCAATGCATTGCCAACAAAAACATCCGAATAAATATCATGAGAATCACATATATCTTCATGAATTTGGGTGCCTAAACTCAAGTCTCCCAGCCTAGAACATGCCGAAAGGAGGACAACCAGTGTCCTTTTATCGGGTCTTAAATTTGCTTTACACATAACAAAATAAGCCTGAATGGCTTCCTTGGCAAAACCCATTTTAACAAAAGCTTGAATAAGGGTAGTCCAAGATACCAAGTCTCTTTCAGGACTTTCATGGAACAGCTTTTGAACATAATGAATAATCCCACAACAGCATAAAGGCGCATCAGAGTGTTGAGAACATAAACATTGGAATTAAGACCAAACTTAATAGAATGTGCATGGATTTGCTGGCCTTCTTCCAGGGCATGGAATTGGGCACAAGCTTTTAGGACATGAGGAATAGTATAAGTATCAGGATAAATGCCTTTGGTTATAATTTCTTTGTATAATGCTATGGCTTCTAAGGAATTTGAGAGGGGCCGGATTAATGAATTATAAAAATGAACTTGTAAATGTGGAGTTTTTAAGTGGTGGACAAGTTTTCTGGCATAGTTAAGGCTTTCAGGGGAAGAAAAAGGGTTGAGAAATGATAAGATTTTGAAGCATAGAAGTTGGGTTTGGAGAGGTCTTGTTTTGATAGTTAGAGCATGGAGTTGTTTTATTTCTTTTGTAGAATGGCATGATTCTAAAGCGTGAAAGGGATTATCTATGGAATTGGTAAATGAGATTTTTGGAGGAAGATTGGTATAGTTAATATTTGAAGAAGAAAAGATGATTGGTGTTTCCATCTTGGAGAGGAGTTTAAGCATAACATTTGAGGAGCTTTCCAACCAAAGAAAAATGGAGGTTGTGGAAGAACAACGGAAATGACAAGTGAGAATATCATTGAGGTTTATACTACCATCAACTCCGTTATCGTCCTTGTTCAATCATTTTTTTGGTTCATTGGCGAGAAACTTTTGAAATAGATAGATTGTTCAATTGGCAGGATAAAATTTATTAATAACTATAAATTTTGTTTTTATATGATCATAATAAATAATCATTAATAAAATTTAAATTTACAATTTTTTGTTAAAAGAGATAAATTTTAATTAATAGAGATTTTGTTAAATCATATTAGATTCATGTGTCGGTGGATAAAATACCATATGACTCTTCTTTTATCTTTAGTAAATAAAACATATTCCCCTACAAAATCATGTTTCGCAATATGTTTTTATTTTTAAAAATGGAAAACGAAAACAAAATTTTCACAATTATTAAAAGTAAGAATTTTTTATTTTTATTATTTCAAAAAAGTTGTTTTAGTTTTTGAAATTAAGTAAACAATATCCAAGTATTAAAATAATATTATATTTTTATAATAAAAATTATAAAGGAAATGAATTAACTTGTAAATTAAAAAATATTAAATTTGATATAAAACAATAGTAAAAATAAAATTTTAAATATTTCAAAATTAACAAATAATTGTATGGAAGGAAAAATATATAAAATCTTTAATAAATAACATAAATTATAATGTTATAATACTACATTATTATTTAATTTTAAAATACATAATATTAATTAATTTTTTTATAATCTCAATAATTTAATTTTAATGCTTTATTAATGATTATGATATTATTAAGTATAATTATTTACTATAATTTAATAATTTTTATGAAATAATATTTTAATATTATATTATTATTTAAAATATAACTTTAAAATATATTTCTTGTATTATCAATAAATTTAATATTTTTAATTAAATTAATATTTAATATCAAATAATAATTTATATCATAATTTTTATATATTTTAATAATTATATAATTTACTGAATATTCATTAATTGAGTCATTATTATCCAATAATTTAACTATATTTTTAATATATTATTAAGATTATTCTGTTATAAAATAATTTAATATTATTCAAAACTAAATTAAATAATAGTATTTAATATAGTTTTATAATTATATTAATTAATTTTAATATAAGATATATAATCTTAAATTATATTAATTTACATTATTATTATGTAATAAAATTTAAACTATAATTATTAATTTTTAATGTTGATTTTATTAAATTTTCTAATTATATTGTTTAATATTATGCATAATTATAATATTTTTAAATAATAATGTTTAATATTGTCATTAAATATTATCAGATAGTATTATTTAATATTATGTAAATAATATAACTTAAATGATATAATTTTATTTAAAAGTTATATTTACAATAATTTAAGTGTTTGTTTTAAATAGGTAACAACATTAATTATCAAGCAAGTTATCTTTTTTATTTTTTGAAAATAAAATACCACGATAGAAAAACAAAATTTTGGAAACAAAAAAATATAGAAAACAATGCCAAACTATCTTTATTAGCGTTTTGTTCTTATTTAACGTTGTAATATGTAAAGGGAAAATATATAACTTGGATTTCTTGCCTTTGTGCTTAAAGTTGAATTTAAATCTTATTGTTATGAGAACTAGGTTATTTTGGCATTGTACTTTGCATAATTAGTTTTATTTTAAAATAATTAAATAATATATAATAGCTTTTTAATATATGAGAATTTTCTTTTTAAAAAACAATCTACTTATGCTAATGTATTGAAATAAAAATTAAAAATAAAAAACAACCAAATTTTCAAGAAAACATAAAAAGAAACAAATCTGTAATTGACCTTGTATCTGACTATAAAAATATCATATAATCCAATATACATACATATATATATATATATATTTATATATTTATATATAAAAGTGTGAACTCTAAAACTATTAAAAGTGACGATACAAAAACTCTTACAAATTTTAAGAAATAATAAATTTACATTTAAATTTCTAGTATTTTTTATTTATGTATTAAAGATTATTTTCCATTAAATATATAATTTATTAGTTAATTATTTAAATTAATCCAAAGTGTTAAAAGTGAATCGCATAAATACTTTATGAATTTTAAAAAATAACAAATTTACTTTTAAATTTATTTATTTATTATTTATTTAATAAAATATTTGCCATTAAATATATAACTTTTATTCATTAGTTATTTAAATTTAAATCAATTAAAAATTACGAATAGAATTTATATCAAATTAAACACATTAAAAATTTATTTGTGGGATATGTTGGATATGTTGTCGAAAATTAACCTAAATTTACTCTTATCTTTTTTAGTAGGATTTTTTTTTGTTCAATTTCATTAAGTAATAATGCAATTAAATTCATATAAAACATATTTTCATCCTATGGGCTATGGCATACTATGAGTCTTTGATATTGAACAAAAATAGATAAAATCTTTCCTCTGTTACTCAATGAGTCATTATTTTAGTCTAAATTATTATATCATAACGTTTATGCTCCAAAAATATTTAATTTTATCTTAAATGAAACATAAATTTTTCTTTTTCAAGATATAACCTAATTTACTCTTTATCTTCTTTAATAGTACATATTCATGAGTTCTTAAATATATTTATATTATTTATTTATTTAATTTAGATCAATTAAAATTAAAGTTCATACAAAATTATTAATTAAATTATCAAAATATTAATAGGACATATCATGAGTTCTTAAATATATTTATATTATTTATTTATTTTAGATCAATTAGAATTAAAGTTCATACAAAATTATTAATTAAATTATCCAAATATTATTGAGAAGAGTAATACATGTATTGTGGTAAGTTTGTATGTTTGAATTTTTTATTTTTTATGATAAATATAAATTTATATGCTTAATGATTGCAATGGTTGATTTATTTACTATAATGTATTAACGTTACAATGACTAAATGAATCTTTGCTTTATGAACATAATCTCTTGTATATGTGAATTGTTACTAAACTTAGATTTTATTTTATCTTCTATAGATTGATTCTATATTACATCCAAGTTAATTTCAGTCAATACTTATTTTTTATTTTTAATTTCAAATATTTTTTACTTAAGATATTTTTATGAAACCATAATCAATATTGTTAAGAAACATTAATCTTGAAGAAGATAAATTATTTGATATAATGTTAGTTGAGTTTTTTTAATTCCACAAATGAATTAAAAAATTAACACATCACTCACTTATTTTTTCAATTAGGTTTTTTTTTTAATATCACTCACTTATTTTTTCAATTTACTTTTTTTAATATAGTCTGAAGCTTAAAAGGTATGTGTGTTATGTTACTAATTTCAATTGTGAAATTTAAAAACTCTACTATCAATATATTTTATAATTTTTCCTTGAATAATATAAATTTATTTTTTTCAATTAAGAATGCTCTAACATATTTTTGTGTTTTGATAGCGAAAATATTTTAATCACATGATTAATTGTATGTATTTTGTTGAATGATCAAAGCTTTGTTAGTTTTGTAACCAATTATTATATTCTTTGAATCGATAATGTTATAGTTTATTTTCAATTATTTGTTTATATTCTTTAAGTATATGATTATTAATTTGTACTCTTATCATGAAAGCATCTATTTAATAATTATTTGTACTTTATGAGTGTGTTTATTATAGATAAATACATGTATCATCTATGATATCTACATATAAAAGTGTAAACTCTAAATAATATTAAAAATTATTTTTTTTATTTGTTACACTCCTATAATAAATACACTGCATGCCAATCATGCATGTCCAACCAATTCTTCAATTCATAAAGAAAGGAGAATTACAATTAAACTCATTAGTTGCATAATAAAAAATTTGAAGTATGAGGATGCGAAATAAAATATGTTTATTTATATAATCTTACAATTAAGATCATAACTAATTCAATTAATAATGTTAAATTATATATATACAAAATAAAACAATGAATCAATTAATATTTCATGTAAATCGTAAATTATTAAATAGTCTTTTTATTATTCAATGGGTTCAACTTATCATAAATATATAGAAAATGATTAAAAAAAATGTGTTGGATGACAAATGATAACGTGAATTTAATTTTTTTTCTTTTAATACATAAAAAGTGCTCCACTTGGAATTTAGTCAAATTTTACTATAAAATAATTATTTAAATTTTAGCTAAATATTTAGATTACTCACAAACATATAATACTTTAGATTTTATAGCCTATCTTAAATAAGACAATCTATAATTAAGAAAATGTTTAATATATATCTATATTATATATAAAATGAAATAATTTATTAAATTATCTCTATTTATGTTTATTTAATATTTTTGTAAATTAAAATATTATCTATTTTTTATTTATTTCTTATTAAAATAATTTTTCTTTAGTTAAGTCATTCAAGCCCTAATTAATGCAAGCAATACAGCCAAAAGGCTTAAAATAGTTTTTCTACAAATGAATAATTTAGTGTTTATAATATATTACACCTATTAATATAATTTTCACAATTATATTAATTATAGAAGATTTAATGATAAATCAATTATAACATAGTAGCAAATTATTAATAATTTTGTTATAAATTAATGATAATTTAGGCGAAATTAGTAATAACTTTATACTAAATTAATGATAATTGTATAATAAATTATGGATAACTTAATAGTAAAATAATAATAACTTAATAGTAAATAAATAATAATTTAGTAGTACATAATTAAAAAAAATAGTGTATGATAACATAATAATAAATACATAATAACATAATAAGAAATAACAAATAATTTAACAGTAAATTATTTATACATAATTGTAAATATATAACACATATGAGTAAATTAAAGATAACTTAATAAAAAATAAATGATAACTTAGTAGTTAATTATTGATAACTTAGTAATAATTCAATGATAACTTAATAGTAAATTAATGATAACTTAATAATAAATAAGATTCAGTTTAATATTCCCTCCATCCTAATAAAATTGTCACATTTTGATTTTTGTTGGTCAATTTTTTTTCAATTTTAATCACCTATTATTTTTTATTTATTATTGATAAAAATATAAAAAATATTTTAAAACTTTAAATGAAGTGGTTTCTAATATATGTTTGTAATTTTTAATTTATTAAAATATTGAAAATAATAGATGTCAAAGTTAAAAAATTTTTAACTAAAAAATTAACTGTGACAATTTAATTGGGATAGAATAAAAAGAGTAGTAATTAATTGACAAATTTAGTAATAAATCATAATAGCTTAGTAATAAATCAATGATAATTTAATAGTAAATAATTTATAACTAAGTAGTAATTAATAATTGAAAATTAAAAGTAAATCAATATAACTTAATAGTAATCATCAGTAAATTAATAGTTAATCAATAATAATTTAATATAGTTAATTAGAGATATAACTTAATAGTTTATCAATTATAATTTAGTAGTAAATTAGTAATAATATAGTCAAAGCATAATAACTTAATAATAAATCAATTATAACATAGTTGTAAATGCATAATAACATAGTTGTAAATTAATGATAACTTCATAAAAATGATAACTTAATAGTTAATCATTGATAATTTAGTGGTAAATCAATGAAAACTAGTTAGTAAATTAGTGAAGCATAATTAGTAAATTTAGTTAGTTTAAAAGTAATTAAATTATAAATTAGTAGTAAATCATAAATAACTTAGCAATAAATCAATGATAATTTAATAGCTAATCACTAAAACTCAATAGTAAATCAATGATAACAAATAGCAAATGTATAATAGTTATAATAGTAAATCATTAATAATTTAGTAGTAAATTATGATAACTTAATAGTAAATCAATAATAACATAATAGTAAAACATTGAAACTTAATTGTAAATCAGTGATAATTTAGTTATAAATCAATGATAATTTAGTTGTAAATTAGTTAATTATTAATAACTTTATAGTAAATCATTAACAACATTATAATAAATTATTAATAACTTAATAGTAAATTATCAATACTAAGTAATAAATCATTTATAACTTAGCAGTAAATCATCTATAACTTAATGATAAATCGTGATAATTTAGTAGTAAATTAGTGATAAGATAGTAGTAAGTGAGTAGTAACTTATTTGTTAATTAGTGATAATATTATTTTTATACTTAAAGTTACTAATGATTGAACTTTGGTTACTAGAAAGAGAAAAGGATTATGATAAACCTACCATAAACTTATTCATTAAAAAAATTTAGTAAAAAAATTATAAATTTAAACGAAACAATAATGTTATATTATATAAAAAGAAAATTATCTCATATATTGTAATTAATTGATAAAATTAATATTATACCATAAATAACTTAGTAGTAATTCAATAATAATTTAGTAGTAAATAATTGATAACTTAATAGCTAACTATTGAAAACTTAGTAATAAATCAATGTAATTAGTAAATGCATAATAATATAATAGTAAATCACTAAATTTAGCAATAAATCACTAATAACGTAATAATAAGTCACTTATAACTTAGTTATATATCAATGGTAATTTTGGAGTAAATTATCGATAACTTCATAGTAAATTAGTTATAACTTATAATAAATTATCAATAACTTAGTACTAAATTATCAATAACTTAGTAGTAAATCATTTATAACTTAATAGTAAATCATTAATAATTTAATAATAAACCATTAATAACGTAGTAATAAATCAATAATGACTTAATTGTCAATTGATGATAATGTTTTTTATATTTGAAGTTTTTAGGGATTAAACTCCGGTTACTAGCAAGAGTGAAGTAAAAACTTGTAATAAATCAGAGTTAACTTAGTCATAATTTGTTGATAACTAAATGTTAAATCACTTATAATTTAATTGTAGATCAGTGATAATAATAAATCAATGATAACTTATTAGTAAATCAATTTTAGCTTAGTACTAAAAGTCTAGATAACTTAATAGTAAATTATTCATATTTTAATAATAAATTAGTAATATAACTTAATAGCAAATCATCGATAACATGTAGTAGTAAATCATTATTAACTTATAGTTTTTTTTTTGTTAAATATTGATATAGAGCTATATTTTTTAATATGTCTAACATATTTAATTCATTTAAAAAATTTACTAATTGCCATTTAATACTAAGGTATTGAGTTACAATATTTGTGGATATTTTTCACATATATAAATAATTAAAACAATATTCACGTACCAATTACTGTAACAACATATATTTATTAAAATAAATCAAATTTTGAAGTGAAAATTTGGAATAACTTTATCTATATGTGTATATCATTGATTGTTTATTTGATAATATATTAATAGTAACTCAATTAATGCTATATCTTTACTAAAATAAAATTGTTGTGTTTTATGGTATTATTTATAACATTGATAGCAATTATACAAAAAATTATTGTCTTTAAAAATATTTTTAAAATGAAAGAAAAAATAATGAGTCTAAATTTATTGGAAAATACCATAGAAAAATGATCTATTAGTTATTTTCTTAGGTACATAATATTTTAAATTAAAATATATGATCTAATAATATTAATAATGGCATGAATTCTATAAATTATAATTTTATAACCATATCATTTAAATGATAAATTTTTTGAATGATTTATACTTGATAAATAATTAAGTGTTCATTGAATAATGAAATTACTCCATTTAATTAAAAAAGAGTATAATATTAAAAATATATTCACTATCAATTTTAAAATCTAAGATTTAAAACATAGTTTACCTTCAAAATACACCTTTTAATATTTATCTAAAATAGATCATATCTTATTAATTTTAAAATTAAGATATTTCATTATTTAACAAACAATAATAATATTGAACCAAAGTTAATTGAAAAAAGTATTTGAATATTTAAAGAACAACATAAAAACTATTTGATTAGGATAAGGTATACATTAAGTAAAGTTAGTTATTTAAACTCTTAGTATAACATATTTTAATAAGTGTATATATTTAATTGTTTTTAAGAAATCAGTATTTGATACTAAAAGTAGTTTTAGTCAATATCCCTTATAAATACACAAATAAACATCATGGATTTTACATCGAGATACTAATAGTTTTTTATTACTTCATATCCTTTCTTTAGAATATGTTTACAAATTAATATTTTTAATTAGTAAAATTTCATGTAAGTATGCATTTTACTATAAAATGAAATTACAAAATATTTATATTACATAAATAAGCTACATGTTAAAACAGAAGTTAAGTAAGTGAAAAAAAAGTATATATTTACTTTATTTCAAGTAACAAAAACTTATAAAAATTTGGTTTCAAATAAAAAAATGAATTTAAATTTTAAATAGTAAATAGATGAAAAGTAATGTTTGAATGAGTTTGACAATGATTCAATTACCTAAAAAATTTATAAAATTGAAAATAAAAAATCCACCACTAAAAAAGCTTAAAAAACTTTAGAAGAAACATAAAATAGAGAAAAGAAAAGTACAAAATTTGATTTAATTGTGATAGAAGACAATATTTTATAGTCAAAAAAATTTTTAAAAAAGAAAAATATTTTAAAAAAAGAATGAAGATGATGACTTAACACTAAAAGACTTAAATAAAACTTCTAAACAGAATCAAAATAAAGAAAGATTAAATATTTTTTTATTAGAATTTTAATTTTAATTTTTGTTATATTTATTTTTTAACTTAAATTTATATTTTTAATTTAATTTAGTATGATGATAATTATTTTAATTTTATTATTATAAAATATTAAATTTATTATAGTATATTATAATTATAATTTGGTTAACAATCACTTGGCACGTGGAATAAAACTAGTATATATATAAACACCATAAAACCAAAAAAATAAAACAAAATACCAATGGAATAAAATCTTCATCCTCTACACAAGAAATAGAAAAAAAAAATTATTTTCCTTGAGTAATTAGCATATACAAAGGCAAGAGGAGAAATATCTAGATTGGTTTATAACATTAATTTTTAAAATTTTTATATTTACAATTGTTAAAATTTAAATAAACACGATTATTTGTAACTTGTTTTTTTTTTTTCTTTTGCCGAGAATAATAACTCCGGTCCAAGTGTAAAATTTTAAAGAAGTTGTGACAAGTTTCTTAAAATAAAGACAAATTTATTTCAAAGAAAAAGACAAATAATTTGCAGAGATATAATCAACTTGCACGCAAAAATAGAGCAAATATTCATACAATTGAGAAAAGCTAGCATCGCATTTTTTAACTTTTGGATTTGGGGTTTTTTTAACCTTGCTCTCGTTCTCGTCGTAGTTGAAATCAAGTTTATTTGCTTTTATCAGTATTCTTGAGTTTGACTTGTTTATGACCAATCATGAACAAACATGTGCAAGCATGCTAGCACGTCTCACAGCCCGTGCAGATCCACTTGATGCCCAGACACCATAAGCAGAATCAGTCAGGAGGACTCAGGCTCTGGGCTCGCAAAAGAATAAGGGCCACCCGCACAAACTCCGCAAGCTAAGGAAAATACTTCTAGAAGGGTCCCAAGCGCACCAAACCCAGCTGCGGGCAGACCAGGTCCAGGTTTCATGCAGAATATAAATTCTTTGATGCAAATTTCATGTAATTTTCTTATAATCTTAGACCTTGTAAGATTGAGTCAATTTTATTCATTGATTTATGGGACTTCAATTATAAATCGAGGGTCTCAATGGACCACTTGTCACACTGCTTCTTTATGGACGACTTGTTTTCCCGCTTCTCTATTAAAGCAAAAAATGAAATCCATCTCTCGCTTCTCTATTAAAGCAGTAATTGCTGCTTTTATGGACGACTTGTTACCCCACCCCTCCTCTGTTAAAGCAAAAAAAGGAGGAACCCATCTCGCTTCTCTATTAAAGCAGTACATTTTGTTCAGACGTTTTATTCAGACATTAAAGCAATACGTTTTCTTCAGACCTATATGTTTAGACAAAAATTCCAGCCTTGTTTTGCTCTTAAACACTCAAATTAATACTATTACAACATTTTCAGTATCTTTCTTGCCTTTTAGTTTTTCTTATTTTTGACTTACTTTCCAGCTTTTTTTTTTTTAATTTTTAGTGTCTTTTCGATATTCTTTTGAGCGTTCACTCTTCTTAAATATTTCAGCCTTAATTAGACATAGAAGAAAGTAAAAC
Source organism: Durio zibethinus (assembly GCF_002303985.1). Next base: position 8,879,027 of record NW_019168159.1, on the reverse strand, counting down.
CTTAAAGCATTAGGCATAAGCCACAGGTTCATAACACATGCACATAATCTACAGTATATTGCATTTCATCTTTGCCATTAACAAGTTTTTTTTTGCTTGATCTTTTAAATTTATTCTCAATTTATCCCCCCCCCCCTTTTTTTTTGGTTAGAGGACACGTAGTTTAAATATGGATAGAATTTAAATAAATTTTGTTCAAAAATTTATATATATGAAAAAGTCAATGTTTAAATAATATAAATAGTTTTAACTGTAAAAAAAAAAAAAAAAAACCACTAATTGAAAACATCCCAACATCTAGTAGAAGGATCAATAACAAGCTATTAGCTCTGCCGATTAGTGTAATTATTTATCATATACCTATGATGGTGATGAGTTGGTGTCTTTAAAAACTAGGCAACCTAGTGGGAAACCATAAAATACAAGTTTGAAAAATGATCGAGATTTGAAACATTATGTTATAATCTTCAATCCAGCTGATTATGCACATTTAAACGAGTATAATCCAGCCTATTACGCACATTTAAACAAGCATATATTATATTACAAGACACATAAATATCTAATAAAATTTATCACATAAATACTTATGTGAACATTTCTTTAATCTACATGTAAGATATTTTTTTCTTATAAGATAATTTTTTAAATTGATTCAAATATCAAAATGATTCAAATTACAATTGTAAATCAAATCAATCTAATGATTTATATTTTAAAATTAAAAATATAAAATATGAATTTTATCTTCATAATAAATCATTTTAATTATTTATCAAATATCTTATTTAATAAATTATTTAATTATAAAATTTTTTTATCATGTTTAAAAACTAATGCAGGTCTTTCAACAACCACCTATTTATTTTATCTTGATTTGAATCAAACAAAAATTATTTTTTTCAAAAATTTATGTAAAGCATTAAAAATTTAATATTAAATTTCTAAATAATAGACTATCAAAAGGATTTTATGTATCTCGACCCTAATTATTAAATTTATATTTCAAATATACATTAGAAATTTGATTTCTTCTTTTATCACTTATTATGCCTTTTTTAAAAAAAATTTTAAAAAATAATCAATTTAAAAATTATTTATGCAATCCTAATTACCACCCAACAATCATTCTTAAAATTTAAAATTATCTTGTGTATAACACCGGTTACAATCTAATGATGGAAAAGAAGATTTAAAGACGACTACAATCAATATATTATGAGGCAGTACCAAAGATTTCTTTGATACAAGTTCTTAAAGATACATTTGAATATATGATGAAATTAATTTTAATAAGATTGAAAATAATAACGAAAGTAAAATTATTTATTATAATGGTACGATTAAAATCAGTGAAAAAAATATATATTTAAATATATAAACAGATACTGAAAATAATTATTAAACACTTTACTTTAAAAATGTATTTATAATTTATTTTTTATATATTTTATGTTATTTACAACATTTAAAATCTCAAAATTTTATTTTCCATCAAAATAGTAATACAAATTATTTAGTTATTATATAATAAAATTTATTTATGAGCTTATTATATAATAAAATTTATCATATTAAATTAACAAAATTATTTTAATATTTTAAAATAAAAATTCAAAATAAAATAGTAACTTGATATTTTTAAGGGCAAAAATGAAAAGATAGAAAGGTCAACGACAAAATTGGAAAAGGAAGTCTGGTGGAACACATAAAAGCTCACTCTCAAATGTGCCGACATGATTCATTCACTGGACCTTTTCAGTGAAATGCAAACATCATCTCAGCACGATTGAATACAAAAAAGAATTCAAATAACATCATCACGATGCAATTGAACCGGAAAAAGAGTTCAACTCTCATCGTAATGCCAATCCACTGAGATCCAAATGAACCCTCTCATTGTAATGATACTCCAATAAGATCCAAATGGACTCTGAATCTAATTTTTAGCAATCGACCTTAATTGCTAGAAATGGCAACGGGAAGATGGCTAGGGTTCTGGCCTCATATGGTTCATGCTTATGGCATTCTGCCTTGGCGCCACTTCTGTGCTGTGGTAGCCAACTACCCAGAGCACTACTTCAATTACCCACCGTACTAGTACATATCTCCACCACCAAAGCATGCATAGTTCCCACCATTCTACTACAACCCATCCCCTCCAAAGCATTTTTCGAATCCCTCGTACTTGTACAAGTTGCCACCTCCACCTCTAAAATCTTCACCTCTTACATATTACTACAAATATCCACCGCCTTCATTTCCGTCAACATCTCCTCTATATGTTTACAAGTCTCAACCTCCATCATCATCATCATAATCACCCCTACCTTGTGTCTATAATTCCCCACCTCCACCATCACCATCCCCATCTCCTCCTTAAGTCTACATTTCACCATGCGCATCCTCCATTCCACCATAAATCACCAGCTCCATCACTCAAAAGTCGTCCCTATTATTAAAAGTCGCCACCACTCCCAAAAGGTTACTGATAAGCTGGTGATTTGGTTTTGAATTGGGACGGTAATAACTATTTCTTTAAAATGTTCCATAATCCCTTTCGCTTTACAGAGAGCCTTGTTTAATTCAGTTTTTGTGCGAGGCACTTACTGTATCATCTCCTTTAAGCAAATGCAAGACAGTATTTGCATTTCAAGAAGATCAGCTCTATTGCCGTAGACTGAATGAAGATTAAATAAGTTAAATTCTTGCAATATTAATGATCCTCCTGCTCCATGTTGAAGCGAATGCAATCGAATTCCACAATTTATTTCACTCTTGGATTAGTACTACTTTCTATCCTCAATTACCACTTTGTTTTTCTCGTATCATAACAAGAATCTTTCCTAAACAAAACAATTCAAAACGAAAAAACATTAATTAATGTTATGCAAGGAAATATTGATAATAGCCAAATCTTACAAATTTTAATATGTTTAATAGCATGACCATCTCGACATTGTAGTTTCATACGGCATAAAAATTTGTATTTACTAACTTTATTATGTTTTTAGTATTGCCAAATACTATTTACCAGTTACAGTCTCCATCATGGCACTTGTCAATAACACAAACAAAAAAACACAGCTCAAACTAAAGAGCTCTACTTAAACATTGTCCCTGCTTTAACATATGAGCTAAGCTCAAGTGGTTCAACGGATATATTTCTATTAGACATTCTTAACTGCTGCATTGCTTCGGGTATGATATTGCATCAAAATGCAAAACTATCAATTGTAATAGAACACATGTGAACATGGATGTACAGACCAAAGCAAGCATACCAGATTCTACTTATAGAAGGACGGCAGAGAAGAAGCATCTTTTCCCAATGGCCTTCCAATTGTTCACTTGCCAACCTGGACCATTCTTGTAAGACTCCATCTGTCATCACCCCAACAAAATTTAGAAAATGTTAAAAAGAAACCTCATTTCTTTAGCATTTATATCAGAAAGATCTGGCACTAGTCACATACCTTGTCCAGAACTTCCTCATCACCCTGCAATCCACCAATAACATGTATTTCATCTCTTATCACAACGGTGCCAAAATATCCCCTTGCATTGTTCATGGACTCCTCCATCCACGAGCTAGCACAAGGGTCAAAGACCTCAACTGATGAGACCATTCTGGTTCCATCAAAGCCACCTATAGCATGTCTACAAAAATATTTTCCATGATTCGCATTCCATACAAGGGAAACATTTTTTTCTATATCTAGGAGGGGGAGGGGAGTAGAACAAATGATCAAGAGTATTCAGATAGTGTTTGGTATTAGTATTGTATTTACCATGGTGCTCTAATCATCAATTCATCATGATGCTTTTATCACTATAGCGATTTTATCAATAACAATCTAAAAAAACCATGTTTTGAAGCACAAGAATCAAACATAATTCAAATTTCAATATATCATACCAAAATAATAATGTCAAAACAATTAAAAGTCAATAATTTTGATATTATATTAAAATAAAAATTTGTAAAATTTAATATTTTAGTTTTTCAAGCAAGGTATAACTGAACTATGCAATCAACAAATATGAAATATAAATCAATAACTTCAATAAACTTTTAATTATACATCAAATTAAATCATTTTTAATGAGTGTGAAAATCTAATCTTAATTATTACTTGATTAGTTGACTCTATCTATTTTAGTTAAGTCTCTTATTTTTAGAATAAGAAGTGATTTGGGTAATTACACCAAATCTATTAGATATTTTCTGATTATGTGTAGAGAGTAAATTAGTCCTTTTGATTAGCTATTAGAATCATAAGTGGGTTTAAGGCTGAGATATTACTTTTAACTTTATATTTTCATGCATTCTAGCATTTGTAATAAATAACATATATTGTTATACTATTTTATTCTAAAGATTCTTCGTGATATTAAGTTACGATCAAACCTTTATTATTACTTTGACCAACATGAGCATCGAATAAAGCTAATGTCAAAAGTTACTTCAACATAAGATAGGTTCTCATCCTAAAGAACATTACCTCTCCTATTCGAACAGCTTTTTAATCAAAATAGGCTTTTTAAGTGTCTTGAGTGAAAACTAAAGAATCAAATCATGATATGGATTAAAGCTTTAGACATATGACTGGAATACGTATAGTAAATACAATTATGTAAGCAGAATTTCACCTTTCAATTGCTATGGTTCATTCAATTTAACTGGTATAGTTTATTATTTCCAAAGAGATAACACTTAATTTTGTTCTGTTTGTCCCAAATCCAAGTTGTAATCTACCGTCTATAAGCAAACTTACAAAAGAGCTTAAGTGTGTTATTAAATTTCTTCCAAATATGTGTGAATTTCAGGATTTGGATTCGGGGAAGATGATTGGCAATGCTAAGATGTGTGCAAGACTCCATATCCTAAGAGCTAATGATTCTGAAAGACAATATCAAAAGTCCTCTTTTTGTGGCTTCATCCTCCAGTAATAATAAAGATAGTACTGTCATGTTGTGACACTATCGGTTAAGTCATCCAAATTTTTTGTACCTCAAAAGGTTGTTTTCCTCATTATTCAATCAAAATTCTAATAATTTTCAGTGTGAAGTCTGCTAACCATCCAAACATACTCGTAACACATATCCTAATTAGCCTTACAAACCATCCCATCCTTTTTCAATGATACACAGTGACATTTGGAGTCCATCAAGAGTAAATAACATTATTAGCTCCAGATGGTTTGTCACATTTATTGATGATCACACCAGGGTTACTTAGGTAATACTTATAAAGAAAAAATCAAAAGTGGATCTGCTATTCCAAAACTTCAACAATATGATCCAAACTCAATTTAAAACCAAAATCCAAGTGTTAAGAACCGACAATGGGAAAAAATAATACAATTCAATTCTTGGATTATATCTAATAAATCATAGTATAATTCATCAAAGCTCATGTTTTGACACTCCTCAACAAAATGGCATTGAAGAAAGCAAGAATCGATATTTGTTGAAAGTTGCAAGATCCCTTATAATGGCTGCCTATGTACCTAAGCATTTTTAGGGTGAGGCTATTCTTACCGTTACATATCCTATAAATAGAATGCCTTCTCGAGTCCTGAAATTTCAAAGCCTTGGACAATCATCTTGTCTATTCCCATTAAAGTGTTTGGATGCACTACATTTGTTCTTACCAGCCAACAAAACCAAAGCAAAATTAGATCACAAATCCATCAAATGTATATTTCTCGGATACTCCCTAAATCAAAAAGGATACAAGTGTTACTCACCAGTAACAAAAAAAATTCTACCATTTTATGAATGTTAACTTTTTTGAAAATCAATCTTTCTTTCCCAAAACTACCATTCAGGGGGAGAATTCAATCACACGAGAATATCAACTTTGGGAAGATCCTATTACCGAACCAACAAACACTTCTCAAATTTCCTTTCACGTCCAAAATATTCAACCATATCCTTTAACTCCATTTCAAGTCCAAAACATCCAACCAAATCCTCCAAGCCCAAAGTTCACACAAAGGAAAACAAACAGAAAATCGATTATCTATTCAAGAAAACAAAAACTTAGAAAGATATAAGAGAATTTACACCTACAAAGAAAAACCAAGAATTTGAACCGATTCCAGAGATACTTGAAACTAACATAGGTAACGCTCTTATTGAATCTGATTCAATTGAATCTTTTAATAATTTTGATCAACCAATTGCTCTAAGGAAAGGTGTGAGATCATGTACTTAACACCCAATCTATAATGTGATTTCTTATGAAGGTTTATCACCCAGTTATCGAGCTTTTGTTACCATACTAAACAATATGCAAATTCTCAATAAAATTCACGAAGCACTCATGCAATCAAAATTGAATATGGCTGTTTGGGAAGAAATCTAGGCCCTAGAAAAGAACAAAACATGGGAGATTTCACAACTACCCAAAGGAAAAAATCCAATTGGGTGAAAAAGGATTTTTATTGTTAAACACAATACAGATAAAAGTATTAACAGATTTAAAGCTCACCTTATTGCCAAAGAATTTACTTTATGTTATGGTGTTAACTATGAGGAGACATTTGCTCCGATTGCTAAACTTAATTCAATCCGGGTGTTATTATCATTGACAGCAAATCTAGATTGGCCACTTCACCAACGAGATGTCAAAAATGTAATTCTTAATAACGACCTAGAAGAAGAAGTTTACATGAAAACCCCTCAAGGATTCAAAAACCAAGACAAATTTGGCAAGGTATGTAAGCTTCAAAAGTCATTATATAGTCTCAAACAATCCCTACGTGCATGGTTTGATAAACTAACAAAAGTGGTAAAGAAGTATAGTTTTTCACAATGCCAAATTGATCACACCATGTTTGTCAAACATTCATCTAAAGGAAAAATAGCCATTCTTATTGCCTATGTGGATGACATTATTCTTATTGGAGACTATGTGGAAGAAATTAGCAACCTAAAGAACCTCCTAGCCAAAGAATTTGAAATCAAAGATTTAGGACACTTCAAATATTTTCTTGACATAGAGATAGCTCGCTCAAGGAATGGCATCTATGTTTCACAGTGTAAGTATATCCTAGAATTACTAAAGGAAACTGGAATGCTTGGATGCAAATCTACTGACACCCTTATGGACATAATGAATAAGGTAGGAATGGAAGAAGGAAGTCCACCAATAGATAAAGGCAGATATCAAAGACTTGTTGAAAAACTCATCTACCTCTCTCATATAAGATCATATATCGATTTTTCAGTTAGCATGGTAAACAGATTCATGAACAACCCAATCAAGGAACACTTGAAGGCTGTGTATCAAATCTTACAGTACTTAAATAAAAATCTCGATAAAGGGTTATTTTTTAAGAAGACATCATGCCGAAATGTTGAAATTTAAACTAATGCTAATTAGGATGGATCGTTATTGACTGAAGATCAACTACTGGTTATTGTACCTATGTGTGAAGAAATTTGGTTACTTGGCGAAGCAAGAACAAATATGTGGTGCTTAGAAGTAGCATAGAAGCTGAGTTAAGAGCTATGCCATGGCATATGTGAGGGAATTTGGCTGAAAAGATTGCTAGGGGAGTTAAAGGTCTTTGTAAAAGAATCCATGAAGATATTTTACAACAACAAAAATGCCACAAGTATAGCAAAGAATCTTGTTCATCATGATGGGACTAAACATGCGGAGATTGATCATCACTTCATCAAAAAGAAGATAGAGGAAGGAATTGTTAGATTAGCTTATACTCCCATATGCTTTCAAACTACAAATATACTCACTAAGGCTTTCTCTCAAAACAACTTTGAAAATCTAAAGTCCAAGCTAGGCATGATTGACATCTACCACCTAGCTTGAAGGGGAGTGTAAAAATCTAATCTTCATTATTACTTGATTAGTTGACTTTATCTATTTTAGTTAAATCTCTTATTTTTAGAAGAAGTGATTTGGGTAATTACACCAAATCCATTAGATATTTTCTTATTATACGTAGAGAGTAGATTACTCCTTTAATTAGCTGTTTTAATGCATGAAAATCCTGGGATTTAAGGCTAAGAATATTCAGTTTTTAACCTACATATTTTCATGCAATTCTAGCATTGTCATAAGAAAAATATAGAAGAATAAAATAGTTTTATTTTAGAGATTTCTTCAATGAGAGTGAAAATTAAATCTATTAAAATAAACTTAATTTGCTAAAAGGACAAAATTTTATACAACAAAAAAAAAAGTGCAAGCTTTTTGTGCACAATTAAAAGGGTAATATTGTCCTGTTCATAAGTAATATTCACATATCACCACTTTCCAATAAAAACATTCCTCACCCTCTCAGTTGGGATATAGATGACCCATCAAGAAATAGATTTAATCACTATCAATAATATCATTGTAACACAAAGTTATCAAGTTCCTAGCAAATATAATGATCTATTCACCAATTGTATATCACATTGGTAATTACTCCATACCAAAGACCACCTAAAGAAAATCAACTTACAGTTTTTCATTGAGAACAACCAATGAATGACACCCTCTCTTTATGGCCATGCTCTCTAGTTTTTCCCATGAATGTTCTTGAGGATCCAATCTCTCAATTGATCTAGGATAGTAGATGAAATGTACCCATCAATACGAATGTACGATAAAGTAGATTAGACTATAAATAAGTCCGTAAAAGAAAGTCATTAGGTTTTTGACATGTTATTACATATTTTATTACTAATGTTCTTGAAATAGAAATAAAAATCTAAGCTTAACTCTATGACTGATGGAAAAGACGAACCTCCTCATTTATGAGTTAAGGACAGAACATGACCAAGAAGGTGAAAAGTTTAATCTTGATAGGTAAAATCAAGATAATGCTCTTGGTATTTATTGCTTGGCTTAAGCAAGCCTCCAAAATCAATCCTACAATTACTACATTGTTTCTATAGAAATTGAAACCATAAGATTGATAGAATACAACCTGTATGTGAATTATGATTCCCATGCTTTTCTGCCTAGAGTCAAATGATTTAAACAAAAGTTATTCTTGATACATTACTTTATCAAGAACCTTAGAAAATTGGTCAAAAGTTCACATCAAAAAGGGCCTTCTGGATTACATGATGTGAAGAGAATGGTAAACATGCATATTCACACACATGAGGCAACAGGTGATTGCTACTTCACTATTACAGATCAGGCTATTCATAGACCTATATTATGCACCATCTATATAACTATAGCAAGTTTAGGACAAACCAATTTGGAAATTTCGCAATAACCAATGCTTGGAAAACGGTCATGGATTTTCGAGGATTCTTTGCATGATTTAAATGTTGAGGACTAGGAAGGTTTTAAATCAGCATGCCAAATATTTGCACAACTAAAGCAGGTATATTACCTGAAAGCTATAACAGCCCTGCATCGATTATCCATCACCTCCTCCCTATCCCTTTACCACCAAAGAATAAGCAGGGCGGAGAGAAGAGCCCCAATAAGAAGCCTTATCATTAAGGGCAGCATCGTTGTGGCGAATCTTGAATAATAATAAATACATTGTGCAAATTATAAAAGGCTATAAATACAAGACTAACTACTGGGTGTAAGACTTTTTTTTTTATCAACAGGTGTAAGACACTTAGAATGCTTTAAAAAAAATGAATCACATAGAATGTTAGTTTTTACATGGATAATCAGCAGTCTTTACACATAACAGTATACATGAATCATGAATGTGTGCACAACTCAGTCCATCAACACCAAATAACTACTTACTTCAAATAGTCGCTTCCATTGTATCCTCCAGAAACATAAAGTATCCCACTGACTTATGCTGCAGTAGGAGCAAATCTCTTTAAAACAAAATGGTATTAGTTAGTAGATCAGAAAAATGTTAAGATCAAGATGGTAGCACATAAAGTTTTATGAGAGAGAGAGAGAGAAACAAAGAGTTTTATATTTTCTTCACAATGTCTATTCAGCCTCTTTATGGTTGGTAGGCTACCAAGTACCAACTAATTTGAAGCAAACCAAGGCATTGGATTTATCAGTCTAGACAAGCATAACAAGCAATCATTAAAATATACCCTATGCATTAGTGACTGAATAGGAATCCACCTTCCAATGTTTGGATCAAACATTTCTACCTGTGAGAAACATTCAACTCCATTTCCACCTCCAAAGACAAACATGCTATCTTCTAAAGAAAGTACAGAAAAGCTTCCTTTTCTTTTGTTTTAATGGGGAATGACTTGTCCACTGATTGCTTACAGGGTTGTATGATTCAACTATGGACAACAAACATAGTAGTATGATAGAAAATGGTTGCACAAAACAAAAAGCCTTAAGAGAATAATCATACCGTGTTCGTACCATAAGATTACCATCTACACCACCCCAAAATATACAACTCACCACCAAATTTTGCTGCTGAAGCATATGAGCGTACCAAAGCTTATTGAAGTCCAGGTTTTCATCAGGTCCTGTGAAGAAAAAATAGATGTCCATTAGCAGAAAACCATGTACAACTAACAAATCCTCCCACCAAACATATAGATGCATCACAATCTGGATGAGGTCGTTCGTCCATTGATTGACACTCCTTTTGTTCATCTGCCTCAACACACCTTGACAAACACCCAGTTTCCAACATCCTACACTGGTCTTTCAACTGTTGGATATTTAATCTTGATTCAACCTTCAAAGCCAAATTGCTTCAACATCAAGTTTACTATCCTCATCAAAGTCGTCACTTAAGAAACTCAGCATACATTTTGTTTTTTTACTCCAATTAGAGCATTACACAAATAATCAAGTTAAGAAGTATAACACAGTTTTTGATAGCAAAGAGATTAAAAATGCCAAAATTCAAAAACCAAAATCATATGTTATTTGAATCGAAACTCATATAAACTGGTAAAAAGAACAAATCAAGGTTTTTCGTTTCTGAAATATGCCAACATAAACTACTAAGAAGATGTTACTTGCCAAGAATAAAGTCAAATTACAAAATTCCAGCAATATCAAGAAATTTTGAAAATAAAAAAATGCACCATATCATAACACAACAAAAACGAAAAAGTAAAAAGTAAAAAGGCTTCAAGGGAAAATAGTGAGCAACTTGGAGTTAACAACAAGAGATTATATACAGCACAACTATGAAAAAGGGCCAAAATATACCTAAAATGTTCTACAACCAAGGGTTTTACATGTAGACATCAATATAATTTTAACCAATGCTTGCATATTGTATACATATTTCATTTGAAGCAACATTTCAAGGATACTTGTTTAGGTAAATTAATCAGTGTCATAAAAGGGGAACTTACTTCAGAGGTGAAACCATTAATTTATCTTCTTTCTTAGTTTTATTTTGGTGGGTGAGGGGGAGGGAGACATAGCTTAAGGAGTCCAATAATAAATCAAAGCTTTTGACTTGAATGAAACCATTTTTCATTTAACCAGATCACATATTACATTAAGCCAATTTGATAGATAATAAGAGCTAACTTGAATAATACTTAACCTAGTGCACAAAAATAGTGCATCTCTATAATAATTAAAAAGTAGAATTTTTCAGTTTGGTTTATGGATATATATTAGTTGCATAACAAAAGGTATTTTTTTATGTAAATCCCACCTTAATTACCGAGAGTGCACATACAAAAATAAGGATTATACAGTAGAAAATGAAAAATAGTAGGATTCTTTTGGAAGGGCCATTCGCCTTCGCCTCCGGCTTACCTAAGAATAAAAATGTAGGACATTTAATTCTTTAAACTTGCAGCATAGCACAAGCACTATGTTCCAGGGAGGGTCATGTTACAAAAGCATTCATAAAAAATATGATATCAACCACAAACATAACTATCATTTGCGATGATGATATGAAACTGTAGGAGAAAGGGAAAAGTTTAAAAATAAAAAGAAACAACTCTAAGAAATTAGATATCATACCAGCTTTTGCTCTAAGGAATTGACCTTTTGAACTTGTTCGCACAGAGACAACCTCAAGTCCCCCACTTCGAATAACAATTATAAAAATATAGCAAAGGATAATAAGGGTAAGAAGATAAAAATGAAATTAAAAAATTTTAAGCAGTTAACCATTCAATGTATTCATTCAAGTACCTTGGCTATTGTAGAGTGAATGCTAGAAGAGTTCATTTCGGAGGCCAATGCTACTTCTGGAAAGGAGAAATTACTCGACTGATGTTCAGAGTCTTTCAACTGATTATGTGTTGACACTACATCTCTAGACTCAAATGGAAATGAGGACTCGTGATCTGATTTGAAGAGCATCCTTTCCCCAGGTAATTCTAATCGATTCTCCTCTCTAGGAACTTCTAAATGATGTTTTTCTTCCAGACCAATTGAAATGCATGAAGGGCTCCATTTCTTGTTGAACTTGTCTGAAAAAGGAAAATTCACCTCTGAAGCTGCTAACTGAAAATGTTTGCTTTCATGTGTTGCCCCTGAAATGGGTAAAGCTTCAAATGAGCAGCTCTGAAGATAAGAGGTACTTGGTTCAGTCGCCAGAGAAGAACACGAGGCTTCATGATTTGTTTTCAAGGTTGCAACTTCACCATATTCTCCAAAATCCTCTAGGTCTAATGGAGCTTTTGTAACCTCACTACTTTCAGACAAACAATCTAGAAGACAAAGAGATTTCCATTCTCCATTAAAAAGATCTAGATGAATGAGATTCACTTCTGAAGCTGGCGGATTGAGTTCTTCAACTTCCTTTGTCATGTCAGAACAAGTTTCTTCTTTGAATAAAGCACTCCACTTTTTCTGTGGGCATCTCACAACACAAGAGGAGGTATCACAGTTTAAATTCTGGAACTTAACATCCTACTTATGATTTAATTTGACTTCATCGTTAATTGAACATGAGAACCATTGTCTTTCTTCTCTTGAACCAGCATCTTTCCAAGTGAGCCATCCTACATTAGACTGAGTTGTATGAGTAACATAATTATTCACATTTCTCACCTCAGACGAATAAGACTGCCCACTGTTAGGATCCAAAGTGGAACCTTCCATGCTAGCCGGATTCATATTAGAAAACTTCAATTTTGAAGCAGTTGTCTCTCCGGTGTCACAATCTTGTTTTGGATTAGGGGCCCTTAATGATTTGAGTTGAGCACCCATCTTTTTAGATTTGTTTGAGAGTGAAGTACTAGCTATTATAGGCGAAGATGAAAACATAGAAATTAACTTGTTTGTTTGAGCCTGATCTAGTTCAAACCAGAAAAGCTTTGGTTCATAATAGTTATCCGCAATTATTGGCTGGAACTGATCTTCTAGCAAGGGCTGGCATTGCATCTGTTTTTGAATTTTAACCTTGAAAACAAATGCAGCAAAGATCAAACAAATTATACATCTAGACTTTGACCAAATGATTAGGAAACTTAATCAACATATATTCGTAAACAACTTTAAAGTAAAGTACGATCACAATAAATACCTATGCAGCATAAGGCGTATTCTCTGAATCATCTGTGGTCCAAGCAGTGGAGTTGATAGCCAGTTTTCCTGAGCTTGCTGCCTCAAAGACACCATGAAGCTTCCTGTCACTGTAATTGAACAAGAATAGTGGCAAACGAGGTTTGATGTTCTTTACATATGAATAAGGGGGGGCAGGTAATCCTGTTAAAAGTTTAAACACCATTTCTGTCATGAGACTCCGGACAAAGTTAAGCACTTATGCTCATCAAAAAGTAGATCATTTGCTCCTATGCTGAAAAAATATTGAGGGATAGCAAACCAACCCAACAATTGCTTAGACAAACATTCTCCATATGTACCATGTTTGCATCCAAAGATGACGCCAGCTAGATCACTCTTCCTGAGATTCCTAGCCGTGGCATTACAATTAACAGAAAACCTCTTGTGAGCTTTTTCACTCACAGTGAATGTCTGAGTCTTCCTCCTAGCACCCATTATGTTGTTCTAGAAAAAAAATGAGTTAATTAGTCTCTTATGTATTTAAAGTATCACTGATGCCAAAGAAGCATAATTGCTAAAGTAAGCTTTTTGCCCATATAAAAAGAAGTTTACACACGAAAATTTCTATAAATTTGAAAAACATGCACACATATAAGTAGAATACCATAATATAACAGATTGTGGGTGAATTGGACTTCATACTCATGCCATAAAAATGAAGATGGATACCACAACTTAGATTATGAACAAAACAATCAATAAAAAGGAATATATACCCAAGCACATTCTTTTCAAAAGGGAGACGAATTTGAAATGCAAGAAGCAGATTTTCCTTGAAATAAATTGACATAAAGATAGTGTAAAAACACTAAAACCTAACTAATAGGAAAGGGAGAAAAAAAGGAACAACAAAACTTAAGCAAGCATGGAAAACCAAATAAAACTCCTTTCAATCACAATGTACCATTTTGGCATATTTAAACAATCAAAACTTCAACAAATCAGACTTTTAAGGCTCAATTTAGTTTTTCCTTTTAATAAATATTGTTGTTTGCTTTTCAAGAAATCTCTAATAAGCAAAAGCAAAAAAGTAGAAACCAAAGTGACATTTGATAAAATTGAACAAATGACTAAAATGCAAATCAATTCTAACATAATTATTATTTTATTTAAAAATAAATCATGCATCTTGTTTTTCAAAAGATATATATATATATATATATATATATATAATGTGTGTGTGTGTTTAACTTGTTAGTGAGCAAGTAGGAAAAAGCAACAATCAAACGTTTCCTAAATCTAAATCACTGCTTTTGCTTTTTGTAATAGAAAAGTGAACAGAAAAAAATACAAAATGAACTAAAAAGTGAAACAAGGGACAAACAAATAGAAAAAACATAAAAACCAAAATCACCAACCATACGGAGTTTCAAAGAAAAAGTTAGCTTCTTTCAACAATATATCAATTAAAATTAGTTTTTGTAAAGATGAAAAAACTCTTATCTGACTCTTTCGCTCCTGAATAGGATAAAATGATAAGCGTAAAAAATAAATATTAAATAGATAGTTCAATTTGAAAGATCAAAATGAAAAAAGAAAGATGAAAGGAACATGATCAGTGTGAGTGAGACCTGGAAGACAAAAGAAAAAAAATACTGGTGATTGTTTCTCGGGAAAGTTAACGCTTCAAAGTCGATTAAGAGTGGGAAAATACAACAAAATGACTAGGGTTTCTCCCATTGTTTTCTATAACTAGAAATCGAGAAAGACAGAGATGAGAAGTTAGAGGGACTGACACAGAGAAATCATGAAGCGCGAAATTAGTACTGGGTTTCTATTCTTTTTTTTTTTTTCTTTTTTAAGGAACGGTTTCATACTCAAATTACCTATTTGCCCTTCAACTTTTTGTCTTCTTTTTCTTGCTTTGGTATTTAAGTTTTTTCTTAGGTAGTTATTGCAAACGTGGATAATTGAATTTTAATATTGTGAAATTTTATTTTAAAAAAAAACAAAAAGTAATCGAACCTTTTGGATTAAGGAGTTAATTTTTATATACGTTGAGACTACAGATCGAAAATAATGATAAAATTGATTATTATAATAATAACATTAAAATCAATATTAAGATTTGGTTTTTTTATATAAAGTAAAAATAAAAAAAAAATAATCATTAAAAATATTAGATTAAAAATTATATATAATAAAAATTTTAAATTATTTAATATTTTTAAAATTAATAAATAATTCAAATTTTATTAAATTATTTTTCTGTCAAATATTAATAAATAATTAAATTTTATTTATTATTTCATAAATTCTGAACAAAAATTAAAATTAAAAAATAAATTATAAAGACATTTTTATCTTTACAACTTAACTTGAATGACAAAAAAACAAAAAACAAAAAAAAAAAAACTGTTATTCATTGGATTAAAATAAATGAAAAAAAATATTTCACAAATTTTAAATAAAAATAAAAAAAATTTATTTGTTAATTTCACATGATTATATGACACCTTGCTAAATTTGGTTGTGTAGTCTAAAAACTTAATTGTCAATGTATTATTTTAAAAATGATATTTTAAAAAAAATTATGATAATTAATGTTATTTTTTAAAATTTTGATCAAAATAATACATTAGCTGAGTAAAAAAAAAAAATCATCAAGCTTTAAATAACTTATAAGCTATTTCACCATTCAAAAATCATTTTTAAATTTTGGTCAAAAAAATCATTTTTAAATGGCATCGCAATTAACAGAGTAAAAAAATGGTCGTCAAGCTTAAATTCAAAATTTTCTTTTTTATTTTATTTTTCTTTCATCATGATATTTTCTATTAAATATAATGTCACATTATAGTAAATTTTGGCTTGAATTTTTTCTCATGCCATGTTAATTGTTTGAAATTCCTTTTTCTTTTTAAATTACAAAACAACTTCCCAATTGTTATATCTTAATCAAATTTGCTTCAAAATTAGAAGCATGCTCGTAAATTTATTCAAATTTTAGAAATATGATGGTAAAATTACATATGTTAAAAGATTAATTATAAATTTGAACTACTCATATAAATAGAGTTATAAATTTGTATCTTATCTCAAGAATTATTATTAACTTTCAATTTTAATGAATCTAGAAAGCTTTTGAAAAAAAAAAAATTTGATAAAAGATTATCATGCCTTAAACCGTGAGATGGAGTAAAAGAAAGTAGTTACTGATTAATCCACATAAGAGTAACCTATAAAAGCCACTTAAAACATTTATAGTCCATAATTTTTAATTTTATAATCTACAACTATAATAGATAGTAATCTCTTTCAATTTAATTAGGTTACCACGTCTTCAAGCTAATTGATGCACCGTGATTTTGTTTAATCTTTGATTTTTAAAAATTTATGGTTAAAGCATAGATAAAGGGAAAGGTTCTCAATCTTTAGCTTTCATCATTGACAAAAAAAATTTTTGAGGAAGGACCACAAATTGAGAGTGAGAAAAAAAAAACAAAACAAAAAGAGAAAGGAGATTGAAGCTTTTGGAGACACAAACATGAATAAAAAAAATAAAAAAAAAAGCTAAAGAAAGAAAAAAGAAAGGGAACAATAACAAAGAGGGGAGGCGACACAAAAAGGAAAGAATTATTGCCAATGTCGACGAACCAAATCGAGAGGCTTGAACTGATCTTGAACATGGTGAAACAAATTATGGTGTAAACAGTAAAAGCATTTTTACAAGCTACAAGACAGAAAAGAATAGGTGGTTCAATTAATTTATGACTAAATTGAATCACTGTAAGTGCTTTGCTCTTTAATTGATTATCTAACTTTTTCAAATAGCTTACATCTTTTCCTTCCAAGGATATGGATAAATTGTCCTTTACACATAAAGTCAATGCTTAAGGATTGCTTTTCAACTGTTTTTTTTTTTTTTTTGTATTTCTTAAATTTAAATTAAAGGAGATAAGGTATGTCTTCTTTTCAACATTTTATAAATTCAATAGTATTTTTTTATTAAACAATTTTATACATTGATTCCTACATTCTCATGTGCATGGTAGACTTTGGTTGGATCCTTTTTACTGGCTTGAATTGCATTCTTTAATACTAGGTATCGAATATTGGATAAAAATTATTGTGCAGAGAAATACAAAGAAAAATTAATAAGAAATCAAGAGAGAGCTATAGAACCAGCAAGTTGGAATCTATGTTGAGAGGTTTGGACGAGATTGGGGATTTTGAAGTTTGGTTTGATGCAATAGTGATACAATTATAGTGAAAGCCAAAGTTGATTTTCAGTGAATTTAGTTTGTTTTGTGATAAAAAAAAATTAAAATGGTTGTGTTAGCTTTTGGTTTGTTTAGAAAGTTATTGAGATTTTAATTTATTTGCAAAATGTAATTTCAAAATTGTTAGTGAATAAAGCAATGACAAGGCAAGATGCTAGAAATTGGGTGGGTGTAAAGTTTAGAAACGATACGAATTTAGCAACCATCCAGGTGAATGGTTGCTTTAATTGCTATTGTAGCTAAGCTTAATAAGAATATCACATTTAATAATAGTTACATTTGTAACTTTATGATTTACTTTTTTTCTCCTATTTTCTCTTTAATTTAATGTTGCTATTTTTTTATGTGATCATTTCATCTAGTGAGGTGTGATGTAATATTTAAATCAAGAATTATAGATTTTGAACTGTGTGGTTTTGGTTGTGTTTCTCATAATAGTTTTGTTAAAACAAACCCAATACATAAATTGATGATAACTTTAGAAATATGTACGAATTAACTCAATTTCGGATAAAATAGTTAATAACAAACAAGTATGTTATTCATCACTATTACAATGCACTATTTAAATTAAGTAGGCAATCTCTCAAAAGTCACTTGCTCATACAATTAAAAACTACTTCAAAATAGGTTGTCAATAGCGTAATAATCCTGAAGTTATGTAGCCACTAGCCTCTTATTGACTATTGGAACTACTGAGTTGAAGTCTTTAGCCCATTCCCATTTGATACAAGTAATCAACAAACCAATTAACTATTGATTCCTGTAAAGAGACAAGAGATTAAAATGACATTACATGTTAAGTAAACAATAAGAGCATCAAAACAGATTAAGAAACAAATTTTCAAAATTCAAAATACCATAAATCAATCAACTTTAAAAGAAGTTAAAAAATGAAAAAAAATCAATAAAAAAAGCAACATTTGATGCAATGAAAGAAACCAAATCAATCATAAGGTAAAAATAGACAAAAAAAAAAAAAAACCAACAACAAGATATATCTATATATATATATATATATATTTGAATATAGGTAATCAATCAAATGTAGAAATTCAAAAATATATCGGCTGCATCTACAAATGGAGTCGATGCATCATTTAAAATGATTATAAAATAATATGTAGAAGGGATTTTATAATGTTTGAACATTATAAAATTATATGTTATCTTTTGAACTTTAAAATATTTACCATATAATTATTTAGCTTATAAAATTCTAAATGTATCTTTTGAATTTTAAACTTAACTCTTTAATATTAGAACATATATTAACTCCTTTCATTATAACTTTATTTTCGTTTCAATTATCATATTATAACTTTATTTTCGTTTTAATTATCATTATTATGTTGCATTGTATACGCCACAATGAGTCATAGGGAAGCGAAAATCATTGTATTAGTTATATATTAAAGTAGTATCGAAATTATCATTGTTTATTGGCCTTAATGGAGGTTATAATTTAATGACACATAAGTAGAGCCAAATTTTATAAAAAAATAAAAAAAAAGGAAGAGAAAAGAGAGATTGGCTTTTAATGAAAGGGTTGTGATCATCGTTGCTTGAGCTAGGGTTGATGTTCTCTCGCCTACGGTAGCAATGGTGATGGCAATTGTAACATGTATAGGAAGAGGAAAGCGATTTAAAATTTTCCAATTTTTAAGGAAAAATTAAAAGGAAATTTTAAAAAATTCAAATATATTTTTTAATTCAAGAATTTCATTCAAAAATGTCTTTCCAAAAAAAACAGATAGTAAAAACACTAAAAACAATCAACAAACACTAAACACAAAAATTCATAAGATAAAAAAAAATTCAAATAACAAATAACAAGAAACAACCAACAAACCACACAAAAACTAAAAAAAAAAGGCTTTTGGGATCATTTTAAAGTTTTAGATATTTAGGATTCAAAAAGATTTTTTAAGGCTTTGAATCGTTAGAAGGATAATAAAATAGGAGGGAAGAGGCTAAAGAATGTTTTGTGCCTTAGAATGATGGTAACACCGATAAATCAAGGTTTCAAGGTTTTTTAAAATTTTTTTTTGAAAAATGAGAGATTTTTAGAAATAAATAAACTTATTATTGGAAATAGGGCAATAAAAGGAAGAAAGTGGATTTTTTTCTTGAAGAAAATTAACACTAGAGACTAACAACTTTTGACTATTGATGGTTGTGGGAGAGACAGTCTGCAACTTAATTTGAGAATAACTAGATAGCATCTCGCATGTTGCTGTGGATGTTATTTCTTAATATGTTGGTTTAATTAATGAGTATTTATATTATTTAATAGATGTGTTAAACTTAAATTATATTAAATATTAAATACATTCATCCCTAATTAATTTATTCAAAATACCAGAAATTTATAAATAATTAAGTATATGAATAGTGGATTTGACTCCTCTCCTTCTTCAATATTAAATGGAGAGAGTCTTGTTGATGGCCAATCCAAAAGCCACATCAACATAAATAAAATATATGGTTATTCTTTTATTGTTAAAAATTCCTTTTTTTGCCAAATAATTTTTATTTGTTTGCAACTTTGACGTAGCACTATTTAGGTCGTAATTTCTTTTAATGTTTATGTGTCTTTTAATTTAATCATCAACAAAATTCACCATTTAATATTGAAAAAGAAAATAGGCCACATTCACGAATAGTTAGGTTGATATAATTTGGATTTGATTCATAATTTTTCATATTACTTAATAGTATATAAATTTAGATTCAAAATTTAAATGACACGAAACATAAAATATATTCATCTAAAATTAATTAAGTTCATGAATATCATAATTTATAAATGATTAAATTCATGAACAATCTAAATAATTTATCTAAGTACAATAGATTTATAAATGGTTAAATTCATTAATAGTTAGATTCACGAAATTTTGATTTGATTCATAATTATTTGTATTATTTAAGAGAATTTAGACTCAAAATTTAAATGACACAAAATATGTTACAATTAATTGTGTTCGATCATAGATATTATAGATTTATGAATGTCTAATTTAATGAATAGAAAATTTCATGTAATTTTAAACAAAAAATTAAAAACATTAATTAATAATAGTATAAACATATATGCATGTTAATTTATATAAATATATAAAAAGACAAAATATTTAAAGTAGTACATAAATATATAAAAAAATAAAGAGTCTTTTAACGAGGATACGTGTCACTAGAATAAAAGTCCATGGAAAGAAACAGTAGCATATTAAATTGTGGTTATCTTGAGGAGTAAAGATAGAGAGAAAGAGAAGGAACAATAATATTTATAAAGTTATTTCATTTTGGTTTCACAATTGTTATCACCAAACTACGTCATATCGGGTTTAATAGTAAAAAACTACCAATTTAAATTGAGTATGTAAAAGATATTTATTTTAAAAACTACTAAAATCTAAATTTTAGAATGTTGTAGAAATATAAAAAGACATAAAAATTAAATTAAAAATCCTCCAAATTTATAATTGTTATTCTTTTCTATTTTTACTTTCTTTTGTTTTAAAATGTTTTTTAAAAAAGATTATAATTTATAATAAATTAAAAAATTATCAAATAATTGAAAAAAAATACAATGTTTATAACATAGCACAAAAAACTAAGAAAGAAAATGTAATCACAATATACGAAATATTTTTTTTTTTAGATTGTTAATGTATGACACATATGCAATATTAGATTTGAAATTTTTTATTTTAATATTTTGTTGAATGAAATAAAATCTTTTATTATTTTTATTAAAATAACTATAAATATACTATTATCAATGAAATTTTTGATGAAAAACAATTCACCTCTGCCAAAGGCCTAATTTTAGTAAGAAAGGAAATTAAAGTACTGACAGGATATTTGGTCGGGGGGAATTACAATTCCATTCCCCCATTTTTCTTATGGTCATTCTATTCCTTTATTTGGTTATTTTTTAGCAAAAAATTAGTTATTATATAGAATACAAATTTCTTAAAAATAAGGGATAGCAATTCTTTACTTTGTCTTAAAAATTGCAATTCCTTGTCCATTCAGAATTGGAAATAGTATTTATGAATAATTTTGTTCTTATATATTTAATTAATTTTAAATTTTTCCTTACATATTTAATTATAAATTTAATCAAAAAAATAATTAATATTAATTATAACTAAATTAAATTTTAAGAAATAATTAATCAAATAATATTAAATTCTATTGAAATTATCGTTAAATTAATTAAATAATATTAAAATATTATATTATTAAATTAATAATTAAATAAAATATTATTATATTAATATTAAAATAAAATATTATTAAATTCATATTTCAAAGTAAAATAATATTAAATAAATATTAAATATTTAAATAATATTGAAATAATAATAAACTATGATAAAATTAATTAAATATTAAATATTTTACAATTACTATTAAAATATTGAAATATTAAAATACTATTAAAATAATATTTAATATTCAAATTGTAGAAAATATATTAAATACTAAAATAATATTAAATATTAAATATTACTAACTTAATATTTTATACAAAAATATTATTAACAAAGTGTTAAAATTTTAATAAATTACTATTTTATATTAAAATAATAAAAACAATATTAAATATAAATATTGTTAGTTAACATTTAACTTTAAAGTATTATAAAATTAATACTTAATACTTAATATTAAAATGTATTAAAAATTATTAAATTAATATTTAATATAAATATAATTGAAATAATATAATATATTAAAAAAGTTCTAAAATTATTAGTAATAATAAATATTTATTAAAATAATAATAAATAGCATTAAACTAATATTTTATTTTAAAATATTTTGAAAATATTATTAAATTAATATTTAGAAATAAAATAATATTCAAATATCATTTTTTTGAAATAGAATATTAAAATATTATTAAAAGAATTTGAAATAATAAAATTAAATAATAAAATAGTAAGAAAATATTTAATATCATTAAATTAATATTTTAACATTTTTAAATTGAACAAATTAATATTATTAAAATTTAATATTATCAAATAATAGTTAATAATATTGACTATTATTAAATTTTATACAAAATATTATTAATTAGTATTTAATATGATTAAATTAATTTTAATTTTTTAAAATAAAATAAATTAATATTAATCAAAGTATTAGTATTTAATATTAATAAATAATATTTAATTATTCTATTAAATTATTATTTTACTCATTTTATTAATTAATTATTTTGATAATAAATTACATGGATAAAATGATCTTTTAAATTTATTTCATCCATATTCTTTGAATAAACCAATCCTCTTAATACTAATTCATCTTTTTATTTCTTTTATTGTAACGGTTTTGAAATCGCCTGACAAATTTAGAAATAAAAATAAAAATACAAAAAAATAGAGTTGCTACCAATTTTTTTTGGTTAGGTGCGATTAGTCATCTATTAAAATTTATCATTTTAATAAGATTTTAAAATTTATTAAAAATATAATTTTATAGCATGCAAAACAGTCTGAGTTCGAGAGTCGGTTATACGTGAGAAAAGATTAGCACCCCCATAACATCCGTTTAAAAATGGTACAATTTAACTACGCGTTATCCTTTGATTTGATAAAATACAGTCTCATTTTTTATGCTTGAAAAATAATTTTATTGATTTTTTTATTTATTGGAAATTGTTTTTTTATTTTTTTAGAGCTCAAATTTAATTCGAGAAAAATTAATTAGAACATTTTTATTGAAATAATTCTTAAAATGTTCTAATACGTTGGTAAAATTCTTTCTCACCTAAAAATTTATTAAGCATCACTTCTCGGAATACCTTAGAATATAATCCTTAAAGGCTTGAATTTATTTTTTTTTAAAAAAATTATGTCATACATGCAATGTAAATGATAATACGTTAATGCACACATTTTATTTTACTCTTTAGAAATTTTATTAATTATTATTTTTTTTATTTAAAAATTTGAAGAAAAGAGGAATTTTTATTATATTAAAAATTTTCTATAAATATTTAAATACACTGGTAATATTTAAGAAAAATCTTCTCACCTAGAAATTTCTTAAAGCATCTCTACTCGAAATATTTTTATAATCCCGTCATTGGATAAAATTTTCTTTTTTCTGGTTTCTTATTACTTATTTTTAATTTATTAGTTAATTTTTTATTATTTTATGATTTAAAAAAAAGAAAAAAATTTTATTGTATTGAAAACTTTTTTATAAATACTCAAATATACTGGTAGTATTAAAAAAATCTTCTTACTTAAAGATTTCGTAGGTATCACTACTCAAAGTACCTACGAGTCTTATCGTCGGATAAAAATTTTTTTATTATTTTTTAATATTATTAGGTTTATTTTTAATTTTTAAAAAATTTATTTAAAAAAATAACAAAATTTCTTAAAGCATCTCTACTCGAAATATTTTTATAATCCCGTCATTGGATAAAATTTTCTTTTTTCTGGTTTCTTATTACTTATTTTTAATTTATTAGTTAATTTTTTATTATTTTATGATTTAAAAAAAAATTTTATTGTATTGAAAACTTTTTTATAAATACTCCAATATACTGGTAGTATTAAAAAAATCTTCTTACTTAAAGATTTCGTAGGTATCACTACTCAAAGTACCTACGAGTCTTATCGTCGAATAAAAATTTTTTTATTATTTTTTAATATTATTAGGTTTATTTTTAATTTTTAAAAAATTTATTTAAAAAAATAACAAAATTATAAAAATTTTAACTACATATTTTATCATTTATTTTTATTTACTTCAACAAAATTTATTCTAACAAATATAAAAATTTTAATATGCATAAATATTATAAAAATAATATATATAAAAAAATTCAAAAAAAAATTTTTTTACCTGAACAATCGGTCAATAGTCTGGTCAACGCCGGTCTAATCGGTTCGATGGCTCGGTCCAATTTGGTTAGTTCATCGTTTCGGCTCCGATTCAGCGGTTTGGGTCGGTTAGATTCGGACTGGACTAGTTCAGTTGGATCGATCAGAGGCTAAAGGGAAACGGGTCGTCGGGTCGGGTGCATGAACCCTGGGTTGGGTCGTGAGCTGATGCACGGATCCTTGGGTCTCGAAACGACATGGTTTTGACGCTTATTGAAACGGCATCGTTTTGGCCTTTGGCAGTTTCTATAAAAGCTTAAATTTTTTTTAGATAATTTCTTTCTCTCCCTTAAAAAAAAATTCTCTCTCCCTTCCAAACCTACTATCCCTACCTCTCTCCCCAGTTGGTCACCGTCCATCGTGTCGACTGTCGTTGGTGGTTGTCAACCACCACGTCAGTTGCCAAAAACTCTCAAAACTCACCCATAAACTCTTATCAAACTCTTAAACATAGATTTGACCTTCTTTTCTCCAAAAACGGTCTTAAATTCCCTATATCTACTTTCTAACTTTTGGCATAACCTTTCTTTTTTGGTATTCTGACTTGCTTGCTTTTTTTTAGACTGATTTCATTTTTTTCTTTTTACAGGGGCTCTCGACGCTGGGTTCCTCATTCTAGGGGATTGGGTTTTTTTTATTATTTTTTCTTTGGCGAAATTTTTTTTTGGCAGGGTCTTTTTCTTCTTTCCTTTTTGGGGACGGTCATGGAACTCTATTTATAGAGCTCTTACTGTGGCTCTATGCTTGGGCGAAGTGGCACAGGGCCTAGCAGGAGAAGGGTGTCGCATCACCAACTTCTTTGCCCCCTTTTGTTCCTTCTATTTTGTTTGGCTTTGGCCATATGCCTGGGTAAGTAGCACAGGGCCTAGCAGGGGGTGGGCTAATGGTGTCATGCACAGCACCAGACACCCCCTAACTCATTTGTTTTTTCCTTTTCTTGTATTTTTCTGTTTGTTTTCTTTTTTCTTTATTTAATTTAACAGAACAATTAAATAAACTAAAAATAAAATAAAATAAAAAGTAGGCTGGGCCTAAACAATGAAATTGGGCCTCAAGCCTGATTGGGATGAAATTGGATCTTAGGTTGAAAATTGGGTTACAAGTCTCGAATAAATTCAGTGTTTGTAGCTATCCTTCTTTGCACATTGCTGAGGATAATGAATAGTACAAAGACAAAGACATCAATTTTGTCTAAAGTCAAGAGATTTTTTTTGTTTTTTTTTTTTTAACTAATCAAAAGACTTTTCTCATAAAATTGAAATGCTCCTCTTTCTTGAAGCTCGACAACTTGAAACTTTAAAATATGAAAAAGGCTCCTTTCAATAGAGGTTCAACAACTTTAAAGAAATTTTTATCTTGAAAAAACTCTTCTAAGCAGAGGCTCAATAACTTTAAAATGCTAATATTGAAAAAGGCTCCTCTCAACAGAGGCTCAATAACTTTTAAAATTTTATATTAAAAAAGGCTCATATAGGTAGAGGTTCAATAAAAATAAATTTGACTATCAAAAAATAACTTTGAATATCACCATCGAAGGAAACTCGAATATCACCATCTAGAAAATACAAATCAACATTTGAAACTCGGATATTACCACTAAGAATATGCAAATGACTTCGGACATCACCAACGAAGAAAACTCGAATATCACCATCGAGAAAATGCAAATGATTTTTTAATGCTCGGATATCACCATCGAGAATATGCAAATGACTTCTATTATCATCACCGAAGAAAACTCGAATATCACCATTGAGAAAATGTAATTGAAGCTTTAACACTCGGATATCACCATCGAGAATATGCAAATGACTTCTATTATCATCACCGAAGAAAACTTGAATATCACCATTGAGAAAATGTAATTGAAGCTTTAACACTCGGATATCACTACTGAAAATATGCAAACGACTTCGGATATCACCATTAAAGGAAACTCGAATATCTCCATCGAAAAAATGCAAATGATTTTTTAATGCTCGGATATCACCACCGAGAATATACAAACAACTTTGGATATCACCACCGAAGGAAACTCGAACATCACTATCGAGAAAATGCAAATCAACTTTTAAAACTTAGATATCACCACCGAGAATATGTAAATGATTTCGGATATCACCACCAAATGAAACTTGAATTCACTATCGAAAAATGCAAATTATTTTTTAATGGTTAGATATCACCACCAAAAAAATGCAAATCAACCATCGACACTCGAATATCACCACTGAGAAGATGCAATTCAAACCTTAACACTCGGATATCACTACTAAGAAAATGTAAATAATTTTTTTAATGTTCTGATATCACCATTGAAAAAATATAAGTGCAAATTCAAATTTTTAATTCGGATATCACCACCGAGTAATTTTGAAAATATCTTAGATATCACCACTAAAAAAATAAAATTCATACTTTAATACTTGGATATTACCACCGAGAACTTTGAAAATAATTTATCACAATATTTTTTTTGAATGATGCCAATTTCACTAAGTTAACAACTTTTTTGCCAACTAGATTGGTCTTAAAGCTTTTATCTTATGCCATCTCATTGAAATTCTTAAATTTTTTTTTATCTTTTGAATATATCTTTTTCCCATTTTTTTTCCTTTTTTTGTCCGAGTCTATTGTTTTCATTTCAATATAATATTAATAATTTTAATAATAATATTATTATTAATAATAATTTTAAAAAATTATTAATTATATAAAAAATAAAAAATAAAAAATAAAAAGTAGGGTGGTTGGCGCTGCTGCCGCCCCCGACCAGCCACCTTATAGCCTTTTGACTAGCCTCCTGTTTAGCCCACCTACAGCCACCCAAGTCCCCTTTTGACCTCCTTAAAAACTCTCAACTTCTTCCCCTTTAAGCTCTCTCGGACCTCCTCTAAAAAAAAACTCTCGGACCACCCTTTCCGAAAGCTGAAAACGCTTAGATATCCCCTCACCAGAACACCCAAAAAACACACACCCCTACCAACAACCTTTCAAACGAAAAAAAAACCCAAACAACCCCCCAAATACCCAAACAGAAAAACAAACAAAACCAAAAAAATTAACACAAAAAATCATAAAACAGAAACCACAGTCCTCATCGAATCGATGAGGAACCCAGCACCAATGAGATACCTACAACAAAAAAAAAGGTTATTAGTTTGAGTTTAAAAAAAAAAAACAAGAACAAAAAACTTTGAACCCCGATCTACGTTGATCGGGGTCATTTTCGATGAAGAAGAGATCATATTTGGAAAGATCGAGTCGAAAGGAGCTTCTAAGAGGATTTCAAAATTTTTGATCACCGACAACCACCACTGGCGGTAGCCCAGGCGGCGGTCAGTGCGATAGTACGGGGATCGAATTCCAATGGAGGTCGGAGAGAACCCAGAACTCCGAAAAATTTTTTTTGTGTGGAAACAAAAAAGTGAGCTGAAAAAAATCTGATTTTTATAGAAAACATTAAAAGCAAAATGACGTCCTTTTGAGCATAGGGCCAAAACGACGTCGTTTCAGGTCAAGGAGGATCCGTGTGTTGACCCGTATCTGACCCGAGATCCGTGTAATCGACCCATTGACCCGTTTTTTTCCACAGTTGCTGATCGATCCAATTGAGTCGGATCGAACCACTCTCTAAACCAGTCTGAATCATTCCTCAACCAGCTCAACTGAACCGCGCGTCGAACCGATCCCTTTTCGATCCAATCGAACCGTTGTTGACTGGTCCGGTTCAGGTAAAAAAGTTTTTTTTTTAATTTTCTAATATTTTTATATATTATTAGTTTTGTTATTTTAAGTATTTTTTATGTTTATGCATGATAAAATGTTTAATTTTATTAAGATAAATATCTAATTATTTTTAATAATAATAAAATAAAAACAATATAGGATAATAATTAAAAATATATATTAAAATGCTTAAGATAATAATAATAATAATAGAATAATTATTATTATTTTCTCTGCCTAGATGTTGGAGGAAATAAAACATATTCCTAAAAAATAATTTCGCCTAAATGTTGGAGAATTATTATTAATAAATTTTTATAAAGAAATATATGAGTTTATTTTTTAAATTAATTTTCAAAAGTCATTAAAATCGAACTTGCTTAAAAAATTCGCCTAGATGGTGGAGATTTTTAAAGATGTTCGTATTTTCTTAAAAATGAAACCTTAAATACTAATTCTTAATTTTCAAAATCCTAGGATTCTAAAACCCCTAAAATCTAAAATCTCCTAAAATCCAAAATCTAAAATCTTAAAATACGAAACCCCCCAAAATCCGAAATCCCAAACCTTTAAACTCTTAAATCCAAACCTCAAAATCCAAAATCCCTAAAATCTAAACCCTTAAATCAAAACCCTAAACCTTAAAATCTAAACCCTAAAATCTCCAAACTCTAAAATCAAAACCCTAAACCTTCCATATCCTAAAATTCAAGCTTTAAAACCCTCTAAACCTTAAAACCAAACCTTCAAAACCTCTATTCAAGCCCTTACTCAAAACCTCCTAAAAATCTTAAGGACACGTGTGAAAATTGTATTTGAAGCAATTTGTTTCCAAATGCCGCCTAGATGATAGGGTATTTAAAAAATTTTACTTCGTTAAGTTTTCTCACACGATTTCGTAATTCGTATTAATAATAATATTAATAAATATAAAGTATAACAGTAAATTGGGATCTTAAATATAAACAATCATACCTAAACTCTGCCTAGATGTTGGAGAGTCGGGGTGGTCTCATTATACTTAATAACTCAACTTTTAAATTGCATTTCATCTTACATAACATTCATTAGCTTACATATGTTAGCATGTTATCATTAATAATTGTCTATATTATTCTCTTTTTAATTTACTGTTCGATGATAAAATATTTTATAATAAAAAAGAATAATACTTAAAATTTTTTTTGTGATATTATAAAATAAAATAAAAATAACATTCCGAAAGAAATAATTCTTGGTACTCTGCCTAGATGTTAGAAAGTCACTAACAATTATTTTTTATGAAGATTGTTATTTCATTTTAAGGATTATTATGTTAAATTTTAAGCAAAAAGAGTTATTTTAAATTTTGCGTAGATGTTGAAGAATTTTAAGATAATTCTTTAACTTAAAGATTTTTTCAATATTTCTAAATAAAAATTTTAGCAAAATTTTTATTTTTGCAAATAAAGGGAATTAGTGTTAAATTTCAAATTAAAATCATTTTTATCCAACATCGAAAATAATGTGTAATTAAATTGTACCAATTTATGGGTGTTGTGGGGGCACTAATCCTTTCCCACATGTAACCGACTCTCGGACTCGGCCTAATTTTTTACAGACCAAAATTTATCTTTTTGATAAACTTTAAACCCGTTTTTTTATAGTTTTATTAAAAAGATAAACTTTTGGGTGACCAATCATACCCTAACAAAGATTGGTGGCGACTCCCCTTTTATTTCTCTCAATTTTAAAACATTCATTCACGTCTAGCGGTTTCAAAACCATTACGACAACCACCGAGTAATTTTAAAAATATCTTGGATATCACCACTAAGAAAATAAAGTTTATACTTTAATACTTGGATATCACCACTGAGAACTTTGAAAATAATCTATCACAATATTTTTCTTGAATGATGCCAATTTCACTGAGTTAACAACTTTTTTGCTAGCTAGATTGGTCTTAAAGCTCTTATCTTATGCCATCTCATTGAAATTCTTGAAAATTTTTGATCTTTTGAATATGTTTTTTTTCCCCTTTTTTTTCCTTTTTTAATGCTTTCCAAAATTGGCGAAACACCATTACGATGCAAATGACTTTTCTTAAAATGATGATGCAAATGAAATGCAAAATGTCTTTTCTTAAAATGATGCTCATGAGATGCAAATGTCTTTTCTTAAAATGATGTATATGAGATATACATGAATACAAATGTCTTTTCCAAAAATACTAATGCATACTTTCCTATCAATGTTGGACAAGCTATTGATGCAAATGCAAAGTCAAAATATTCAAATGCTCAAAATTTTTCTTTCAAAAATAGCCAAGTCAAGATATTTAACTGCCCAAAATCTTCTTTTCTTAAATTTTTTCAAAGTTCTTTTTCTTTCAAACCCAAATCTTTCATCTCAATTCCAAATCCTTTATTTACTGCTCATTTTTCACCAATTTTGCTTTCTTTCTTCATAATTTGGATTTTTTGACTTTTCTTTTTATTTTTCATTGTAAAATTAAACATGCATATGATCAACTCAAACTTGGTGAAAGTGAATTGAAGAAAATGAGCCATCGAATTGTGGTAAAACTCAATTGATTAAACATACTTTTATATTAAAAAGTGTTTTCTATACTACCCCTTATTTTCCTCAAAAAATATTTTTTTCCCTAAAAATATTTTATTTTAATGACAAAATTCTCCTAAAAGAAATTGCCTTAGTCAACCTTTATGAAACAATGTGACTCCTAAGTTTCTAAAAAAATGGTGATCATTATTATGCACAAGTCTGAATAGAATGGCAATTTTCATCTTTTCAAATGGCTTGGATGATTAATTGTCAAATTAAGGTCCACAACTTGATATGAAAAATTAGATTTTTATCCGGGCTCAACAACAAATTCTTTTTTAAGGTTCTTTTATGGTTAAATCATATTTGACACCCTTTTTACTATCATAATGTAGTATTTTAATAGATGTTAAGATTGGCTGTGGTAAGTTCAAGTCATATTGGGAAAGGCTAAGATTTCTATCTCAATCATTGGTTGCAATGAGTTTTCATGTTGCAATATCATTCTTGCTCTAGACTGTTTTTTTTTTTTTTTAAGTTTTCACCCTAAAGCTTTATTTTTTTCATTTTTATCTTATTTTTTCTTTCTTTTTTTTTTATGATTTCATCGTGCATTCAAGTACTCTCGTGAAAGAAAAAATCTTACAAAAAAATAGACAAAAGAGAAGTTGGTCATGAGGATTTTGCAAGGAACAAATTCTTCAGTTCAAGTGTCCATGTTTGATCAAAATGGACTTTTCAAAGTATGTAACATAAGTTAGGTTTTAAGGTTTTGAAAGAATGGATAAATAGGCCCAAAACATTTGTCTGAAAGTGATCGGACTAAGGATCATTTCATACCATGTGAATAACTTTCTTTTGGACATTCACTCTTTTTATTTTTTTAGTTGTAACATCCAATCATCTCTTTTTTCTTTTGTCTTTCTTCTCTTTTTTTTTGCTTTCACTTTTGCTTTTTCGTGCATATTTCAACATTTTACGAAAATATGTTCTAACACTCAATTTGTCTGACATTTGCTTTTACAACTTAAGGCATTCTTCTTTTGTTGTCAAAGTATGACTTCATCAAATAGATATTTTTTTGTGTCAGGTGATCCTTAATCAAGGCTCATTTAGAAAGAATTCACTAGGTTCAAAAAGGTAGCAAATGGATAATTTTTTTTTTTATGAAAGGATGAAAAAAATATGACCATTCGTCGTCTCAAGTCTGGTCATTTATGATGAAGAGTGATACCTTGAAAAATCAAAATTTTATTTTTATCACTTTTATTTTTATCATTTTTTTGGATCGTTTGAATATTTAAAGTGTATGATGTAACCACCAACATTTTTTTATTTTTCATTTTTTCTTCACAACTAATTTGACAACCAATATTTGTCCTATCTTGGTAAGCCAACAAGGTTTATTCAATAATGGAAATCATGTTGAAAGGGTCTCTTTAGCTCTCGATTGTGCACATCATCACCAAATTGAATAGTGGCATAACTAGACAATTTTGAGGTGATTGGAAATCATTCTCTTCTATCAACATGCCCCTAAATAAAAAGGTGCATTTGTGTATTTGTGGCTATCTAGATGACTTTTTATTTGAAGCATAGTTTTGACACCAATCAACTCATCAAAATTTAGATAAAAAAGGTAAAATATTAGTCTAATTTTTAAAAAACTCAAAAGGTTTTTCCAAATTGATCATTTCAATGTTTATTGCCTTGATGAGAGGTATCACAAAGTTCAAACTTATATCTTTTGGAGCATTAAGATTTTTCAAGTGATTTTTGAGACATGAAAATATTTTGTTAAGATAGATTCATAATTACGACCACCATTTTTTAAGACTTTTTATTATGAAAAGAAAAGAAATTTTTTTAAAAAACTTTAAATAATAAAAAAAAGAGAAAAAAAATCCTCTCAATTAGCATTTAGATTTAACTTTCATACAATTCATGAAGTTTATACACATGTCTAATACAGAAGTGAAAAAGGAAACAAAAGAGGCACACTTTTTGAGTCAATCCATCTCTTTGCAACGCTAAATGAACCATCATTTTTTTAGAAAACCCACAGAACCATTCTGTGATTTCTCATCTATCCATTGCATCCAAATTATTCATATTAAGGTAAAGAGCTTTCAGTGACATGATGATCCCTCTTAGTTTCAAATTTTATTTTTCAAGCTTTAATGAGATTTTAACCTTGTATTTTAATATAAGACAGTTCTTAGTTGAGTGGCCTTGTTTTCTATTATGGTAATCACACTTTGCATTAAGATTGTACCATTTTGGGTAAAGGTTGAAGGGGTTCAAGATGCATAGGCTCCAAAAGCTAATTTTGAATAAGTTGGGATAATAATTCAGTATAAGTATAAGAATAAGATCAAAAATGATTTTTTTTTTGACATTTCTTGAGGCTTTTAGACCACTACTTACGCTAGGTCTCCATTCTAGTCTATTAGGTGCAGTGGGAGAGGTAGGTGTCTGAAAGAATGATTGAAAATAAGATGGATAAACTAGTTATTATGGTAACTGATACCGCTGATAAGGATGAGGGATAGATGTAACATTATTTATGAGAAAGTAATGGGTTTGGTATACTAGTGTGGGGTATGGAGTGAAACCTTCAAACTATTACCCCACGTAGTTCACTACTTGGACTTAATTTTTTTTAGAGCTTCGTCTTTCTTTGCTTCGCTTGTCTCTCTTACATTGAGCTTGTCATTTTTATGGTGTTTTCAATAATCTCACCATATATCTCTATATCTATAAAATTTTTGGTTACATTACCTATCAATCTCTCATAATATAGTATTTTCGGAGTGTTTACAAGCAAGACAGCTAGTTTTTTTCTCAATTAGAGAAGGTTATACTTGTGCAGCCATATCTCTCTATCTCTGTGCATACTCTTTAAAATTTTCTATTATTTTTTTTTCATATTTTGTAAAGATAAATGATCTAGAGCTAGATCCATGATATGTCCGTATTATGTTATGAATGCCTTTGTGAGCTCTTGCTAGGAATGAATATGAGTTTTATCTAGTTAAATATACCATATAGCTGTAAATCTCGTAAGACTATCCTGAAATACATGCATCAATAACTTCTCGTCACAAACATATGCTACCATCTTACGACAATACATGGTGACATGAGTCATTCGATATTTTATGCCATCATATTTTTTAAATTCAGGAACTTTGAATTTAGGTGGAATGATCACGTTTAGGATCAAACAAAGCTCAATCGCACCCATAGAGTCATAAAAATTCATTCTTTCTGTAACCTTAAGTCTTTCTTCTAATAATTTCATCTTTTACTAGGCACCGGTATCTTTTACTTTCTCAAGTGTCTTTATCTCTAGCTTTTCTCTCTTTTTGGGATTATCTAAATCAGGAACCAGAATTAGCTTGTGTGGTTTTTCCATTATAACAGGATTAAATAAATTTTTGTAATTGTCTTAGAGCAGGTGTGAATGCCATTCCTGGATAAGGATTGGAATACCCTCAAGGAGTAGAAATTTGTACTTTGGTTCCTTGAGAAAGTTGAGTTGGCCGTTGCTCAAACCCTAGAGGGTATATAGGATCCAACATGTATAGCGATAGTTCTTGAAAGCTGAGATTTTCTTCCATCACTTTTTCTTTATCAAGATTCCTGAGCATGTCCATTTATTTTATCAATATCCCTTTTTAGTTCTTCTTGAGCCTTCTCCATCATCTCAAATCGACTAGCCTATTTTTGTTTCATGATTCTTATTTGAGCTTTGGTGTTGTGTGAATAATGGGTAGGTTGAGTCAAAATTTTTGGTGGGTGAGCTGTTCTTGAACCTTTATCACCATAAATTTTTTTAAAAATCAGAATGCCACGCGTTAAAAATTTTATTTTTTAATTATTTGAATTTTTGAAAAAAATGTGCACATGATGCATGAATGCAAATGGGAGATATTTGCTTTTGGACAAATTTCAACACTAAAAATTCTCATTAATTCCATACAACTTTTGTTGCGTGAGATTTGAGTAAATCTATAGTTCTATGGGATCTATGAAGAACTTTTCAAGAGAAAGATGTCCTAAAACAAATACATCGATGCAGAATTGTATGATATGATTTATATAAAAATAAAAAGAAAAAGAAAACAAAATTGAGTTAGTCTGTGGTTTGAGATTAAAAAATGTCTTTTTGGTTTTGTTTTGTTTTCATTTTTTTGTGTTTTTTTTTTTATTACACACAACTTTTATTCTTACACATTTTAACTTAGGTATTTTCTAAGAAAAAGATGGGTGAAGCTTTACTTAAGGTTAGCTTCCTAGACTTATTACATGCCTAGTTCTGGTTGACATGCATCTAAAGGTTCTCAAATTGTTTCTTACTATCGTTTATGCTGGACTAGTAAGGCACCCCTATCCTCACCCATTATAGGCTACGAACTGAAATAGTTCAATTTGAGTTAAAGTATTTCACTTACTATTACGGAGATTATCACCTTACGAGGGCATTGGTATTTTACTTCCTCTTATAAGGGATGAAGTCGGGTATAGAGCTCATGTATGAGATGCATCGTGTCATTGTGTGTGCATATGTTTTTTAATATATTGAGAATAATACATAAAAAAAATAATAAAAGAAAGGCGTATAAAAAATTTTTCTTTTCGTTGTTGGTTTGCTTTTGATTTGTTTGGCTTTTTTTTTTTTTATTGAAAGTAAAAAGAATCTAGGAATTAAAAACTAAATATCGACTAAGACTGTTTAAATCAAGACTTGAAGATAACACGTAGTTAATTTTGGCCTGACTCTTGAAAACAAAATGACTTCTTCAATGAAGTCGCCAAGCTGTCGTAACGATTATAGAGTCGCTCGACGAATTTGAAAATGAAAATAAAATTAGAGAAAACGGAATCGTCACCAATCTTTTTTGGCTAGGTGCAATTAGCCACCTATTAAAATCTATCCTTTTAATAAGATTTTAAAATTAATTAAAAATATAATTTTATGGTCTACAAAACAGTCTGAGTTCGGGAGTCGATTACGCATAGAAAATGATTAGCACCTCCACGCACTCGTTTAAAAATAGTACCACTTAACTACGCGTTATCTTTTGATTTTGATAAAAAAAAAATCTCATTTTCGATGTTTGAAAAATAATTTTCTTGATTTTTTTATTTATTGGAAATTATTTTTTTATTTATTAAGTGCTTAAATTTTATTCGAGAAAAATAAATTAGAACTTTTTATTGAAATAATTCTTAAAATATTTCAATACGTTGGTAACATTAAAAGAATTCTTTCTCACCTAAGGATTTTTTAGGTATCGCTTCTCAGAATACCTTAGAATCTTATCTTCGAAAGACTTGAATTTATTTTTCTAAAAAGCAACTATATCATGCATGCAATGCAAATGATAATACGTTAGTGCACACATTTTATTTTACTCTTTAGAAATTTTATTGATTTTTATTATTATTTTTATTTAAAAATTTGAAGAAAAGAGGAATTTTTATTATATTAAAGATTTTCTATAAATATTTCAATATACTAATAATATTTAAGAAAAATCTTTTTACCTAGGGATTTCTTAAAACATCTTTACTCAGAATATTTTTAGAATCTTGTCATTGGATAAAATTTCTTTTTTTCTCATTTTTTATTACTTATTCTTAATTTATTAGTTAATTTTTTTATTATTTTATGATTTTTAAAAAAGGAAAATTTTTTTATTGTATTGAAAATATTTTTATAAAATACTCCAATATACTGGTAGTATTAAAAAAATTTTTCACCTAGAGATTTCGTAGGTATCACTATTTGGAATACCTACGAATCTCATCGTTGGATAAAAATTTTTTTTTTATTTTTTAATATTATTAGGTTTATTTTTATTTTTTAAAAAGTTTATTTTAAAAAATAACAAAATTATAAAAATTTTAACTACATATTTTATCATTTATTTTTATTTACTTCAACAAAATTTATTCTAACAAATATAAAAATTTTAATATGCATAAATATTATAAAAATAATATATATAAAAAAATAAAAAAAAATTTTACCTGAATCGGATCGATCAATGGTTTGGTCAACGCGGGTCCAATTGATTCGACGACTCGATTCGGTTTGGTTGGTTCAGCAGTTTGACTTTGTTCAACAATTTGAGTCGATTCAGTTCGGTTTGGGTCGGTTTAGTTGGACTAATCATAGGTTAAAGGGAAAATGGGTCATTGGGTCTGGTGCGCGGACCTCAGGTGGGTCGTGAGCTAACGAGCGGATCCTTAGGTCTCGAAATGACGTTATTTTGACGCTTATTGAAATGCCGTCGTTTTAGCCTTTGCAGTTTCTATAAAAGCCTAAATTTTTTTTTAGATAATTTCTTCCTCTCCCTTAAAAAAAAAATTCTCTCTCCCTCCCAACCTACTCTCTCTACCTCTCTCTCCAGTTGGTCACCGTCTGTCGTGTCGACCGTCGTTGGTGGTTGTTGGCCGTCGCGTCGATTACTGAAAAATCTCAAAACTCACCTACAAACTCTTCTCAATCTCCTAAATACGATCTGACCTTTTTTTCTCCAAAAAAGATCTTAAATTCCCTAGATCTACCTTCTAACTTTCGACCCTTTTGTTTTGGTATTTTGATTTGCTTGCTTTTTTTTTTTTAGATTGATTTTGTTTTTTTTTTCTTTTTACAGGGGCTCTCAACGCTGGATTCTCCATTCTAGGGGACTGTATTTTTTTATTATATTTTTGGTAGAATGCTTTTTTTTGGCAGGGTTTCTTTCTTTTTTTCTTTTTTGGGGACGGCTATGGGTAGATGGCACAAGGCCTGGCAAAAGGGGGTGCCGTCACCAACCTTTTAACCCTCTCTTGTTTCTTCTATTTTGTCTAACTTTGGCCCTATGCCTGGGTAAATGGCACAGGGCCTAGCAGGGGGTGGTGCCGTGCAAGGCACCGGCACCCCCTACCTCATTTGTTTTTTTTTTTTCTTGTATTTTTTATTTGTCTTTTTTTTGTTTAATTTAAAAAATAATAAAATAAAATAAAATAAAAAAATAAGAAGCTGGCTGAGCCTAAACAATGAAATCGAATCTCAAGCCCTATTGGATTTAAATCGGATTTCGGATTGAAAATCGAGTTACAAGTTTCGGAACAAATTTAATGTTTACACGACTCTAATAAACCAAACTTCCACTTACATATTTTATTCTATTTAGTGTATTTTCTATTCTTACAGTTTACCGATTTCATTTCCTCTCTGTTTCATTTCACAAACTAAATGTACCGTGAAGGATTCCTAAATTAATAAAAACCATTGTAAGAAATTTTAGATGTTTTTATATATCATATGCTATAATTTTTTATTTAAAATTTTAATTATTAAAATTAAAAATTCAGTTATCTAACAACAAATTACATGACTTTTGACAATAAATTTTATCCAATTAATAAAACTATATGTTTAAAATTCATATAAGTTAAAAAAATTTCATTTTAATGCCTCATAAATATTATTTACTTTTGTATCCAAGCACATTTTTTGTTCTTGACTTTGAAAAGGAAAAATTAGTAAAAATAAGAAAAAAGAATGAATTTTAATTATATAGATTTATTTATTTTGATAAAATTTTAATCTATTGAAATAGAACTAAACACAAGATATGTTGGCATGAGAAAATAGGCCAATGAAATGTGGAATGTCCCAGGCCTTAACAAGAGTTAGATCTGGCGGCAAATATTTTGGTGGATTCTCTTGGGTTCTTTTCAATTGATTTTGATTGCTTTTTCTAACAAACAAATGGTAAATTTCATCTACACGTCTTGTAGCTTCATTTTTTTTAAGTTGAATTTATTATTTTTTTCTTAAGAAGATTATCTTATTTATTTTATGTGATAAAACAATAAATTATTTTTTTAAAAGAAATAATAAATTATTGTTAAATGTGAATAAATAATATATTTTTTTAGTGAAAGGTATTTTGATAATTTTATTTGGTAAAATAGTAAATGTAGTGCTTTTTTTTAGAAAACATATCATAACAGTTATTTGTTAATAAAATATTAAAATTTAAATTTAAAAATCAAAATTTAATTTTTAAATCTTTAAATAAAAAAAAATCATATGCACTTTTCAATTGAAAAATTAATTTGTGGTTGAATTGAAAATTTTTTTTAAAATAATAGTAAGTATTAAAAAGTGATATATTAATATTTTTTCTTTACCAGAATATTTTCTTGGCCACCACGAGAGTAAAACACGTATATTTTCGTTTGAGAAAAAAAAAAAAGAAAATTCCTTAAGCTGAAACCACATGAAACAATTGCCTATTTGGCATTCAAATAGCCATATCTTATTATATTACTTTCTCTTAGCAACTTGGAAAGTTATTATTCACAAACTTCCCAAAAACATTTCTATCTCCTCTTTATCTGACTCAGAAAATTGTCCTTCTAAAAAAAAAAAAAACCCAACATAAACAAAAATTAAAGCACAAAATACAAAGTCAGATACCTGATTCTCCCTCTCTTCTCTTCTCTTCTCTTTGCCAGCCATGTAGTCGTACGAACGAGGATACACGCTCTCTTCTTCTCCAAAATAGAAAAATGGAGCCCCACATTCACATCATCACCTCTAATTTTAATCCTACTATTATAGCTCCACCTCACCTTCCACCACGACGCCGTCTCCCTTCCTTGACCCGCCACGTCACTCTATCTCTCCACGCTCATAACAACAGCGAGGATGCTCGCCGCCGCTCCGCCTTCGAATATTCCGTCGCTCGACGCGCCGTTTTACTCACTCCCCTCCTCGCCGCCGGCTCTTGTTTCTTCCAACAATCGCCGTACTCGCGGTCAATCGCCGAAGAGATGAAGTCACCTTCCCCGCCGGAGACTCCGCCTCCACCCAAGGCGGTGGAAGAGGAGGTGGTGGTGTCGGCGAGGATATACGATGCGACGGCGATAGGGGAGCCGCTGGCGGTGGGGAAAGATAAGAAGAAAGTGTGGGAGAGGTTGATGAACGCGAGGATTGTTTATTTAGGAGAAGCTGAGCAAGTTCCGATTAGAGACGATAAAGAATTGGAGCTTGAGATTGTTAAGAATTTGAGAAAACGCTGCGTTGAGAGCGAGAGGAGTTTGGCTTTGGCCATCGAAGCTTTTCCTTCCGATTTACAAAACCAACTCAATCAGTTCATGGCTAAAAGGTTGCTTTCTATTGCAATAATATCCATTTCCAATTAAATAGTTTGCCATTTCTAAATGTTTAATCCTGTAGATATTGAAAATTGATTTACATATTGTTATAAATAGAGACAATGTGTTACATCCTAGAGATTGGAATGCATGTGTATTAGACTGTTGTAAACGCTTGTAATTCTGAGAGTTATGTTGTTGACAGGATAGATGGAGAAGGACTGAAATCTTATGTTTCACATTGGCCAGCTCAAAGGTGGCAGGAGTATGAGCCCATTTTAAATTATTGTCGCGATAATGAAGTTCACCTTGTTGCTTGCGGAACTCCGTTAAAGGTACTCTTAAGTTGTCACGTATCACTGGGAATGTTGTAGTGCACATCCTTTTTGCATTAACTTTGCCAGCATCTTTTCTTTGTTAACTTGTTGCTTCATCAACTTATTGGGTTTGTGAAAAAAGCTGATTACTATAATTTCAACTTTTTTTTGAGTCCTAAACTGCTAGATTGTCTTGTCAGTTTGTTGTAATATATCCTATTAGTTACTATAATGTTCAAAAGACTCAATTTTGAACTTGGGTATATGCTACTTCTAGGTTTCAAGTCTGAATCTTGGGGATGGGGAGGGTTATCTACATTCTCTGATGTAATCCAAGATATTTGTGGTCTCATACGTAAAAAGAAATGAAAAAAGACTAAAATTTTGTTTTTCTGTTTGAGTTTCATAGCAATATTATGTTATCATTCTATCATTTTAGTTTGTGCACAAAGCCAATAATGAATATGGAGTATTCTAATTATTTTGATATAGATCCTACGGACTGTGCAAGCTGAAGGTATTCGGGCCCTCTCTAAGGCTGAGCGTAAGGCATATGCTCCTCCAGCTGGTTCAGGTTTCATCTCAGGCTTCGGTTCTATTTCACACAGATCATCAGTGGATAATCATTTCCCGATGCAGTCGATTCCATTTGGTCCAAGTTCATATTTATCTGCCCAAGCAAGAGTGGTTGAGGAATATAACATGTCCCAAATTATTCTAAAAGAAGTTGCAGATGGAGGAGGCACAGGTTTGTTAGTAGTTGTAACGGGTGCAAACCATGTCCAATTTGGCTCTAGAGGGACAGGGGTGCCAGCCAGAATTTCGAAGAAGATTCAGAAGAAGAACCAAGTGGCTATACTTCTTAATCCTGAAAGGCAGTATATAAGAAGAGAGGGAGATGTCCCTGTTGCTGATTTCTTGTGGTATTCCGCAGCCAGACCATGCAGTAGAAATTGTTTTGATCGTGCTGAAATTGCTCGAGTTATGAATGCAGCTGGCAGACAGCGAGATGCCTTACCCCAGGTTAGCTATGCTTAAGTCTTCATGGAAGTGCATATTTTATCTCCTTGACTTGATTAGTATTTAGCTCTTTTTGGACGCTTTTTTGGATTGATTCAAGGTTATTCCTTTTTTTCTCTTGTAAATTTTAAGAAGTGATTTCATCAATATCAACCGTTAGGCATTAGATACAGTTTGTGAACATTTTTTAACAGTTGTGGTTCAAAAGCAAATCTTGATGTTTTCAAACTTTTACGCTGAAGACACACACAATTGACTTTATAAATTCCAATATGTGATGGTTTAAACAAGTACACGAATTTGGATGATACACTTCTGGATATATTTTAAGGAAAAGGAATATGTTTGTCCTATTTTTAGGTGCAAAATCAGTATGGTTCTACCAGTTCCTTCCAGTGTGTTGACAAATACCAGAAGTAATAGTGTTTGACAAATACCAGAAGTAATAGTATTTGAAATTACTATCTTTTCTGTGTGTTTCCACATTTTACTTGAGAATGTTTTTGGAAAGACAGTTACCCCTTTTGGAAAATTTCTTGTGGTTAACGGTAACAGATCCACAGTATGGTAAAAAGAAAATGATAATGTGACTGATTTGCTTACATTTAAGTGACAAGAGAAGTAATGATAACTGCAAAGAAATGAGTCAATTATAAATTAAGTTCACTGAAATTTTGCTTATTTTATTATGTTTTTCAAAGGTGTGAAATGGGTTTTCTTTGATTATAAGTCTAAGTGCTTTTGTGAACAACTACGAAGCATCTTTTTTCCTATAATAGTTAGTTCCAAGATGTTTTTACAATTACTGTAGATCCTGCAATATCTTGTGTGAAATGACCGATTACAGTCAAAGAACCACAGTTCCCAATTAATTTTATTATTTCTTGATTGCTGCTAGAATGTTTCCATGAAATTATTGAATGCTTAGGGTGAACCAGGATAAGTTCCTTGATGTAAATTTTGAACTGAAGATTCCGTAACAGTTTATTATGGTTTTGATGTGCATGAGGTTGTTGGACATGGTATCTTTGTTGGTTAGAAAGCTATTTCTCTTCCTTTTCTTCTTCTCTCCCCATATTATTTGATTTTTATAAAATCAATAATTTATTTATTTCCTAAGGACACAACTTCCTCTTCTCATGAAGATTAATTGTGAAAAATGTGTAACAGGACCTTCAAAAGGGACTTGACCTTGGTTTAGTATCTCCAGAGGTGCTACAGAACTTTTTTGATTTGGAGCGATATCCTCTTATTTCAGAGCTCACTCATCGCTTCCAGGTATATTCACTTTCTAGAAATGAATTGTGTTGTAATTATGTTATTATTAATGTAGACTAATATGTCATGGTTTATCATAAAATTGCACATATCTCTCATGAGGATGATACATTTGTGTTTTTGTTAAGTGTATAGAGTAAACAAATCACTTACAAGATTGTCCTAGGCAAAAAGTGCTCAAGTTGACCATAGATCATTTTGGTACAGGGATTCAGGGAAAGATTGTTAGCAGATCCCAAGTTCTTGCACAGATTAGCTATAGAAGAAGCTATATCGATAACAACTACTCTCTTGGCACAGTATGAGAGGCGTAGAGAGAAATTCTTTGAAGAGCTTGACTATGTTATTACAGACACAGTCCGGGGAACAGTTGTTGATTTTTTTACTGTATGGCTTCCTGCCCCAACTATCTCATTCCTCTCATATGCTGATGGAGCTGACAACATGGATGCATTAAAAGGTGTCTTTGGTTCAATACCTGATAATGCATTTCAGAAGAATCTTGCTGGGAAGGACTGGAACCTTAGTCACAGATTAGTATCTGTGCTTGTTGGTGGTCTGAAACTGGCTAGTGTTGGATTTATTTCCAGCATTGGAGCTGTGGCTGCTTCAAATATTTTGTATGCGATTCGCAAAATCCTTAATCCAAAATTGGTATCTAACCAACAAATTAAAAGATCACCAATACTGAAAACAGCTCTTGTTTATGGAGGCTTTCTAGGGACATCTGCAAATCTTCGTTATCAGGTAAGAAGAATGATTGTCACATAAGTTTGGCCATGCCAAGAACTTAGCTTTATTATGAAAACTCTTCATTTTTTCTATAGTGCATCTGTTGTGTCCAGCATATCTAACACATTAAGTAGGTATTGAAACAGGAACATAGCTCTCCAAATATAAGGAAAAACTTAGGAAAAATTAATTTAACCTTAGAAAAATTCATTTACTTGTGTCAGAACTCAGAAACATGTCCTTGTCCAACATTCAGAGTCTGAGTAACATAGATTTTGGCATTT
Organism: Durio zibethinus; assembly: GCF_002303985.1. The sequence goes on along the minus strand of NW_019168159.1, from coordinate 8,835,332 downwards.
GTTAATGATAATTTAATAATTCCTTCCTCCATCCTGTGAATATGTAAGGTATGGGAATGATATATGTCGTATTGAATGCAAAAGAATGTTTGCTTTTCTTTCTGTTGGGAACTACTGTTATGATTTATCTAATCAAATGATCAGGAGAATTTGTGATGCATTTTCTGTTGGTAAACTCTGACTCCCCTGGTTTATTCGTGGATTCACACTAACCTTTCTCATTTGCAATGATGCATATTTGTACTTTTAGTTTTGCCTAGTATGTGCTTGATATAAAATTAAAATAAACTAAAAAATGCAGATTATTGCTGGAATCGTGGAGCACCGAATTTCTGATGAATTTTCTTCTCAAACCTTTATTGTGAATATGCTTTCCTTTTTTGTTCGGACTGTCAACTCCTACTGGGGAACTCAGGTTAGAATTTTCTTCATTTGTTACTTTCATTTCTTTAGGATTATTAATCTTATTGTCCACTATTATTTTTAGATCCTTTAGATCATGTCATGTTATAGCAACATTATCATAATTCTGAGGACCATATTATTGCAAATTATATAATCACATATTACTGCGTTAAATTATGTGGCCTGAGTGAAATTATTTCATTTAATTTGAACATGAATTGCATGGCTTACGTTTGAGATGAAGTTCATATTTCTTAGTTTCCGCATGGACTGTTACTTGCTTCATAAAGTTGATTAATTCACATTGAGATACCATTTAGTTTTGGATCCGTCTTACCACCATTACAACCAGTAATAGCATCCTGGTTGTCTTCTAGTAACAGTCATGCAGGTCTCAAACATTAACGTAGTTTTGTTGCTTACTTGAATGCAAACAGCAATGGGTTGATCTTGCTCGCTTCTCGGGACTGCAAACTTGGAAGAGTGAACAACCTTCTTATCAGACTCTAGATTCTCCTAATCATGCGGCAGTGGAATGCAATGCTGCAGAAGAGGCCAATATTGACGAATTCAAGAATCAGTAATTTACTTTTGTTTTTGTGCCCCTTTCAACCACAGTACCACAATACAAATCCTTCAACACAAATTCTTACAAATTTTGGAAAAAGGAAGGATGGCATTTGAGCATTTGCCGCTAATACGTTGTGAAAACATTGATTAAATACAGCTTGAAATCATCTAGTAAGAGAATGAATGGCTTCATCCTTGATTTTGAGACCTTTTCCTAAAACAAGATATCTTGACTTAAAAGCCCTTCTAGATATCAATTCGGTTTATGTAGATTTTGGCACAAAGGAAAGATTAACTTGCCTCGTAAAGCCACTGCTATAGCTTGCATTTATGAATTTTCCTCGTATCATTGACCCATAATGAGAGTCTCTGTCGCTAGCAAAGCAGGAAAACCCCAAATAATTTTAAACGTACCTCTATCTTTATGATCTGCCCATTAGATATGACAAATACGTGCACTAGCAAAAATTTGGACTCAATATTGGATGGTATTTGGGATGAGGGATCATCCTTGGACGGTACACAGTTCCTTTTCTTGTTATATATGTATTTATGCATACATACATATACATTCTGTTGTGTTATATATATTATTGCCATGTGTGCTTGCTTGTATTAAACTTGCGTTTAATGATTGTGAATCTATTTCTGAGCAATCCATTTTGGGCTTAGCTCAAGTTGTTGGCAAATCCTAGGTTCAGGTCGTAATACTCCTTATAACAAACAAAATAATAAATAAATAAATAAACCAAGAAAGGGTGTTTACTTAACGTTGGTGTTCTATTTTATAAAATTAAATATTAACAGTCACTTGTTATGAGAAAAATGCCCGCTTAAACAATGTCCTTACACAACTATTCTTGAAACAGGATTTTGGATGTGGCTAGCTTGGCCTATTATGACAGTCTAGGGATGTATTTAAAGATTAGAAAAGGGGAATAAAGAAATTTCCAAGTTGACAATTACTAGAACATATTTGTTAGGAAGCGTCTAAGCCATGGTTCGACTTGCTAGGATTTTGCTCTTCGTTCATTGTTTTTAGCAGCTTCTGCTTGACCATTTGGAAAGAATGCTCTAGATTCATCAACTGCATCATTGGACATAACATCAATGTCTCTATATTATAAATTTGTTGTACAGTACAAAGTAGATCAATTTCAAAAAAGTGCAAAACTCTTTTTAGAACACGGGGATGGGATGGGATGGGAAGGCCACATACCTCTTGTTGAGCAAATCTGTTATGGATGAATAATCCGCTGAATAGATCGAAACTATCCTTGGTGGTGCTCTCTTTCTGCAATTGATCTCATATCAATGCATCCCTTAAACTTCAATTTTATAATATATGTTTCCAGTGGTACTCTTTCTGAGAAGTTGGAGCAGAACGGGAAAAGGAAAAATGCATTACTTTAAGATAACTGATTTAACTTACCAATCTAACTAGTGTTTCGAAGCTTTTGGTGTTTATTGATGTGGTTTCAGTTCCCATTTCTGACAAAATCCTATCAAAGTAAGAAGCATAATTTTTATTTTTTATCACAACCAGTCCTCAGAAGGAAATAAGGTTGAAATAAGATTAGGGTCACTTCATACCTGCCGACAGCGTGAGAAAGAAATTGACTCCTAGCAGCCAGTTTGTCATGTTCTTCACAAGACATTTCCATCATTCTGCAACCCTGTCCCAACATACAAAACGTCGACTCTCAACTCGGTGTAATGTCAGCACTTTGTAATGAATATTGCATTAATTCCGAGGATTGGATTGGATTACCTCAGATTCAAAGATGTGTAGGAAACTCGAGCACGTAGCTTCATCCCTCACCCTAACTTTGTCATACATGAAAGCGAGATCTTTCCACCCATTTTTGCCACTTTCAGGTCCAAACATGGGATGGGTGCAGAGCAGGTCCATTTCCTGTGGCAAAACCTGAACAAAAAGCACCTTCATTTTCAACCTGACCAATGGTTGAAGAAAAAAGCATAATATAATACATACTTGCAATAGAACGTTTCTGGGGTGTTCTTTGACTGAAAGCACGTCGACGAAGAGCGTCTGCCGTTTAAGAGAAAGTAATGGCATTGATTTGAGCACCTCTGATAGAGATAGGATTGATGTGCAAATCAGTATCACATCGTTATCTGCTTCCATAAATGCAAGTACATCCCTACAATGCAGAAACAAGGATTGCACAAAAATGAATGTATTGGCTTTGCATAAATATCCGTTTATATATATATATATATTAATTCTACCTGGAGAACCAAATACCCAGTTGATCACAGAGCTGGGAATAATCGGTGCGAGAAGTTGCCGTTATGGTATGGCCTTGTTTGATCAGTGTCTTTGCCAGAAACTGACCAAATGTGCCAAAACCGACTATGCCTATTTTTAGAGTTTGTGAAAGCAAGGAAGAAGATGAAGAAGACATGGCTTGAGGCAGACAAGAAACTCAGCAAAGAAAGAAAGAGAAGAGGAGGTGGGGGGGAGAGCCGTGCTTCACTAGGGCTAAGAAAACTCCAGGACAGGCGGCTTGTCCTCTTGAAATAGAAAATTTTGACAAATGCATATTTGGTCCCTTCCTTGCCGCTTTATGAATATTGACCCAAGATATTTCTGGACCTTGACCCAGCTAGCCTACCCTTCTATGTATGTGGTCCACAGCAAGGGTTGGTTCATAGACTTCGGCAATAATCTATACATAGAGTGAAAATAATCGCCTAGAAAATGATCTAATTACCTCTCTTATGGTTTGATAAGAATTTGACATATGAATAAATTAATTAGTATATTCTCATGTTATAATAATAAAATTACTCCTCTTCTTATAATTATATAGTAAAAATAATTGCCTAGAAAATGATCAAATTATCTCTCTAGAATTTGACATATGACTAAATTAATTAGAACATTCTCATATTATAATAATAAAATTATTATAATACTTTCATAACAAAATTATAAAAATATTTCTCATAATTAATCAAAATTACGATAATACTTTCTCCTATCATAATTATGAAAATGTCTTATGAATGTTTAATAGCAATTTGATATGTGGCACTTTTATTTCAAAATCAATAACATATATTAAAACAATCCCCTTAATAATTACTATAATAAAACTTTGTTTATTTGATATGATGTTGACATGCATTCAAATTTACTATAATGCCTTTCTACCATAATTACGAAAATATTTATTTTCTTATAATTAGTTAAAAGTATTATAATTTTATCTTACAATAATTACATAAATACCCCTTATAATATAATTGACTAAATTTATTACAATGCCTCAACTACCAAAATTACAAAAATACCCCTTCATAATTGGCAAAAAATTACTATAATGCCTTTCATATAATAACTATAGAAATATTTTTTAGAGTACTTCATGAGAAGTTAAAAAGTGACATTTTGCTTCAAAATTACTATAATATCTCTATTAAATTATATATTAAAATTTAACAAAATATAAAATTAACCACATATTAAATTATTAAAATACTATTACAATTGGTTTTATAAAACTTTGACATGTGACGTTTTATTTAAAAATTACTATAATATCTCTATTAAATTACATATGAAATTTTAACATAATATAAAATTAACTACATATTAAATTACTAAAATACCTTACCATTGCTTCATAAAAATTTGATTTTGAAATTTTATTTGAAATTTACTATAATATCCCTATTAAATTACTTATTAAATGTTAATAACATAAATTAGAACAATTCCTATTGAAATTGCTATAACACTTATTTGTTTATTTGATATGGTTTTGATACGTATCTAAATTTTTTATAATACATTTCTACCATAATTACGAAAATATATCTCTTTTCATAATTAGTCAAAATTATTATAATGCTATTTTACAATAATTACTTAAATGCTCCTCTTACTATAATTGACCAAAATTGTTATAATGCTATTTTACTATAATTACAAAATAGCCCTCATATCATATTTGGTCAAAATTACTATACTACCCCTTTACCATACTTATGAAAATGCTCCTCCTACCATAAGTGACCAAAATTACTATAATGCTTCTCATATCATAATTACGTATAAACTCTTATGAGTATTTTATAAGAAGTTAATATGTGACTTTTTTTTCAAAATTATTGTAATACCCCTATTAAATTACATATTAAATTTTAAAATATTGTAAAATTAGCCACATATTAAATTATTAAAATATCATTATCATTACTTTATAGAATTTGACATGTGACATTTTATTTAAAATAATTAAAACGAAATGATCAAGTGAGATAGATAATTATAATTTTTATTAAAATAAAAAATTAAATAATTTATATTTAAAAATAAAAAATATATAATCCCTAACGTGGTGGGGACTGCACACAAGTTAAAGCTAAAAGGAAATGGATCTGAATATTTGGGTCAATAATAAATATAAGGGTTTGTTTACACTAAGATCGTAATATATCGACCCCTTATTCTAGGGTCATGAGATATCATGATATCTCATTATATATCATGATAAATTATGAGAATAATATAACTTAAAAAAAGAAAGACAAAGGGAAGAATAGGTTAACAAGTAAACATTACAAAAGTACACAAAATTTTATTTAATTTATTAATTTAACAAATAAAAATGATATATTTTTAATTTTATAATATTAATTTATTTTACGAAATCAACTTAATTAATTACATTTAATAATATATTTTTATACTTTTTTAACATTACATTTAAAATAATTAAAATATTTTCGAGAATAAGACATTTCAAACTCATTTTAAATCTTATGATATGAATTCTATGATTATTTTCATCTTTTTACGTTAATAATTTTTTTATTTAGAATCTTTTAATTTAAAAATATCAATTCTTTTACATTTCAAGTTAATTATTTATTTTAATTTTTGTTACACCTGTTCTTACTTTCTGTTTCATTTAGAATTATCATAATTCTTTCTTAAGGTATTATGATGTCAAATGATATCAATTTTACGATTATTTTTACTTTTTTACGTTAACATTTATTTTTTGTTTAAAATTGCTTTTTGTTTATAATAATAATTTTTTATGTTACCGATTTAATTATTTACATTATAATAATATGATTTTACACTTGTTCTTATCTTTTATTACGTTTAGAATTACCATAATTTTTTTTAAGGTATTACAATCCTTCTAATACATTTTATGTCAAATGATACAAATTTTACGATTATTCTCACATTTTTATATGAACACTTATTCTTTTGATTGAATTATTTATTTATTTATTTATAATAATAATAATAATTCTTTTATTTTGTCAACTTAATTATTTACATTAAAATAATATTTTTTTACAGTTGTTCTTATATTTTATTACGTTTAGAATTATCACAACTCTTTCTTAGGGTGTTACGATAGTTCTTACTTATTTTATACCAAGTGATACTAATTTTATGACTACTATCATCTTTTTATGTTACGATACTTTTAATACATTTTATGTTAAATTATATCAATTTGACGATTATTATCACATTTTTACATTAATACTTATTTTTAGGATTAAAATTATTGTTTATTTATAATGCTAATTTTTCTACATTACAAGTTTATTACATTTTAACAATCTCTTTTTATGCTTATTGTTACTTTTCATTACATTTAAAATTATTATAATTTTTTTTATTAAGGTGTAACAATACTTTTAACCATTTTATGTAAAATAATATTAATTTTATGATTATTCTCACCGTTTTATGTTAAATCTTATTTTTTATTTTAAAATTATTTTTTATTTGTAATAATAATTTTTTTACATTACCAACTTAATTATTTACGTTATAATAATATCTTTTTATACTTGTTATTACCTTTCATTACATTTACGATTATTATAATTTTTTCTTATGGCACTTCTAACCATTTTATGCCAAATGATATCAAATTTATGATTACCCTTGTATTTTTTATATTAACACTTACTTTTTAGTTTAGAATTATTATTTATTTGTAATAATAATTTATACATTGCCAAAAATATTATTAATGTTACAATAATTTTTTTTTTTATACTTTTTCCTACTTTTTATTACATTTAAAATTATCACAACTTTTTGTTAAAATGTTACGACACTTCTAATCCAATTTATGTCAAATGACATCAATTTTACAACTATTCTTATCTTTTTATTATAAACACCTCATTTAGTTTGAAGTCTAAATCGGTTGAACTCGATTTTGGCCCAAAAACCCAAATTAATGGGCTCAAATTTGATCCAAGCTTAAGTCATGTTTTTACTTTATTTATCTATATATTATTAATTTATTTTATTATTTATTTTATCTTGCTTATTTGTTGTTTATCTTTAATTGTATTTTCTTGTATTTATCTAATTTTTTAATTTAACTGGTTATTTCACAAAAAAAGGGATAATTGAAAAAATAAATGGTCAAAATTTGATTGGTGAAGGTTGGTCAATGATGGGGTTGGATTGGATCTCTACTTTCAAGTGATAATTCATGTTTTAATTTTTGAAATATTCATGGATGATTTTTCTTGGAATAAAAGCTAATTTTAATTCAGTGATAAGAGGGAAGTTTCAATTTTTGAAGAATTTAATCTTCATCTAAACACCGATTAAGCTAGTATTGCCCTATAAAAAGACATGCAATCATCAGTCACTATAAGGAGAGGAACACATAACAAGAGGAAAAAGGCACAGAGAAAAATAAGAAAAAAGAGCAGTAGTAATCACACAAAAAGCAAGTCAAAGTTTTTAGGCAGTAAAGATTTTTTTTGAAGAAATTTATTCTTTTGAGGAATCTAATTTATTTTGGAGCTTGATTCAGTCTAATCTTGAAGAAATTTGTGATCTATAGAGCTTAGAAGAATCGAATTGGTGTTTTTGTAGAATTTTTGAAAAATTTGAAAAACTTAAAATTTTTGGCAAAATTCATATTTTCCAAACATATTTCGGCAAAATTTTTAGAATTTGGCAACTAAGTGTAGAATTCGATAGTTGAACCCAGATTCTAGTTGGTGACTGATGAACTTTTCGATGGGCTTTTATAAAATCCGACCATAAATTTTTGCTTCTAGAGTGAGAAATTATGATAGTGAAAAGAGAGAAAGGAAAAATAAAGTCTGAAGAAAAAAAAAGGATTTTATAGCTTTTATACAAAAGCTAAATAGCGCAATTTTGGAGAAAAAAATCCCCTGGATCTGCATATTACTCAAATTCGACTTGACCTAACCTAGTTGCCATTCGACCCGCGTAAATAACAATATCTAAGTCTAGTCGAGCCGTAAGTTGCTCCAACCTATTTTTTTTCTGAAATCGTGCCTAACTCAAGCTAAGCCGAGCTGCGATTATTTTTGGTATTTTTTTCTTCTTTTTATTAGTTTTTTTTATTTATTTATGTATTTTTTCAGTGAATTTTTTAAATATTCCTAAATACCAATTTTTTTAAATAAAAATATTTCAAAAAAATTTTTTGAGGAAAAGTTAAAGTATCAATTTTTCTTAAATAAAAAATATATAATAAAAAATATTTTGAAGAAAAGTTGAAGTACCAACTTTGAAGAAAAATAAATAAAAAATATTTCCAAAAATGTCTAAGGAAAAATTAACGTATCAATTTTCCTAAAATAAAAAATATTCCAAAAAATGTCTAAGGAAAAGTTGAAGTATCAATTTTTCTTAAAAATAAAAAATATTTCAAAAAAATCTTTTGAGAAAAAGTGAAAGTATTAATTTTTCTTATAAAAAATATTAAAAAAATATTTTTGAAGAAAAGTAGAAATATCAAACAATGCCCAGCTTGCTCGCCATTTTGAAGAAAATTCAAGCCCAATAGTGAAGCCCAAATCTAGCTAGCCTTCCTTTTTCAAGCTTGGCTAGAATTTGTTAGGCCATTTCAAGTGTAATTTATTTTGAATTCCGACTTGGACCTAGTCCAGTTGGTATAATTTTTATTTGCTTTTATTTATTTTATGTTATTGTTTATAGATGTTTTAAAATATATAAAATATAAAATAATAATAATTTTTTTTGAAAATGAATTCATGATATCCTACCAAATGAATGAAGGATTTTTATAGGTTTAGAAATCTTTAAATCATGAATTCTACCAAACTATTGAAAAATTTCATAATGAATTCTTAAAAATAATTTTTCATTCTATAAAATAATTGGAAAAATTAAATATCAAATTATGAATTCTACCAAATGATTGGAGAATTTCATAATGAATTTTAAAGAAAAAAATAAATTTTCAATTCTACTATATGATTGGAGGATTTAAATCTCTGAGTTAAATCTTACCAAAATATTGGAAGATTTAATAATTCTTTTTAAAATTTTCATAAATAGGTTTCTCAAATAAAAATCCCACCAAACAATTAGGGGATATGCATCGATATAAAATCCTACCAAATGATTAGAGGATTTTATTAATTGATTTCAAAATTAATTTTTTTAAAAAAAACACATTAATGAATCTAACGACAGAGTCCCTTCAAAGTGGGATACAAGTCTCCATGGATACGAGTTTTTATGAATACTTTTGAGGTAAGAAAATTATCTTAAATTGCTATCAAATGATTGGAGTAACTTTAAGACCAATTTTTAATATTAAATTATTTGGTAAAAATACAAATATATTTCAAGGTTTAGCTAACATGAAATTAAATTGGTACAATCTTTCGATAGGCGTTGTGAGTGTGCTATAACTTTCTTCACACTAATCGTACTTTTAAACCTAGTAATGATTTTGTAGATCAGAATCTACTTTTTAAAGATACCCGAGTCAAACTTGGGATATCTTTATAAAATGGGATAAATTCAGTTAGGTAGCCAATCATACCTAACAAAAAAAATTAATGACGACTCCTTAAAGTCAAGTCTATGGATCTATATGTTATGATAGTTTGATGATTTCACTGGGAATACCGAGAGTCAGGCTAATAAACTTGTGTTATCCAAAGCCTAAGTGAAAATTAAAAATTTTTCTTTGAATGTTTTATCTATTTCTAATTATCACATATTATGTCATTCATTTGTAAGTGCATAACATGAATTCTATACTCGAGCTTCGTCCCTTAGGAGGGAGTAAAATGCCTATGCTTTCGTGAGATTTCATGTCTCTGTATGAGCTAGTGAAATACTCCTACTCAAATTAATTTTTTTTTGCTTGTAGCTTATGATAGGTGACAATTAGAGTGTCTTACTAGTCTATGATGGACAATGATATGAAAACAAAATGGGAACTTTTAGATTTAACTCAAACCACATGTAGTAAAACATAAAAAGCCAACATTTTGTTAAAGCCATATTTATCTATCCTTAGAATGTAACCCTAGTTAGGACATATGAATAAACTTTTTGAGCTTTATTTTATCTTTTATTTATTATTAAGTTATTGTATATTGTATGTTGTATTTTAATCTAGCATCACTGACATATTATAGCATCACTAACATATGTATTTATCCATGCATCATAATGTAACAAACATTAGTATATGCATTCATTTACCTATTCATACATCGTTGTGCATATAATCATGTGTTTATGTATCATAATTTGCTATATCAAGCATTTAATGTATTTATTCATTCATGCATATAGGATTCTTAAACAAGTTAGGTTAATCTTGAAAACTTTGGCATAAACATTTAGTAATATGTGCATGTTAATTATGGTATACAAGGTTTAAGGATAACGTCATTGTCCAAGAACCCTACTCACCATTAATACAACACTAAAGCCCAAGTTAGACAGATGGAGTAAGAGAAGTCCAATCATTTTGATAAGATAAAGAAAGTTTAAAAAGAGTTCAATAGGAGTTGAATAAAATCTTAAAGGCCCTAAATCAGCCTAATAAAGGAAATAGGGTGGAAAAAGCTCTAAGTCAGCTAAAGCATCAAGTGTAAGATGTTATTGATTTTCTTTACCCTTTAAAATTCAGCCCTTATCAAGACTAGCCTTCTAAGGGACACAAGCAAATTTTTTTAGGGTATATTCACACACCTACTTAGAAATGTAATCCACTATTGTACAGAGTCAATTCCAAAGTTATGTTAATCCAATCTTTGGGGAGAAACCCTTAAAATCAATCCAAATCCTTGATCTAGATGATCTAAAAAAGAAGGAAAAGTAAATGTTAAAAGTGATTGAGTCGTTAGAGGAATCAAAAGTTGACCAAAATATGAACATGATAGAGGAACACTTACGAGTAATGAAAATAATCAGTTTTTATGATTCAATAGATGCTGCTAAGCTCTGTTTAGTCCCAGATGTTGTTATTCCTCTAAAATTTAAAGTTTCAAAGTTCAAGAAGGGCAATGGTATAAAGTGTCTGATAACTTATGTTACGATATACTATAAAAAAATGACTACCTCTACTATTGATGAAAAGCTATTGATGCATGTATTCTAAGATAGCTTTATTAGTTATGCGACAAAATGGTATGTCAAGTTTGATCGATCCCACATTCACTCTTGGAGGGAGCTAGCCTATGATTTCATTAATTAGTATCGCTATATAATAGATCTAGCACTTGATTGTTTTTTCTTGTAAAATATAAAAAAAAGGCGATCGAGTCATTTAAAGAGTATGTCCAGGGGTGGAGAGATGTGGGTGTCCAAGTTCAGTCACCTTTGATTGAAAAAAAAACTATAGTGCTATTTATGAGTACCTTAAAATACCTTATTATGATAAGATGATAGGAAATATAACAAAAAACTTCACTAATATGGTGATTTCAGAAGAGATTATTGAAAATACTATCACGAATGACAAGCTTAAGAAAGAAGAAACTATAAGTAAAAAGAAAGAATGGATGCTTAAATAGAAAAAAATCAAAGCTCAGGCTATGAATTTTGAAAGGCAACAATTTAGAGGTTATGTTCCATATCCACCATTTGTTCATCCTTCTTACTATCCCATAGTTAATAGTATTACGTAACTTTTTTACCAACATGTTCTATAACCAACTTATCCACTAACTTACCAACCAGCCTTTCAAATACTTATATATGGGCCTAGTCATATCACTACACTAGCTTTAAGGCCTAACAACTAAATGAATGGTTTAAGAAGATTTTGAAACAACCAAGAAAAAGCTCGCGTTGATCTTATCCCTATAATTTACACTGAGTTATTCCCAAAATTGATCAAGAATAACCTGGTATCTAAAGTTCAGTTAGAACCATTGAAGCCATCATATCCTTAATGATATGATGCTAATGCCACATGTGATTACCATAATAGAAATGTGGTTCACTCTATAAAAATCTGTCATGCATTCAAGCATAAGGAGCAAAATTTGATTCGAGTAGGCTCAATAAGTTTCGACAATTAGAGAGGCTGAATATCAATAAAGACTTTTTACCTGATCACTCAAAGACATAATTTTGGGAAGGATGCAAAAAGACTAGTTGGAAACTATTTATCATTTTTGGATTTCTTTTAGATTAATGCTAAGATTTCTTTTATGTATTAGGATTTGATTTTTTTATCATTTAAATAAAAATGGCGAATAGGATGCATTTTCATGACATTTACTCTTTAAATGAATCACCATTATATGTTTTTATCTTCTTATATCTTCTTCTATACCCATTCTCATATTCTAAATGGTGAATGTTCAAACAATAATGATTATAATATGGGATTCAATTTTGGAAACTCATTCATATTGATAAACTTTATCTGTAAAGATTAGTTGTGCAAGTTGTGTAAAAGAAGTTCAAAAGTAAGTTGAGAAGATTATTTGACCATTCATTGAAAAGCAAAATAGAGATGTCTCCTAAGCGTGTGGTCTTTTATGGTGATTTATCCTTAAACAAGTCTATGTTTAATAAATGGTCTTCAAAGAAAGTATTCATATTTAAGATGAGAAATGGCCATCTTTCTTTACCTTTCAAGAAAATGAAATTTGTCCATTGCTACCCCTTTAAGCCTATTATAATTCTTTTTTCTAAAAAACCCTAACCAAAGATCATCCTTCACATTGGGAGGTAAATTTTGAAAAAAATTTGTTTGTAAAAAAAAATCACAAAAGGGCTCAAGGATGAAAATCGAAAAAACCCTTTCATTAAAAGAAAGATGAATGCCACAAATGATCTGAGGGGTAAAGTAGAAGGAACTTTTTGTGAATAAATTCTTCTTGAAGAGAAACTAACGAAGAAGAATGGACATGAAAAAAATAAAAAGATGAACAAATGAAAAGAAAAAAAAAAGAGAAATGAGGTAACCAATATGCTTCAAATGATGAAATGATCCTTTAGTTCATAACCTTTCAAACATATGTTTTGAGCTTATTTTAGCTTTTTTTTCATAACCTTTCATCTTAACTTACGTTACGTCCTTTAAATGTCTTTTTTAATCAAAGATGAATGCTTGAATTGAAGAGTTAAATATCGAACTAAGGCATGCTTGTGATAGGACAATGAGATCATGATTTGTTCTAGTATTTTAGGATTGGTTTGAAATTAGATGGGGATGTCAACAATGAATGAAGTGAAAAAGAAATGAAAATAAAAAACTATGAAAAAATGAAAAAAAATGAAAAAAAAAGAAAAAAAAGAGAAATGAGAAAAATATGAAAAAAAAAGGAAAAAGAAATACTTAAATTAAAAACTTGAAAGAGAGATTTGGATAGAAAATGTTTGAGTTGAAAAATTCAATGTCATCTGAAAATTCTATTGAATTGAGGCAAGGTTTGATAAGCTTAATGATTTGGGAATTCAATAAAATGAGTTTTTGAGAAAGAATTCTAAATTAGAATTCAAATTGTCTAAATATTCATTATTTGGATGTTGATATCCTAACCCAACAGTTACACTGATTTGCTATTATTCATCTTTAATTTGTTCTTGACCAATTTTTTTGTTCATTTCAATAATCATACCCATTTCTTTTATTTTTCTTTGTTTTTTACCACTTCTGCATCCTTAGAATGAACTGAAGAAATGCATGACTGCATTACATTTGTTATGAATTGAAATAATAATGAATAAATGAATGATAATATTCATAAAAGATTTTTGCATTTATTTGAAAAGAAATCCAAGATGACAAAGAGAAGAAAAAGAAATGAGAAAGGTGAAAGAAGCATGAGAAAATGTTTTGCAGTTATGGTGACCAAGTGACGAAAACAATGATGGATCAGTCAATAGAGTTTATAAGTTTTGAGCAAATGATGGATATGGTAATGGATCAATTAATCAAATTTGTAAGTTAATTCTAAAATCATTAGCATCGAAAAGCTGAGAAGAAAAATTATGAATTATGAGATTAACAAGAGATCATGGTGCAATTATGATCACCTAAGAGATTTTCCTTAAATAAAAATATTTAAGGAAAAAGTTGAAGGGATCAATTTTTTAAAAATAAAGCATCATTTTTTTCTAAAATAAAATACAATGAATTCTTAGTAAAACGTTGAAGTATCAATTTTTTCTTGAAATTTAATTTTTTAAATAAATGTTAAATAGTTTAACGACAAAGCCTCTGCAAGAGAAAGAATAATTTTCTCGTATACTCTTGAGGTGAGGAAATTTTTTTAATTTTTTGCTAAAATATTAGAATCAATTAAAAATAATTTCCAATAATTAATTATCTGATAAGATTTTTAAGAGTTCAATGGATAACACAAAACATCTGGTACTATCCTTTGATGGATGTTATAAGGGTGTTATAACCTTTTTCATTTGTAACTGTATTCTTAGACTTAACTTAGTTTTGTAGACTATAATTTACCTTTTAAAGATACCCAAATTAAGTTTGGGACATTCTTTTTAAAATGAGATAAATTCAATTAGGTGACCAATTATACTTAAACAAAAAATATTGGTGGCGACTTTCAAGTCAAGTATAGCGATAGGTTTATGAATTTATATGTTATGATATTTACGTTAAAACATTGTAACATATTGATACTAAATTATTCCAATTTTTCAATTATTCTCACATTTTTACATTAATACATATTTTTTTGTTTACTATTATTTTTTATTTTTAATAATAAATTTTTTTATATTGTCAATTTATATTAATGTTACAATAAAAGCTTTTTTGCTTATTCTTAACTTTTATTATATTTAGAATTATCACAAGTTTTTCTTAAGGTATTATGACACTTTTAATATATTTTACGCCAAATGATACTATTTTTGTGATTATTCTCACATTTTTACGTTAACACTTATTTTTTGATTGAATTATTTTTTATTTATAATATTAATTTTTTTACGTTACCAATTTATTATGTTTCAATAATATCTTTTTACACTTGTTGTTACCTTTCATTACATTTAGAATTATTATAATTTTTTTAAGGTATAACGATAATTCTAATTATTTTACGTTAAATAATAGTAATTTTATAATTATTTTTACCGTTTTACGTTAAGTTTTAACTTTTTATTTAAAATTATATTTTTATTTGTAATAATAATTCTTTTATATTTTCAACTTAATTATTTATGTTTTAATAATTTTTTTTTACACTTGCTATTACTTTTTATTATGTTTAGAAGTATTACAACTTTTTTTTTAATGTTACAACACTTATAACCATTTTACGCTAAATAACACCAAATTTATGATTTCTCTCACATTTTTTATATTATATTTTAGTTTGAAATTATTAATTATTTGTAATAATAATTCTTTTAGGTTGCTAAAAATATTATTTATGTTATAATAATATTTTTTTATACTTGTTATTACTTGTTATTACATTTAAATTTATCAAAACTCTTTATTAGAGTGTTACGATAATTCTAATGCAATTTATGTCAAGTGACACTAATTTTATAACTATTTTTACTTTTTTACGTTATGACACTTTTGACGTACTTTATGCCAAATGATTCCAATTTTATAATTACTTTCATTTTTTTATGTTAATACTTTTTTTAGAATTATTATTTATTTATAATAATAAAAGTTTTTATGTTGTCAATTTAATTATTTACATTATAATAATTTCTTGTTAAATTTGTTGTTACCTTTGATTACATTTTGGATTATCTTAACTTTTTCTTAAAGGTGTTACAACAGAAAATATCAATTTTATGATTATTCTTATTTTTTTTTACAATAACACAAATTTTTTGGTGTAGGATTTTTTATTTATAATACTAATTTTTTTATATTACAAATTTAATTATTTATATTTTAATAATTTTTTTACACTTGATGTTACTTTTCATTATGTTTAGAATTATCACAATGTTTTATTAAGGTCTAACAGTATTTGCAATCATTTTACATCAAATAATATTAATTTTATGATTATTCTCATTTTTTTACATTAACTTTTATTTTTAGATTTAAAATTATTTTTTGTTTGCAATAATATTTATTTTACATTATCAACTTAATTATTTTTGTTACAATAATATACTTTTATGCATGTTAGTACCTTTCATTACGTTTATAACAATCATAACTCTTTGTTAGGGTATTACATTACTTCTAACTTATTTTACATTAAATGACATAAATTTTACGAATATTCTCATATTTTTACATTAACACTTATTTATTAGTTTAAAATTATTTTTTTATTTAAGGTAATAATTTTTTTATGCTGTTAACTTAATTATTTACGTTACAACAATATCTTTTTATGCTTATTCTTAACTCCATTACGTTTAGAATTATTACAACTCTTTCTTATATTATTACGATATTTTTAACACATTTTATAACAAATAATACTAATTTTATGATAATTTTCACTTTTCTATGTTAACCAATTTTCAATTAAATTTTTTAAATATTATATTATCTTATTTTCTTTTTTAAGAATTTTAAATAGATTGTATTTATTTGTTAAAATTTTTTATTTTATTTAATAAATAATAAATAATATTAATTAATTAAAATTAAATTAACAGGTTAACAGATAATTAATTATTTTTACAATTAAAAAAATTAATAATTTATGTTAATTTTTTATATCTAACAATTATTATTTAATGACTTTATAACGAGATCAAAAACTTTAAACTTATTATAAAAATTTTCGTCTAAGACATATTTACCTTTCATCATTATTTTTTTAAACAAATTTGATACCTTAAAAATAAAAATTCATACATAGATACTTGAAATTTACTTCTTCATGTATTTTGCCCCTTAATTAACATTGTTAATCAATTGACTGATTTAATAAAAACAATCAATAAAATCGTGACGAAAAATATCTTGTCAATTTTGTTTGAGATTTTTTTTTAGTTTTGTAATAAAAATTTAGAATTGAAGAGAGAGAAAGGGAAGAAAGAGGGAGGGGAATGAGAGGGGCTGATCGGTAGATTGAGGCTGATATGATCCTAACCAAATAAATTGGCACTAATCTGGTCTTCTTCGACTAGATCGTTACTCATTGAAACGCTAGATCAGCCTTGAACCACCCTAGACTGATCAATCCATGATCGGTTTGCTCCTTCCCTCTCTTCCTTTTGCTTGCGTCACTTCTTGGTTACCCTTTCTTCTTTATTTTGAATTTTTTAATTATTTTTTTAGATAATGAATCTTAATTTTTTCAAGATTTGATTTTTCAGAAAATATTTTTCCAGATTTCTAATTTTTTAAAAAAGTTCCATATATTATTTAATCTTTTTGTCTTTTGAGATTTTAAAAAAAATCATTTTAAAAATTTTTTTATCACTGAAATGGCAAGGAGCTCACAAATGCCATGCTGTCGTTTTGTTGGATGATTATGTTTTACTTGACAACTGACTTGTTTGAGTAGTCAAATATGTGAAGTCATGTTAGAGTTATTCATGCTCCAAAGCATTATCTCCCAAAGCAGGGTCTTATTCATGCTCCAACAACATGGTTATGGGTAACAATCTTTCAAGCACAAGAAAAAAAAATGAACAGCATCCACTAAGCAACACAAATTTTATAAACCCATTCAATATAATGCACAAACCTCAATCTATGCTGAGTTAGACCCCTTTTATTTTCAAGATGTTATATTTCTTAAAAGATTAAAGAGTCTAGATGACACCCCACCTACCCCCGGCCCCAAACACCCATAGGAAAAATAAAAACCAAAAGTTCAGTAAAATAAAGAACAAGCAATGAGAACTAAATTCAACTTACGTGTTAAGCTTTGAATATCACTCCATGACAGGTTAAAGGTAAATATTCCACTGCCTTGCATAATCTCTGGAATTGTTGTTGTAAGATTGCTAAAACTTGATTGAGCAACTGTTGTACCATTTATCAGATTTATAGAGCTCAAGCAAATAGCTGTTCCATCCTTTGTCATTTGAACAGGACAGTCAAGAATACCTACAACATCTTCAATTGCTTTTGAATACGCCAAGTCATTATAATCGGGAAAGTCTCCACTTCCTCCATTCATTGAGATGACCAAAAGGTCCACTACAGTATCCCAATAAAAGAAAATAGGTTAAGATGAACCTTAAAATAATTGTTGGTGCCATAATACACAAAATCTCATGACCACTACCACTAACTCTCAGCGAGAAATTATAATATCTTTCAGTCATAAGCATTGTATAATGGGATACCTTGTTTTGAAGCATTTTTGCCTAAGTGAGCAAAGCCATCTGTAATGTGAAACAAAAATTAGCATCTCAACAAAAAAGGTTCTTATCCATTAGCAATAAAAGGTCCTCCCCCCAAAAAAGATAGAGTTACCGTGAAAATGTAGCATCATATCAAAACGTGTAAGTTTGACAATAAATTTATAATAACTAAAAATTACTACATTAATTTTTAATTTTGAGTTATATTATCAAAATAAGAAATTGTTCAAAGTTTCAACAACTTTAAACTGTACAAAATAACACATTATAAATAGCATTACAATGTGAATGAAGGGTCAGAGTACTTACATCAATTATTACTTTGGCATATTGCAATACTTCCTCTTCATTGGAAGCTCCACTATATTCTGCATAATTTCCAAGCTCAGAAGCAAAGCTAAGATCTCTAACCTGATTGATTCTTGTAGCTTAAAATATAATAATTATTTTAATAAGTAATGAAATGTCAAATTAATAATATCATCATTTTCTATTTCCTATTATTAATTGTTGTAAATATGATAAGAGTAATATTAAAAATCTTTTGATAATTGATTTAAAATAATTATATTTTAAGTTAGTTTTATTCACTGTTAGATCTCCATTAACCTTAACCATAATAATTAAAATTACACATCTGACAATAATAGGAATCAAAATAATATCACCTTAGTCTTATATCGCAAAGACTTGACTGCATCCTTGGTTAACAATGAAAATGTCACAATAATACTTGTCTCATCATTTTATTCATCACCCAAAAAGGATTTAATCTCTTCAAAAACTTCTATCTCATCTGGAGAAACCTGTTGAAGAAAAAAGTAGATTGGCAAGAGCTAAAAAAACCATGCAAGTTAAAAAAAAAAGTTTTATGCTATAACCACTAATGTCATTCAACATCAACCTCATCATTATTAGAGCACCTAGCCTATAAATAGAAACTATAAAAGTTGCCAAATCAAAGTCAAAGTGAATGACATGACCTCAAAAAGTACACTATCATAGCAAATATAAAAGGTGTGGAAATTAGTAAAAAGGACAATGCAATAGACATTTTGTTAGGAAAAACTTACAAGAAAGATAGAATCACTAGCACTGTATGCTCTTCTAGTGCATCCAATATGATGTACATATCCTAAAGTACAATAAGGCATATCAAAATTTATAACTTGCGCTAGAAAGAAAATAGAAACATTTTACATTTACCTATCCTTTTTTTATTATAATTTTAAGAAGAAATTATTGCATGAAAACAAAGATTGTTAATTAGGTAACATTTATGTGCAAAAACCACTCAATAAAGATTGTTAATATGATAACATTGGAGCATGAATGCAATAATAGAAATCATGACCTAAACCACAAGCCATAATTGTGCCATTATAACCATTCATACACTCTGTAAAACCATATTAAAATCAACAAAAATAATTATCAAATCATACTTGAAACCAAACAGTCTCAGAAAGAGGAAATGACCAATTACAAACTGAAATACAAACATAATTAGGGGCATTAAGTCACATCTATGGATTTTTCAAGATTGGTACTGGTCAACAGGATTGGTATCTAGTGAAATCTACAAGCTAGAAAGAACTCTATTGCTTAATGCATTTCTCATTCATCTCGACTACAGGCTTTGTTACCACTTTATAAACACATTTCTAAAAGGTAGTTTCTGTTTAATACATTGAAAAGCACAACATTGAAATAGTGTTTAATACATTGAAAAGCACTAAAGCCATATAACTACAGGTTTACACTTGACAAAATTAAGTTTCCTTATAAAATCCAACAATAAAACTTATAAATATCTAACAGCTTCCATCCAAAAATATTACTACCCTATTTCCAAGAGTAAATTCGAGCCTTACAAAGCATTTGAGTGGTAAGCATCATTTAGAAATGTTGCAGCCTTTAAATGGTAAACAAAAAATTTAGGCATGCTATAGAAAGGCTTTATGCATTTCCATATGTATGCTCAAAAAGTAATTATCATTTGTATTTGTTTAAAATCATCAAAATAAACAACATTGATTATGGTTTTTGATTAATAAGAAAACAAAAAACTCACTTTGATTATTGTATTTAAGTTGTTCTTGGCATTGTTAAGAAGCTTTATCTGATTATGGTTTTTAATTAAGTGACAACCTTAGGTTTGGACACATTCACAGATTATGAAAAAACCATATTCTAATCAAGTTAATATATTACTGGCTTGAAAACAACAGAATATGAATTAAAAAAAAAAGAGTTTATCTTAAAGTTAGTGGTAATAAAATCAAGGCTGATTAATTTACTTGATCTTAGATTAAAAAAATCCTATATAAATGCAATGTTGATTTTGATCACTTGATTTTACTTGATTGGTCATAGCTCAAATAGGGACTGAAAAACTAATGCTTGCTAATTTGCATTGTTAGGGGGAAAAAAAGCTTATTAAAAGGGACAAATAAGAAAAGCAGTTCAAGGAAAATGATTGCAACAATGGAACATGAATATCCATTTATTTGTCTATGAGTATCCATTCTAATCAAGTTGAGAGTTTAAGATGATATGCATTGAAAAGGAATCCATTTCTTTAAACATCTAAAAGGAATACAAAATCATAAACATGTGGAATGTCAACATTAAAAAAACAAATAGAACCGTAACAACCACCATAAAAGCCTTTCAAACACCATACTTAAAACAAAAATTTACAGCCCATATTGCAAAAACTTAGTCTCCAAAATAAGAATAAAAAAAAGGCAATTCAAAGCCAACAAAAACCTTTTAAACCCAATAAAAGACTCATGCATGCATAAAAAAATATATAAACAAAGATAATAGTAATACTGAACAAAATTTCTATCAATACATACAAAGAAAAATACTCTATAAATATATGTAAATAGGCCGATGCATAAAAACTCATTATGCATCCTTAACCACAATTCTTACCCTAACTTCATCAATGCAAAATAAATCAACAAACAATCAAAAAATGCAAAAGAAAAAAAAGGTTAATTATTTTTTGCATGTTTTCCACCATTTTCAAAGTATCATAATTCATAGTAAAAAAAATTCACCTAGCAAAATAAAAACTAATTAGAACCTCAATTGATTAAGAACGCAAACCCCAAAAGCCCACTAAATGAACCAAAACCTAACTCATTTTTCTACAAATTAAACAAATCTAAATAATACCTATATGTCAAAACCAAGCATACCTGCAATAGCATTAGCTTCAATCGACTCAAGAAAGCCATGTGTTCTGCCCCATCCTAGCATTGCCTGATTTCAATAAAACTTTTTATATTAGAAACTGATGTTAGCAACAATAGGATTTGAGTTGTTTTATCTCAGGATAAAAAGCCCTAGCTTACTTAAGTAATGTTCTAAGTACTGGACACAGAGACCTTTCTATTTATGAAAATGAGTATCTAGCCATACTAATAGTAGTAACAAAATGGAGACACTACTTAGAAGAAAAACCATTCATTATCAAGATAGATCATGAAGCTTTAAATATTTGCTTGAGCAAAAATTAAACCATTTAAAAAAAGGACTAACCAAATTACTTAGATTGGATTACTCTATACAATATAAAAAATGCAAGATGAATATAGTAGGAGATGGCTTATCCAAATAGCATGAAGAGAAAGCACAAAGCTATATCTTGCAATCAACTACATTTATACCAAAGTGGGTAAAGAAGATCCAGTATAACTATAATGATGATATAGTGGCACATGAACAAATTAAGGCTTTTATCATCCATCTTCTTAATAATTTTTACTATTCGTTCAGCAATGGAGTTTTAAATTTTAAAAAAAAGTATATATAGATAATAGTGGGTAGTTAAAGGAGAAAATTTTACAAACCTTGAATGATTCACCTTAGAGGGGCATTCAAGAATTCAAGCCACCTACCACAGACTTATATTGAATTTTTATTGGCCTGGGATGAAAAAAAATTTCATGAGTATATCAAATTATGTGAACCTGTCAAAGGAATAAAGATAAACATGTTTCTTATCCTAGTTTTTTACAACCAATTCCTATACCACAGCAAGCTTAGGATGTAATCAGCATAAATTTTATTGAAGGGTTGCCTTTATCTCAAAAATTTAACTGTATTATGGTGATAGTGGATAAATTCACTAAGTATAGTCACTTCTTATTTTGTCTCATCCTTTTACAACCATAAAAGTACCTAAACTATATCTCAACCAAGTTCATAAACTACATGGACTTCAAGAATTACTATTTGTGATAGAGATCCAATATTCACTAGTCTATTTTGGTAGGAGTTAATGAAATTATTGAGAACCATAATTCATTTTAGTGTAATTTACTATCCAAAATCTATGGGTAAAATGAAAGGGTTAATCAGTATTTCAAACAGTATTTACGGTGTATGTATTTTTTGAAGCCTAAGAGTCGGGTTTAATGGCTACCATTAGTTGAATGGTGGTATAATAGAAGCTATCATACTTCTCTAGAAATGTATTGTATGGTTATAAACCACTAGCCTTAGCATGGGATGCAAGTAGTCAAGCAAAAGTGAAAAATGTGAAAAAATTACTGAAAGATAGAGAACAAGTTAGTAGGTTGATGATTGATCAATTGAATAAAGCTCAACAGAGGATGAAATTGTATGCTAACAAAAAAAAAGTAGAAAAGAGTTCCAGGTGGGAAATGAAATGTGTTTAAAACTCCAATGCTATAGACAAACCTCTTTGGCCTTTTGAAAGAGTTTAAAACTTTCATCCAGATATTATGGTTCATAGCCAAGATTGGTTAAGTTGCTTATAAATTGCAATTACCTCATACTTTTAAGAATCATCCAGTATTCCATGTTAGCTTGTTAAAAAAAAAAAATTAGAAAACAAGGTAGTTCCTAACTAGCTCTACTAAAAACTAATGAAAATAGGCAACCGTTTGTATATCTTGTTGTTGTGATTGATAAACAAATGGTTAGGAGGCATAATAGGGCTATCACCCAACTCTTGGTTATATAGTCTAATTTAGGGCCTAATAATGTAACCTGGGAAGACTATATAGTATTGAACTCACAGTTTATAGATTTTGATCCTTGAAGACAAAGATCTGGTAAAGAAGAGGGTATTGTGATAAACTTGATGAAAAAAAGCAACAGTAGCATGAGCGAGACTATGGCACAGAATCACTAAGAGATAAGCTAAAACTTACAATAACATGGATGAATATGAGAAAAAATATAGTGATGTCAATTATTAATCTATTAGTGTCAATTATTAATATATTGGCTAGGAATACTCTACAACTTTGTATTTTTTTACTATTTTAAATTATAGTTCCACAATAGCTGTATTTAAATAATTTCTTTGCTATAATTGATTTTCATGAATGGAACAGACATTTTTTCTTCTTAATCAGTCTTTGTTCTCTTCTTAGTCTCTTCAATTCTCCTCTATTCTCTTCTTAGTTTCTAAAACCCTAACCAAGTCACAACTGAGTCATGATATCCTAACATTAGAATAAACTCCGTAATCCTTTTTTCCCTAAATCCCAAAAAAAAAAAAACTTTTTTTTTGTTGAGTGGTTTATGTTGAATGTTATCTGTTGCTTTTAGGTTGTGTTATATTGACCTGGATTGATTCCTCTACTCATTTTCTACATTTTCTCTATGTATGCTTGATTGCTTTTGTTTGCACTTTGTTGTAACTGGATTTGGGTTTGCTAAGTTGATTGCATTTCTAGTTTGATTTGTGTCTCTAAATTTCCAAAAAAAAAAAAAAAGAACTCACTACCAAAACTTTTTTTATTTTCAATTTAATTTTTAAAACTGCTTCTATCCCCTCTATTACTTGTGTTTTTGCTGTTTAAATAGGAGTTTCACTAAAATAAAATTGGATTTTAATAAAATGAAGAAATTATAGTTTGTCAAGGCAAATTAAAAGTTAATATTTTTCCTTTCCTGATTTTTTTGATTTTAAACTTTGATTTTTTTCATGAGTTTTTTTTTTATTTGAGAATTCTAAATTTTTCTGATTACAATTTTTTCAAAATTTTCTAGATTTTTTGTTTTAATTTTCCATGATTTTGAATTTTTTTTCCCTTTTTAAAGTTTTTTTTTTGCTTTTAAAAAAAGTTTATTAAAAATAAATACTTAAAATAAAATAAATAAAGAAAGAAAGAAAAATAAAATAAAAAAGTAAAAACAATCAAACAGGCCAATTTTATGTAGGGCTTAAGTTAGCAATTTCGAAGCCCAAATAAATAGTTCAAAGCAAATCTTAAAAATTAAAAAAATTTAATTTTAAGCTCAATTGAATAAAATTTAATTCTAAATCATGAGAGCCGAATTTAACTTTGATTCTAGATCAAAATAAGCTTGAATTAAATTCAATTAACTTAAAATAAAATTGATATAATCTAATTTAAATTAATCTAAAATTTTTGAAAACATTTTAAAATATTTCAAATAAAATAAAGTGTTTATAATAAATTAAGTACAAGTAGGATTCTATTAAATATATTGCAAAGGCATTTTATTAATCTCTTTCTAAGTATTCCATTTGGGAAAAGTTCTTCTCTATTATTTAAAAGTTAGTGGAAGTTTTCACTGTTTTATCTAAAGGTGATAAATGAATTTCCAACTAAAGTTATGGTTAAAATTTAATAATTTAAAACTATATATAAAAATTAATTAAATTGATTTGAACAAATATTCACTATAATGCATTTATCTCCCTTAGATGAAGTAGTAGAAGCTTCCACTGATTTGTAAGTAATGGAAAGGATCCTATCCCATTCCATTTATACTTGCATGACATGTTTCTCTGATTACTCTTTCTTTCAATTGTTTGATAACACTAATTAGGCATCATTAATGATCAACAAATCGACCAAAGCTATCAAACCACAAATATCCTTTTAGAAGTATTAATGACAACGCGAGACATATAAATTGTATATAAATGTATGCCATTAAAAATAAAATGGAGAGATTTGCTCTTAGATTTGTAAGCTAATCGGGGTATGATTATAAGTGAAAAAGTGGAGGCTAGATTTATCACAGATAGGATTTGGAGCTTTGATTCTTCCAAAATTCTGTTTACTTACTAAGAAGTAACCTTAATTTCCATGCTCCCTAGTATTTAGACACATATAATATCTTTTATCCTTTGTAACCTATGTTTTTCAAACTCTTTCTCATATCCCTATAAATCCATCCCTCACGTAAAGATTACATTTCTCTTATTCATCACTTGATCACCAATAAGTATCTTCACGAATCCCATAAATATCTGAAAAATATTATCAAATTTTTGGTATTTAAGTCAATAATCTCAACAAGTAGCACTTATGTTAACTAGTTAATCACTTGGTGATTTTGCTATGGAAACAAGGTGAGTTGCAAGTTGATTATTTCTAGACTTAATCTAAAGCAATTTTTAGCTATTTCACCAACTTTGTCACAAAATTAATAGCCAACCTTGGTTGGAGTTTGAGGATTAGTAGCAAACTTTTTACGTAGCATATCACAGAGAATTTTTTATTACAATCCTACAATTATACAATCATAATAAAAAATTATGTAGGGGTCTACAACTTATGAATGTGAGTTTCACATAAATTTAAATGGTGCCCACACAATTTTAAATTGCGATTGGTTAATTATATTACAATAATTATAGTTGAAATATTCCTTTTTTAAGTACGCTTAAAGCAACAACTAATTAGAAATTAGCAGAATGATCATAAAAAGGTCAAGATTATTGTAGACACTGGGTTTTGTTCGGGTCTATTGTTTTCATTTCAATTTAATAATAATAATTTTAATAATAATAATAATTTTAAAAAATTAATTTTTTTTAAAAAAAAAGGGAAGAGGAGATAGAAACCAAAAGGCTGTACGGCACCGCTGCCGTCACCAACCAACCCTGACCAGCTCCCTGTTCAACCCACCTACAGCCACCCTACAGCCATCCAGATCTCCCTATTTGAAGCTTTTTAAAACCCCAAGCCCCTTTCCCCTTCAAACTCTCTCTGGGAAAAAAAAGACCTATTCAATCTACCCCCACAAACCCTCGAGCTTAGACGAACTACCCCCCTCAAAACACTCTCAATAGCCCCAAACAGAACCTCTATCCCCACACATAAAAAAACACAAATTTCAAACAACCCCCTCAAATACCCAAATAGAAAAATGAAATAGATCTAAAAAAAAACACAATCCTCCCCGCAGGGAGAAACCTCAGCGCCACAGCAGCCTAAAACAAAAAGGAGAAATCATTGGTTTAAGCCGTCCAAAAAAAAAAAGAGAGATCAGAAACTTCGAAGATCGATTCGTGACTATCAAGGCTCTTTTAGGCCAAATGAAGGTCGGATTCAGAAAAAGAGCATCGAGAGAAATTTCTGACGACTTTCTGACCATTTTTCAATCACCGACGACCACCGCCGTCGGACGACCACTGCCGACGGTGACCCGCACGACGACTGGTGCAGTCTCGGCGTCGAATTCTAGAGGAAGTCAAAGAACCCCAAAGCTCAAAAAAAAATCTGATTTTTATAAAAAGCATAAGGGCAAAACGACATCATTTTAAGCATAGGACCAAAATGATGCCGTTTCAAGCGTAGAGGATCCGCGCGTGGATCGAACCCGACCCGAGATCCGCTTAACCCGACCTGACGATTCGCTTCAGCCAGCCTTGAAATGGTTCAGACGAACCGTTAGTGAATCGGTTCAAACAGTTGGATCGTTGAACCGCTGATTGAACCGTCGAATCGGTCAGACCGACCCAGACTAGTATTGATCAGACCGTTGATCGGTCCGGTTCAGGTAAAAAAAATTTTTTTTTTTAATTTTTTAATTTCTTTTATATATTATTATTTTTGTTATTTTAAGTTTTTATATTTATGCATGATAAATATTTAAATTTATTAGGATAAATATCTAATTGTTTTTAATAATAATAAAATGAAAACAATATAGGATAATAACTAAAAAATATATATAAAAAATGTTTAAATAATAGTAATAATGGAATAAGCTTTATTTTTTCTGCCTAGATGTTGGAGAGAATAAAAAATATTTTTTTAAACAAATAATTTTGCCTAGATGTTGAAAAATTATTATTAATAAATTTTCATAAAAAGAAATATATAAGAAATTTTTAATTAGTTTTCAAAAATTATAAAAAATTGAACTTGCTCCGAAAGTCCGTCTAGATGATAGGAATTTTTAAAGATGTTCGCGTTTTAATTAAACCCTAAACCTTAAACTTAAACCCTAAACCTTTACGCTAAATCTATTTCAAAACTTTAAAGATACGTGTGAAAATCTCACATGAAATGATTTGTTCTCGAATACTGCCTAAATGATGGGGTATTTAGGAAACTCCATTTCATTACGTTGTTCACATGAGTTCTTAACTCACATTAATAATAAGATTAATAAATAAAAAGTATAATAGAAAATTGGGATCTTAAATATAAACAGTCGCACCTAAGCTCTGCCTAGATGTTAAAGAGTCAGGGTGGTCTCATTATACTTAAGAATCTAACTTTTAAATTACATTTCATTTTACATAACATTCATTAGCATACATACGTTAGTATGTTATCATCAATAATTATCTGTATTATTCTTTCTTTAATTTACTGTTTAATGATAAAATATTTTATAATAAAAAAGAATAATACTTTTAAAACTTTTTTTTATGATATTATAAAATAAAATAAAAATAACATTCCAAAAGAAATAATTCTTGATACTTTGCTTAGAAGCTTAACAACTCAATCCAGCCTTTTGCTTGCTTAAAATGTTAACTATAGGATCGGATACATTTCAAAAATAAATAAAAGAAAACCTATACGATAGGATGAAGTCAACCGTTTTAATCATCGTACTTACCATCTTCTCTATTAAATATAATGAAGAAATTAATTATTATTGATTATGTTATGTAAATACCATATATATATATATTTGTCTCCTGTTAATTCCCAAATGAATTGAAATAATGACTAAACAATATATATTAGAAGGAAATATCACATAAGTATTTTTTTTGGGCACAAATTATCAAATAAGTAGTTATCATGTTAATGATATCCGTGTACACCACTGCTTGATAATACTTATTATGTCTCCGCAAGACCATTCTTTCTTAATGAGATTAAGGTAAATTTTGTTACTATTTTATAATTAATAATTGAAATTTTATTGAATTTATCACTTTATTTTCGATTTTGTTAATTTTAGATAAAAATTAACAAAATTAAAATATTCATTCTATTAATGGAAATGTCAAAATTTGTTACTGTGGTTTCAATTTCATTAATTTTTCAGGAAAAAGTAACAGAATTGAAATATGTTCATGGAATATTATGTTAATGCATTTGATAAATTTTCATCAATGTCATTATTCCATATTAAAAAAATCAACAAATTAAAATTAAATTACAAAATTCAAAGGAGGCAAATTACAATAACAAAATTCAATATTGAATCATACTGCAATAGACAGTTTTGAGCTTAATGTCTTTTTTAATTTTAGGAAGGAAGAATTAGTCAAATGATACTAACTCACTGAATTAACATAAAAACTAAATTATATCATAGTAAATGTATATAATAAAGGATATACATATCATTTAATATAAAATTTAATTATTTATTAATTTTATTTTGAAAATATTCAAACATAGTTGAAAAGCTACCCAATACTAACTGTAACTTCCTTTTTTACCTATTTGTCTTATATCTTAACTTATTTTTTCCTTTCACTCACGTAGTGTTGTGTCAAAATCTGTGTGTGTATATATATATATATATAAATATATAAACTTAACATACCAAGTGCCTTCCAACATAATATACATATCAGAATGAATGACATATACAATTATTGTTTCTCATGACACATTCCATAGGATGAAAGTATTGGGTGGAGAAACATCTTCCTATCCCGTCTCTTATCGTGCTGGATATGAATTAATATCATGTCTAAATTCGAATGTCATTTAGACAAATAGTTTTATTCAATTTTTTTTAAAGGATATCATGTTCAAGGGTCATGTCGTATTACAATCCCATGCGTATTTATTTTCTTAATTGCACAGTTTGTATTTTTATTCAAAATAATTACGTGATAATGTTACATCAATCATGGCGTAATTAGATACTACGCCTGCAATGGTATAAATGAATAGCAACAGCAACTACCATCTCAAACACTGAGCTTAGGATGGAAATCAGAGCTTATGAATGGTGCTGTTAATTCATCAAGACAAGCAATCTTGATTCGCTCAGGTGTTGCAGGATTATCAAGCGGAAACCACTCGGTATGCCCTGTTTCAGCTCTAGAAGCTATGATGGCATCTTTGATGGCGAATAAAACAGCTGAAGCCAGAAAAAAATGGAGGCTCACCAGCTGCTTTGGATGAATAAATGGCTTTTACATTTGGATTACCCTGTCCACCAAATAAACATGTAAACAACGACTTTAAATTATCTAGAATTGAATAAGAACTAAATCTAAATAATATCCTATGCTGAAAACCATTAATTCCTCCTCTTCCATCAATCTCTACATTTCATCTATGATGTTTAGGATAATATTAAATCAACTAAGTAGTTTTTTATCTATTTTATTATCCATAATATTATCTTAAAAACAATAAAATTTCTTAAACAAACATGTATTTTGCGTCCACAATATGCTCCAACAATCTTTAAATTTTGTGTGAAAGGGAAAATTACTGCACTAGCTGCTACGCCATGGATTGTATATGGTTAAGCACAGATAGACAACTCTCACTAGTTCTACCATCCCTTTAAACCTTTGTGGTGACGGCAGTAACAATTTCTCTTGCCTCACATCTAATGGCCAGTCTGGCTTCCCGATGCAACTCATTCTTTGCACACTTACAACAATTTACATTGATCATAGACTTGCTTTCTTCCCTGATATCTTACTTTATACCATATGATTTATATGGTAGTAATGATGGTAATGGAAAGTAACTCACACAACAAAATTAAAGAGAGAGAGAGACAAAGGGTTTGGGAGGGAACAAAGTGAACAATAATAAGATACCAGTTCATACTGACATATTAAGGCAGGGTGACTACTTTAGAAGCTGCTAGCAGCAACGTTACCTTCAATAGAGAAACATTGAACTTGAATGGCACATCATTTAAAAAAGGAATTTTGTAACTTCCAGGTCCATATGTGTACAAGCGACCAGGTGGAATCCACTTATGAGCTGAATCTCCCCACTTAAGTTCTTCCAAGGCAACCCAACCCAGACCTCGAATAAATGTTCCTTCAACCTGCATTAAAAATTTGTATAACATACAAAAACATTAGCTTGTCAAAAAGAAAAAGTTACAGACAGGAAGTTATTGACCTGTAATTAAACAAATACTCATGCCCCAACCAGACTATTTGTTTTTTGTCTCTCATTTTGATTAGGGATTTCATGCTATCAGAGGGTACTTTTTTTAGAGATTATTATCCTAGAACATCATGTTTTAATTAGCCTGCCTTGCCAGAAACAGCATTACTAATTTTTTAAATAAAAAGAAGCACATAGAACACTAGTAATTACTTCTAGGCTCGATCCATCTCTGAATGACTATTTCTTCCCTTTATACATATATAAGTACAATCATATATGCATACATGTGTTAAATTACTTCTTGAAAACAATATTCTTAATAAATGACATGAACATTCAGAATCTCAGAACAATTACATATCTGATAAAAGCTCAAGGGACGCTCATATTAGCGTTCTTTTCTTGCAGTTCTCAAGGTTAATAAACATTACACCTTGGAAAGTACAATTAAGTTCAAATCACAGTCTAATTAAAAGGAAGAAAGGGAATAACCTGGCCAACATCAATTGCTGGATTGAGAGAATATCCCAGATCCATGAATATATTTGTTGTTCTTGTGTGGAAATCTCCAGTCATTGTGTCAATTTCAACCTCAGCGAATGCAGCCCCATAGGTAAAATAATTGAATGGCTTTCCTCTACCGATGCTCCAATCAAAGCCAATATCAGGCATAATATAAAATCCATGGGCAGAAAGGTCTATTCGCTCCAAGTAACATGCAGTGGCCAGCTGGGTAAAATTATAAGGAAAGCAAAACGATATTGTCACATGCAAAGCTCATAACTAAAGAGTATCCTATCATATTCTTGTAAATATAAAGAACCCGAGTGATGAATAGTGAAAAGTTATCAATCTGTGCAATGAAAAATATGGCACTCTTTATTAAATTTATTTAAATTAGAAATAAATAACCTATGCTGCCGTTACCTTTAGACGGAAGAGCAGTTGTACATTAGCAGTTTTAATAAAACGATCAAACATATGGCACTAGCTCAGAATCCTTTCTAAAAATCAACCACCTCAATATTGACTTGCATTTCTTTACTAAATAACCACGTCAGCCAAACTCCAATAAGGGCCAAATAACCTTGACAAACTGAAAATAATTATAAATCCCAATGCCCCTTACTCCAAAACACACATGTGGATATAAGAGCTTGTACAATTTGTAGAATGAAAAATGAAAGACCAAAACCAAAAATTTGTAACATCAACTTTCCCTACAAAATAAATCATTCTGGACATACTAATCTTAGCTTAACTTCTGGTCTCAATAACTATGGAATCAACTAAAGTCTACCAAAGTTAATGAATGCCAATCATAGTAAAGCCCATACTATTAACTCCATAATAGTAACAATTTTCTTACAAAAAGCAGCAAGAGAAGGAATTAAACTATTGATTTTCTCCACAACCTCCCTCCATAAATGTTTGCCACTATTCAATGGGAGTAGTTTGGGAATATAGAGTTCTAAAGAAAAGAAATTGTGGTTATAAAAATGTAGAATGTTGACAATAATATGCAGTAATTTATATTCAGAATTACAGAAAAAACAATATCTCACCAAATGAACTAAAATTACGTTGAGAAGCAATAGGCTCCATCCGTGCCTTTATCTGCTCACATGCATCCAAAACTGCGGCTGCATACATATCAGAACTAGCAGAAGCTGCTGTTGGAGAAGTATTCGGAACCTAACCAGCAGAAGACGGATGCAATATGACATCAGGCAATAGTTTATCACGAAGATGGTTATTAATGTTCGAAAGATAGATGACTAACATAAACAGAATCTAATATCATCTAATGATGAAAGAACACAATTCTTAATTGAAAGCAAACCTTTTGTGTATTCTCTGAAATTAGTGATAATGCAAGTTTTAATTTTCTAGATTAGTTTTTAACCCACATCTTAATATATCATTTCATGTTTTAACTATAAAACTGGTGATGAAAATATATCTGGCAGTTGATGGTAATGCAAGGACTTAAATACTCTATTGGAATGGATTGACAGAAAAAGACCCTGAAATATTTCAAGCAGGGGAAATGAAGAGAAATATCTCTTCATATTAGGGTGCTATTAAAATTTATATCATCAATTCCTAGGTGACACCATTGACCCCTCCTAAAATATATCCACAATTTTTGCTGTCACAAACACATGATACATAGGCATGCTTTCTAAATTGCATTAGATTCAGTCTTAGTAATTTCTTATTCCATGGTTCGATCGTCTTGCTGAGGCCAAGGAACCATGGAAGGCTACCACGTAGATAAACAAGCTTGTGAAGACCAGCCACCAATAATAAGGCAATGTTTGCACCAAATAGTTAGCAAATGGTAAAGTTTCAGTAAATCACCAAAAGAAAGAAGTGCCGCATTCCAATATTAGCTTACTACCTTGTCAGTACTAGTCTCTGATATAAATACAGAACTGAGAGAGATCTTGAAGGTAGTTGCAGCAACTTGAGCAACTTTTGTATGTAAACCTTGCCCCATCTCAACGCCTCCATGTGTAACTAGAACAGTTCTATCAGTGTAGACATTAACAAGAGCTCCTGCCTACAGTGATTAAGAAGATATTTACACAATCAAAACTCTGACCATTAACATGATTCTGAAAGAAATAAATAGTCATAGAGAAAACTGTAATACACAGAAAACACATATCGCTTCTCTCCTATATTATGTAAATATATAGCTTTTTTATTTTGTATATCATTTTCCTTTTAAGCAGAAAAACTGTACTCTCGTGCCAAGAAACAGAAATACATGTTTGTGTACATCAAAACAGATGGGACAAAGACTAAGTTGTCTATTGTACACTTACCATATCCCTGAAATGTCTAAAGTTCAAATCAGGAATTCAGGACCCAATCATATGTCCATGATATTATAAGCCTTTCAATTCTATCATTCCATGTAAAATTGAGCAAAAAATGAGAAATATCAGGAATGAAACTTTGAAAAGTTGCACTGCACGTAAAATTTTATTTCCTAGCTACATGTATTAAAGTGGTGATAAAGAAAATCCTATATCGTTTAAATGTGGGGTACCCTGGTCACATAAATATAACAAGGGCCTCTCCACCTATTGCCAATTGATTTTAAGTCTGATGCCTATCCTAAAATTTAACATGTAGAAAAAAGGTTGAAACTAGGAGACTGATTCTTGGAATCATCCATATCAGCAGTCTTTGAAAGTTAACAAAGACATTTATCAGCTTAAAATACTGTAAAAAAAAAAAATCCATGACTGAACCAAACTTCTGCATAAAGAGAAAGTTAGGAGGAAAAAAAAAGGGGGGGCAGGTGAGAACTATGATGAATCAGGTAGCAGCAGATTCACTCATGATTCATAACAGGGACTCTTTACGTTTTACTGTCCATGATATATGAATCTATTACAAAGATGTATGCTTAAAATGTGCTTTACATCCACCATCTACTGCTGCTCCCTGCTATGCATTAGTGGCAGAATAAACAACATACACACACATTATTCCTCAAGATATCAATGAAGCAAATATAGTTCAGCAAAAATCATAGATGCAAAAGCCCTACAGAAGAGACAACCTTTAATAAATAATTTCAAATGTTACCTGATTCATGAACCTAGTTGTAAAGGATATGCAAAATTTTGTTGGAATCATAGCAAGACCACGCTTCTTCCACCGATTGCAAAGATTAAATTCATCGACTTCTTCTCGAGCCTTCAGAAAGCCGCAAGATAATTTCAGCTCATTCCACATCTGAGCCAGAGTACAGTGTTCTAATTGTTGACCATGGTGCAATATTGATCCTTCACCTTGAAAGTTAATCTCCTGATCAAATTTCCAATAATGAGCCATGACGTCATTTTTTAACTGCAATACTATTGGGAGTAATAAAGTAACATAAATATAAAAACTTACCCTAATCTCTTCTGGACTCTTGTTAAGTTCGAAAGCAATTCTTTGAATCCAATTCTCAGCTATAAGCATACCTTGAGGACCACCAAAGCCCCGGAATGCAGTGTTACTTAGAAAAATAGTAAAGCAGACACTTCCAAAAATTCTGACATTTGGTATCTCATAGACATTGTTTGAGTGAAACATAGCACGTTCAAGTACAGCAAGAGACAGATCAAGTGAATTTCCGGCATTATTGTAGATTTGAAGATCCAAAGCCAGCACCTTTCCCTTATTTGTAACCCAACCTAGATGAAGTAATTTTATTCTACTGTTATGCTTCTCCATGATAAAAACGATGACAAGCTCAAAACATGCAAACATAATGCATGTAACTGATGGAAGTCAGCCGAGTCAAAAATTGATGTTAGGAACAAGTGGTAATATATTCAAAGATGTTCAGCCCATAAGGCTTTTCCCCTTCCTATTTTTTTGACAATTAAAATATATAAACACAAACTGGAAAAAAAATAAATAAATATACCAAACTGATACAATATTGAAATGTTTCCATAGATTGATCCACAAGTTAATCCACTTAGTAGTCAGTACCTTGTACTTTCCAAGAAAGCCATGGCACTCCCCTGATGTAATCATGTCTATATCTCTATCTAGTGTTAGTTTCACTGACCTATTCATCAGATAAGATGGGACAGCAGCAGCAGCAGCAAGGAAAGCTGATTGAGTCTCCTTTCCACCTAGTTTTACAAACTACTTTCGACATTGGAAGACCAAGAACATGAGAAACATATTCTGGTGCTTCTGAGGGGCCTGTATACAAATAGTGACAAAATTACATTATCCCCCCAAAAATAATAAAAAGATAAAAGTAGAAAACATTAGATAAAGCATGTAGTCGATAGAGATACTTGACAAAGCATCCTACTAAACTTTTAGGTTAGGAACTATAACAATTGTTTAATAAATTTGTTAAACATAGGAATAAACAAGGGCCAACATGAGCAAAACATACAAAATGAACACAGATATTTGGAAAAAAATAACAAATACACATAGGAAAACCAAATAAGACAAGCACGCCAAATGGGAACTAATTACAAGCTTGATATCTAACCAAAACACACTCAAATTTAGGACCTGTAACTGTTAAATAGACACACCAAATAGAAACATGACCTGAAGCTAGGAAGTGCAAAAAATTAACTCAGTATTAGAACCTCTGTCTAAAGAGTTAGGAACTAGAGCAGTATGGCATTTAGTCAGGCATGGTTCTGAAATATCATAGTCATATTGAAACTCAGACAGACCTCTGATGTCACAAGCATTCCTAGATTCTACTGAGTTCTATATCTTGAATTTGATGGCTGTACATGTTGAGGAGAATTGGTGGTTTTATGAGTCAGTATATAGGCACGACAGTGGCAACCAACATGACTCAGTCAACAATTGCTGACCAAAAGTAGTGATCACCAATCAACAATATCCATGCATATCATTTCATGCTAAGTCATATAAAATTGATGCATTGGTTCATAATTTACAATGGCCTAACTACATTAAATGGTATATAATAAGTCATTTCTGAACCTTGCAGCCATTTTTTATGCACAATTTCCCCTACTGTCATCCACACTTCCAGCTATACGAATTCCCAGTATTTTCATGAAAAATGCAATAGCAGAATATTTCGAATAATCTGAATCGGTAACTCTCATAATGAAATATTAAATGCTATACACAATTTGAGTTGAGATAGAGACTCCTATGAGTTTATCATATTTTATCTAATCCAATCAAACCAAGGCAGATGAATAAAAGAAATATAGGAAATTAACTTCCAAGTTTTGGTATTCTTACTTGAGTGGATGAAATCATATGACCTTCATTGCCACCATCCATGGTCCAAACTAAGTTGCTCTGGGGCTCCAAGTAGAAGTGCTCCTGACCACCCACTTGAACCTTTCCCTCTATGATCTTTTCACATTGATCTGATTGGAAACAGAGATCTACATCCCCTTTTCTTAGAAGCTTCTCCGAATTGGGATGAAAACTTTTTGCACTGACCGCATCCTCTATTGACAAGATTGCTGGCAGCTCTTCATACTTCACATGAACTTTTCCGGCTCCTGGTTTTGCGTTTTCATGCGTATCAGCCACAACAACTCCTATAACCTATATAAATTAGCAATGTGTTTACAAAACATATCAAGAAATTGATTTGACTCTCCCTGCATTATGGATGAGTTGATTATTGAATTTTAGCCAAAAAAAGTTGTCTCAAGCCTCCCCCAGTAATTGCATGGATGTCACATCTTCTGATGTACATCTAGTAATAAAAGGTTGAAGTTTGGTTTCAATTGCTTTCTTAAGCACATAAGCAACCCTCTCTGCTCTCTCAAGGTTTGCCAAGTTTTGCCACTAAAAATGGTTTAACTATAAATAAATAAATATATATATATTGTATCCAATAAGCTTTTTACCTGCCCCACACAAGTGACAAATTCTGAAGCAAATAGCTCCTCATCCATAACAACTGGTCCAATTTTATTCCTACCAGGAACATCCTTGGCAAAGAAGATGCCAGCAAATCCAGGTGAAGACTTGGCACCTGAATCATCTATGGATAATATTCAGCATGAGGCTTTTGCTCAAAATTAGTGCTGCATGCAAACCATTAGGAGGCATCGGTGTATCATCAGTATATTCTGCCTCTCCGATAACCTGGAAAACATGATACATAAACAATTGCATGAAGATAATCTTGTAGACAAAGCTCAACCAAAGAATAAGCATCAAAAGCACTTAGTCAATATCTGTTAACAATTAGGAGATGTGTAACAGTGGGAAAGAATATTATCCAACCCATTGAGGACTAATGATATGTCAAAATGACCTGAGTACAAAAAAAAAGAAAGAAAAAAAAAAACAAACAAAAACTTGACATGGTAGGTGATCATCTCAGCCATTAACCAGTACAACAAGAAAAATTTTCATACACATAGGTTAACGCATGCGAGCATCAACAGCAGAGGTACACACATGTGAACAGTAGCAAAACACCAGAAACAAGCATAACTTTAAAAGAAAAAGTAACACCCTTAATTTTGAACTCTCCACTTAAAACCGGTTTAAAATATCCTTGAAATTACAAAACCAGTACCATGGATTATAGCATTGTGAATTCACATACCTGAAGCCTGGAAGATAGATGAACCTCTGGTGAACCTACAGATGTTCCATGTTTCTTGATTTCATAGTCCTGACTTGCAACTAGTGGTGGGCGGAAATGACATTATAGCTGACAAATGTGATGATGATACATCTTGCTTAATAGATTTATTTCCATGAATTTGATGTGAAACCAAAAGGAAAAATTTAAAGAAGAAGTTAAGGGTCAAAGATTTTTGAACTCCACCAGAAGCATCTTCCTTGTGCACAATATCGGTTCATAAGACATTCAAAGCACCCTGTTGCACATCCTGGTTCCATTTCTTTCCAATTAAAAATTCTTTTGTTTTAATTGCACATAAAGAGAGAGGTGCCACCCCACCATAAGCAACTGATGCATCTGAAACAACCCACTCTTCACCTTCTTCTTCCAGCCAGACATGCATTCCAGCATTCACAATGGCAATATCATCATCCCTTCTATGAGATTGTTTAAATTCTTTGACATATTCAAAAGGCCTACTCGAGGGTAAGAATACTGCCAATAATATTTCATCCCCTGCCAAATCCACTTTACGGTAGCCAAGGAAGAAATTTTCTGCCAGAGCAGTTCTAATATTCCCATTGCAATTAATGATTTGAAACTTTGCTCTTGCAGCCATCCAGAGGGGGTTTAAGTCTGAAATTGGACTAGCCATACACACATTTCCTCCAACACATGCAACATTTTTTATTTTAGTCTTAGCATACCTCTTCAACTGTTCAATGAAGGCTTTGCATGCTGATGTTTCATGAGCAGGACATTGAGTTACAACCTCTCTAAATAAATTCAAGAGTTCAGTCAGTCTTACTGCAGCACCTATCTCTATCCCATCTTCCTTGACATTTAACATGTTGAGTTCAGGAACATGTGCAACAGAGATCAAAACTTGATATGGCATTCTCTTCAGTCTCATCTCAATACCAACCTCAGTATTACCTCTCAACAATTTCACTTTTGGGTATTTCTGCTTCAACTCAAGCACATGTTTAACCGTTAAGGGACAATACCATTTAAGCCCTTCCAGTCCACTCAAATTTAAAGGAGTTAATTTCCTTAGTAACAGCTCAGGAGGAAATATAAGTTCTTTATCTGTATATGTGCTTCCATCTACCTCACTGTACGAGATAGGTTTATACCTAGTACTACAAAGAGTTTGGCCATTGGTGTCTATATCCTTTACGGTTTGTGATCAACATGAACAGGGTTTACCCATTGAAAGACAAACAAACTCACCATCCTGAAGGTTAAGTGAAGATATATCTGTATATAGTGCATCATTGGTTTTGGAAAAAACTCGAAATGCATCAACAATTGGTCTGTAACCAGTGCAGTGACGTAAGTTTCCAGCAAGAGATTCTTCAATTTGTTCTTCAGTTAGGAGGCATTTGACTAGACTGCAACAATGCATACAATGACACGATAAATCCAGGAGTGCAAAATCCACATTGCAAGCCATGAGAACGAGCCAACGATTCCTGCAGGAAAAATGAAAGCCACAAAATATGATGAACACATGTAAGGAACAACATAACATAGGAGAGGCAAGATGGAGAAAGAAATATTAGGAAGCAAAGAGTCAATTTTAAGAGGGAAGAAGAAAACTTAATAAATTGCATTTTCTCTTATTAGAGACAAAAGGGCACAAAACAAATTAGTTGAACATTCTTCATTGAAGGAATATTGTTGGTTTTTATAGCACACTTCATATTTAAGTTCATATCATTCGAACCATCTATTCATTCTTCTCATCTTTCCCGTGACTTTAACAAGATTTTCTTCATGTCTAAGTTTTATGAAAAAACAGAATTTAGAAGCATCATGGTTTTATAGTATATCCAATTAGACATCTAATGAAATAGTAAGATTTAAGTTTTATAAATAGCTTGTGTTTAGTGATTTTATAATTAAAATGCAATCAGCAACCTTGATTGCAAATGAAAAGTTCAAGTCATACTCTGAAGAATAGTACAGTATACACCCAAGACAACAGATGAATACGGAATATTCTCACATTTGCCACAAGAAATCAAAATATTCATTCACTCTATCATTATCATCTAGGAGCCATACAACAAAAATAGAGTTCCTCACAAGATTTAAGCCAATGAAATTTATTAAAAAAATAAAAGGCACCATTAAGAGCAATCCCAAAAAGAAGAAACAAATATTACTTTTATGGGATGCAAGCCACTTTGCGGTTCCCAACTCCCTCCACTGTAATAACATCATTCCTTCTACTGAATAAAGAGGAGCCAAGCATGCATTGACAGCATAATGCCCGAAATAAGATTTTCAAAACGTCTATCTTATACAGATTCTGGGAAATGATGGAAAGCATTTAAATTATAGCATTATAAAAATTTGAAAGAAAGAAGGGGATAGAAAGACTCATACATTTCTTCAACTTTCTATCATAACGAGAAATAATCACTAAACAAGCCCCACAACCACCTTCACCACAGCCAAGCTTTGTTCCTGTCAATCCAATGTCTTTACCAATGAAAATGAACTCAGATTAGTTTTTGCTACTCTACTACCATGTGACAACACTAAAAGAAAAACACATTTAAAAAAAAAAAGAAAAGAAAAGAGAATGGTGAAAAGAAATGGAATAAGATAAACTAGAAACTCGTAACTGATGTTGAAAAAAGAAAACCTTGAACATCCTACACAAGAATCTAGTCCTTACAAGCATTAAAATTTCAATTAAACAGAAAAAAAAAAAAAAAACGGAAACCAAATATAAATGTTTGCCACCAAATAACTTCAACTTCAAGTTCAGTCAGAGGATAATGCAAAGTTAGCCAAAAGAAAGTTGATGACCTCAATAGAAAGAAACGAACTCAGAAAACCATCATTTGTAAAGTACATAAAGCTGGTAGTAACCACAAACCAAAGCTATATCTCATATGATAAGTTTCCACAAAGAAAAAAAATTATGTAATTTCTAAAATAGATTTCTTAAATAAATTAATGTTCTAAAGATAAACTGTTTTTTTGCAGTTCCACTAACAGAACCACACTTGACATCAGATATGCGTAAAAGTTGATATTTAAAAGTGAAGAACATACATATCTCAAATTAAAGAACCATTAAAAGTCAGAACACTAAGTTCTCCTCCAAAAGAAAACCGATTATCTGTTAGAAGGTAATTCTCAACTCATGGAAAATATTAGAAGCTTATGACAGAGCACAACAGAAGCAGAATAACAAGGAAAGTTAGGATTGACTTGAGTTATTGAGTTGGTTTACTTATTTGTTAAGTGAAAGAAGTAGAGGTCAATGTGGCTTTTACTCTTAGGTGTATCCAGTAAACTTGAACATGAGCTGGCAATTAAACTGTCTAGTAATAACGGTCTAGAAGTCCTATACATAAGTGTATCTTGTATTTTGTTATTCTGGAATGAAGTATTTCCCTGCATCCCAACAATATCGACTTGGTGAATACGAAACAGAGTTTGAACATTAACTTCCCGATAAAATGCTTGATGAATTGAAAGTATAAATAGCAAAACACTTCATTGACAAGTCGGAATAAAGGAAAAAGTCAACAAAAACAAAAAAGGAAAAAGCCCAACCAGATCTTTTAGCTTGTCAGTAACTAAAGATTCAAAGTATATACTCATTTTAACCTCTCTCTCCCTCACTCCAGTTTATAGGCAATCTAACATATTTCATTGACTAAATCTAGATTTCAAGTGAAAAAGTGAGGAAGACAATAATTAATTGGTGAAACAAAGCAGGCCTATCCTCAATGGCCTAATCCGTTAAATGTAGCAAGGTTTCTAGGATTTTCATTCACTCCATGCTCTTGGAAACCAAAAACATTTCATAGACTTGGTTCAAGGAAACAACTAATTCTTACAAAAACAAATTTTTTGGTAGATTGATTAACTAAGCCCTACGCCCCTACCAATCTTATGATTAACTATGCTTTAGAATATGAGTGTAATCGGAATTAATTATATTTTTTGAACTTCATCTTTTTTCTTTTTTTCAATTTCCTCTATTTTCTTGGAAACTACCAACACGTCACTAATTGAAATTAAGTTCAATAACTTTTATTCATCTATCGGGGCTCCAAAAGTTTCAAACTTTATTTGCCTTGTTCTCATTCCTTTTCCTACATTTCCAATAGAGCTAAACAAAGTTCAATACTGAAATAAAGCAATCCAACACCAATCACAATACTAGAAAGATTGATGGATGCATTGAGAAAGGCTAACACAGAAGAAGTAGTACGCTTGAATAACTTAAATCCACCTCTCAAAAAACTGAAAAAAAAAAATGAAAAACACAAAACCAAAAGTAAGTTTGACCCGACAAAATACCCAAACTTCAAGTGAGCTGAGCTTGCAAGATTGTGAAAAGCCTTTCTGATCTTTTCTCTGACCATACTTTCAGAGAAACAAACAAAATCCAACAAAAATATTATTACCTCTGAGGTACTCAAGTAAACTCAAGTGAGCCAATCCATCAGGCAACACTTTGCGGACTCCATTAACGTATACAACAGCCTCCTCGGATTCCTCCACAATATGGCCCGTTTCTCTTTCGTTCTTCAAAGACCCCGTCTCTTATGCTTCTCTATAGACAACCCAGAAACAATATTAACTCAAGATACTTGGTTGATTCAACAAAAAAATTTTAGATTCAAATTTTATTGATAATCACTTATTAAAATTATCTGCATAACTTAAAATTATTTGTTTTTAAGTTATTAAATCTCACACTTTTTACTTTAACCCATAAAATTGAGCAACCTCAAATTTTTTCTTATTAAAAAAATATATATTAACCCAAGATAAAAAAAAAAAAACAAAATATTAATAGGGTTCAAATTCAATTCAATTGCTAGATCGAGGTCAAAACATAAACTTTTCAGTTTTCTGACAGAACCGTACTTTTCAACTGAATAATTGGAAGATTCTCCACCGATCGGCTAAGTAAGGGGCTTAGCAGTGACATCATCGCATGCAAAAGAATTGCTATGTCCTCCTACTGCATCCTTTATATATATATATATATAAAACCTGGGCTGAGCCTCGTTGCTGGTGGCTGGGTAACAAATGTAACAGTGAAAAAGCGTCATACTTTTTTCTTTTTTCTCTATTTTTCCTTCGTAGTTCAAATTAAAAACAAAAATTAAGAAAACAAAGACAAATAAAAGGAAAAAATCCAAAACTTAAAAAAACTAAAAAATACAAAGTCCAAAAAATGACAGTTCAAAACATGTCATTTTTTAAAATTTTAAAATATAAACTTTGCTCGTAAAGTTTTAATATTTGATATTTTTAAAAGTTTTTCTAAGTTATATTTTCTTGAAACAAATATATATAACAAAAACGAAACATAGAGAAATGCAACATGAAACATGAAAAACCAAATAAGGATAATGAAATTAATTCATATTTTTGTTTATTATTTTTACTTTTATATAAATTTAGTAACTCGTGACATGTGAGATGCACTAATTAATTAATTTATTTATTTTAAAATTATAATTAAAAAATAATATTAAATTTTAAACAAATATATCAACAAAATATAAAATTATTATTAAAAAATATTATTTTTTTTGAATTTTTATAAAAATATAAATGATCGATCTCTATATAAATTATTTTTAAATTTAATGTAATTATCACATTTAAACTTAAAAATAATGCATTTAAATTTATAAAATGATGGAAAATTTTGAACAATAAATATTTTCTTAAATTTAAGGATATAAATTGAATAATACTTAAAAATATAATGAAGTACAAATTAATTAAATTATCATTCATAATTAAAAATACATAATTTTATTTTCACTTT
Source organism: Durio zibethinus (assembly GCF_002303985.1). The sequence goes on along the minus strand of NW_019168159.1, from coordinate 8,791,461 downwards.
AATTTTTTTATCGTTTATATTTGAATATTCATATCTGATGAAAAAAATTCTTATATTACAAAATTTAAAAATAATATTTTTTATTATTTGAATAATTTGATTAAAAAGATTAAAAAAAGTTGTAAATATTATAAATAATTGTCTTGAAAAATCTTGTATAAAAAAAAAAAAAAAACTTTTCATCTCCGTCTCAATGTAAAGTTATTAATATAAGATGATAAAGTTTAATAGCAAAGTAGATATATTTATCATCTTATAAAGATTAATATTGTCAATAAATAAAAAGAAGTGGTATTATATCATTGTCATTGTCATAGTTTAATTTCTTACTTCTAACACAATGGAGCACCCCAACTCAATCTTTTCACTTTTGCATTTTATGGATACAATAGTTAGTAATACGTAACAAACAAAGAAAGCTCACATAAAATTATTTTATTGTTATATTATAAAGATCAAAAGTGCCTTAAGCTTTAACATCAAAGCAAACATACCTCAATTCTTACTTTTTATAATAATTTAATTAAACAAAATGCAATATTTAAATATTGTTATTATAATTTTTATTGATTTTTACCTTATAAAACTATTGTTTTGCTGATAGAACGAAATTGATAAAGAATTTTTGTCACATTGGTATTCTTTATAGGGAATATCAATTACTAATGAAAACTCTCAAAATTCTAGGCTAGGTGTTTTGTAATTAACATTCCTTTCAATCATTAAATATCTGTTAAGAATAAAAATAATAGTTTTCTCAAAATCAAAAAAGAATATATGCAACTGGTAGTAAATGAAAGAGATGAAGATAATATTTTATTTGATACAAGTACGACGAATACCTTAGAAATGTGCAATTGATGGACTAAATGAGTAATAAAAAAAATTCAGCATAAGAATATTTCATCAAGGTTGAAGATGACATCTATTAAATAGTAAAATAAAATGCTATTTGATCTTTTAAAATTTATTAGGAAATTTATAAAAATAAATTTATATTTAAAATTTTTAAATTTAAAATAGATATATCTAGATTATTAAAGATATATTTAAATTATATATTTTTTTAAAAAGAAATCATATATCTAGATTGTAGAGATATATCTAAATTATATATATTTTTAAATTTGAAAAGAGATATATAGATGGTTTAATAGTTCACTTTTAAAAAGAAATAACAAAATTATTGATTTTATTCTAAATGTATTTGAAAAAAATGAGTTTGGAATAAATTTCATCTGATTTAAATTAAAATAGAACTCTTGAAAATTAAAATAAATCTAATTTTTAAACTCTCAAATATTTTTTAAAATGAAATAATTATTAAATGGGATTATTTGGTTAAAAATTTAAATAAAATTATTATCTTAAATGTAAAAAATATAAATTATTCACGTAAGTATCTACGTGACATACCTTATCAGATATCTATACATTCTGTAATATAATATGCATTAGGTTTGTCTTTCTTATCCATCTCTTTAAAAAAAAAAAGAGTTCCAAATATTTTTGTTCAATTTAAAAAAACAAATTAACTAAAAATTTTCTTATATCATTCTAAATTATATTTTTTTAAAAAATATTTTAAAACAAAAAAAATGTAAATGTAAGGAATAAAAAAATTATAAAAATAAAAAAAATCAATAATTTTATATTCAATTCTTTTTACTATAATCTTATACTTATATAATCATAATAAAGATAATATAAAAGTCTATCACTTATAAATATAAATTTTATATAAAATTTTAATAGTAATCACAAAATTTTGAATTATAATTAATTAATTATTCTATAATTGTTATAAATTATTTCTCTAAAAAACCAAAATTATTTTTGTAAATTTTTTTTCTTGCCTTTTTTCAAACTTTTTTTCAAAATCCTTTCTTTATTTTGCTTTCTTGCCCTTTTTTTCATTTTTTCTTTATTTTTCATTTACCCTAAAAAAAACCCTAAAAACCAATTAAACCTCACAAAATAATTTGATAATTTAATTTGATATTTCCCTTCATTTTTCCTTTACCTTCATAGATAAAAGTATCCTTAAAACCAATTAATTCTCTTTAGAGTAATTAGATAATTTACTTTAAAAAATTTTTACATATTTAAAATTTAGAAATTAGATTCCAATCATCAAAAACATTAACGTGTAAGTGGGCATGGGTCCCAATAGGGTGTGGGAACCCCAATAACATACGAAGGAAGGAAACTACAATCACCGCGCCTTTTATACAAGACGAAGATAAAATCGAGTGACATCGGACTTGACAAGGATATCAGCGCAAAGTATTACCTGGGCAAAGACAAAGCACATTGATTGTCATCTGCAATCATCACTGAGGGAACTCAATTAGTGGTTGGCACACTATTTTCCATTAGATGTTTAGCAACTTGGGAGACAATAATATTGTTTAACCCAATGCCGGGCAGAAGTTTGTAGTCCTTCTCAAATCGCCAATAGTTCGACATTAAAGAGGGCATTTGGTTGCGCTAGGAGCTCCACTGCTCTGTGCAATTGGAGTCTCCAACTGAACCGAAATGACATTTGGGTAACATGGGTGTCGCTTGTTGGATTATCCTACCATGCTGCACCATTCGTTTACTCAAGGATCCAGTAGTATTTATGGTTCAGTTGTATCATCGGTGAAACTATTTTTGTTAAGATTAAAAATTATAATAGTGGTGAAATTAGTTAATATCGTAGTAAAATTATTTATTATAATGGTCAGATTAAAATTAATTGTAATATGTAGTTTTGATGCAAATATAATAATGATAATGATAGAAAAATGTAGTTAAAAGAAAAAATTATTATTAAAGATATTAGATTAAAGTTTGTACTTGCATATATTTCATATTTGTAAAATTATATTAAAAATTATTTAAATTATTTTATATTAAATAATATTTTTGCTAATAAATTAAAAATTACTAAAACTATTTTTATATCAAATAATTTTTGCTATTAAATATTTAAAAATTATTTTATATAGTTTTTAATGTTATTAACATTTATAATTTTTAAAGTTTAATTTAATAAATAATGATACAATATTTCATATTACAATAATATATTTAGAATTTTAAGTAATAAAAATTTTAATAATTATATGTTGAAATATAGAATAATAGTTTATATATAAACTTATATATATATATAATATAAGCTTATCTATACTTTTTCGTTAAAATGATGTTATCCCACATCTTATAGTTTTATATTCAGGTTAAGCCCATTCATTTTTAGCTAATCAGTTTTAAGTTGGATACGTAACATAGTATAAGAGTCAAGATTTTCTTTTATTGGCCTTTTTTAGTTTGTCAGTTGGAAGGCTTTTTCAATCTCCGCTTCATGTGATTAGAGCTTGTTAATATAGTGTTATCCTACATTTAATAAATATATAATTTTTTGTAGTCTTATATTCAAGTTATGTTAAGTATCCAATTAAAAATCAATTGACCATAAAATGGAGCGGTCCAACTTAAATATAAGATTATAGGAAATTGAATATTTATTAGATATAGAATAACACTACTTTAATAGGCCTCTGTCATATGTAGGTAAAGATAGGAGAAGGTTACTACTTGATAAATTTGAAAAGAGCAACAAAAAAAAATCTTGATTCTGATATCATATAAACTCTAACTTAAAACAAATTGGCTGTAAGTGGAGAAACCCAACTTAAATATAAGACTACAAGAAATTTGATATACCTGAAAAAGAAATGAAGCATCAAGTTTCAAAGAGAAGTTAATTATGGAAGTTGATTGCTTGACCAATGGTAGTTAACTATCATGTTTGAAAATGAAGCAGTCAAATGTTTGATAAAAAACAATCAACTACTATAATTAAAAAGTTTTTGTTTTATTTTTACACAAAAACAATTAAATACCTTAAATGGGGAAGTCTACTTCTCTAACCTAAAAAAATATTATGAAACAAATTTACATAGAGGAACAACATAATATTTACTAGTATGTTGTGGGTTATTGAAATGAAAGATAGCAAAGAAGATAGCTATGTTGTGGCCTTGTTTAAGTTATGAACATAAAGGTTTTTTTATATGAAAAAAAGTTACAGATCCATAAAATTTTGTGTATCATCAAGGTAAAGCCTCAACTTGACAGGGATGGTAGTAGGCACCAAGTTAAGTTTATTTTCATTTTTCACTTGGTGAAAGTTAAGGCAAGAGACATCATTTCAATGTTAAGTACAATATTCCAAAATGTCTTGTTAAAGAAGAAACAAACTTCTAAATTAATAACTATCTAGCCTTCTTTTGTAATTGAAAAGGGAAAACCATAACTAAGCCAATGCAAGACAAGTAACCACCTTTGAAATGATATAAAATTGAATAATGTGAAAAATGAAAGTGAAGATTAGTGCAATATCTTAGTATTTTTCTACCTTGACCTATGATTTTGGGGATGTGAACAACTTTGAATTTGTTATTATCTTATAGTTTTATTTTTATTCATTGGAGATTAAGATTTTTAGGGTGCCAACCATTTTTATTTACTCTTGTCTCCTAAAGTTTGAAAATAAAAAATACCAATGGCCGCATGAGGTATTGGTAAAGTGCTAAACTTTAAATAATCATGATTAAAATTATGATATAACTTTATTTTATGCATTGTAAAAGTTAGATGTATCAATTGATGAACACATAATTTATGTATATTAAATATTGAATCATATAGTTTTTAAATGAAAATTATTGATTGAAATGTCTTTTCCAATATGGCTTTTATGTGGAATTGCATGTACAAGTTGTTTGTACATTAAAAGTGTTTGCAATTGTTTATAATTCTTCTCTATTCTCTTTGATTGGCTAATTTCACAATTGAAAAAAATAGATGAAAAAGGGCACTTATAGCTTTGGTGTCAGTGGCAACAGCAGTAATCATAAATATGAGATTGAAGCTAATAATAAACTCTAAAGTAAAAGCTTAACCAAATCCCCCTAAAGAAATTGTCACTTCTCTCCCAAAATTGTATGAAATACTCATTTTAGTGCAAATGTAGCACATAATGATGTCATTACTTGTGCTCCAACGTATATTGGTACCTACCCAAAATTAGAACGCAAAGATGTTATTTAAAAGAAATAGTAAAGTTTTCATAAGAACTTAAAAGAAAATATAAAAATGGAAAAGCTAGAAGTTTAGTTGTATATGTTTCCAAGAAAAGTGTTTGAATGTAGCAAACGTAATGGTGACTGTTGGATTGAGATGTGCTTTTGAAAAGTGACCAATTGAGAGTATGACAATCATGACAGCAAGGCCAGTGGAGGCAACCAAGCTAATAAGAGTTTCAAAACCTTGTGTTTTTTGGTTTACAATGGCTGTGGCTGTCCCAGCAGAGATTAGAATGAAAGTGCCTATGAACTCAACTCCCACCTAATTTTGCAACAAAAATTAAAAATTAGGACAACTTTGAAAATCCCTTAATTGAATTTTCAACCTATATGTTGGACTAAGCCATAAAGAACAGCACAACAATTTAAAACATTATCTTTTTCTGATTAAGTCATTGAGAATTTTCATACAGCAAATTCTAAATTAAAAGACATCTTGTTATTATTGGTATCTTTTTCATGCCTTTCTTATGAATGAGACTGGATGAGGTGGTAATGAATAAGAGACATAAGGTAATCACCCTTCTTCCGTGGATCATTTTTCCACAAAGAACAGTTGTAGCTTTGAAGATGGGATTTTCTACTGATTCCACCTTTTTTATATTTCTTAAACCCCTTTAAAAAAGGGTGCACAAGTAGTCCCTAATGTTGGAGAGGTTGAAGGAGATAATGGAACATCTTCATTATTAAGCACAACATTCCAAAATGGCTTGTTGGAAAAGAAATAGACTTTCAAATTAATAACTATCTAGCCTTTTTTTGTAATTGAAAAAGAAAAATCATAACTCAACCAATGCAAAATAGGCAAAAAAAAACATGTAATTGGAAAAATAGCACCCTTAAGTTTTCTAAATCTTTATTAATATTAAAAAAAAGACATATCTGGTTGATTTAGACAATAACTCTTCCAATAAAACCCTTGAGCCAAAATAAACACATATCTAAAGCACATGAATTCCCTTAGACATAGAAAATGAAGTATGCACATACATGGATGTAGGTGTGCACACATGAAATAATGAATTAAAAAACATGGAATTTCAATATTTTATCCATCTAATCCACTGAGGCATCCAGAATTTAGCTACGGCTTTATTGATTTAAGGTTCATTTCAAGCTTAGGGTAGGAATGGATAGGATAATTTCTTATTTAATGATATATTTATCTGTGAATAGAATGACCAAACAATTAGTTGGATGAATTATCTTATATGAATAAGATTAAACAACCCTATGAAAAGCTAAAATAATTGTATAATCACACATGAACAATGTTACATAAAATAAGATGAGAGCATTTGAGTTACAAAATAAAGACAACTTATTGATCAATGTTGTCTTATTTTATCCTAGACCCTATTTAAAGTCCTTTACATCAAATGAAACCTAAATGTATAGATGAATATAAAAGAACTCAAAGAATTCTTACGAAGTGAAATAATATTTTCAAATGTCCAAAACATACCTCATGACAACACTCTCACAGATGCACTTATGTTATATTGCAATGACTTAATTAAGGAGCCTTGCTTTTCAATTAAATTGATTGCTTGTTTAAATGCTACCCAAAACTAGATTAAACAAAATACAGCTTCAGATGTATTAGCATCCCCAACATTATTAGGCAATCCAGAGATAGTTTGAAAACTCTTATAATAGCATCCATTGCAGGGGAAAATAGTACCTCTAATTCTTCTTTTCAATAATTAAAACCTACAAAAAAGCCCAATTAATTCAAAGAACTGCTAAAAGGGTTTAAAAAAAAAGGATATTTAACACTAATATCTTATTAACTTAGTCATTACTTTTGACTATTTACTTTGTCTTTCCAAAAGGGCATAAAGTAGTTTTTAGGTTTGAATTTTTGTCATATTTGACCTTTCAACTCATTTTTTTAAGAAGCATACTGTATATCAACTAAAGAGAACGAAACCCAAAATCAGAAACTAACAATTATAGAATTTTTTGGAAATTTTGTTCCAAAGTAAAAAAAAAGTTACAATGCGATCAGGAGTGCCAATAACACTATAAAATACATGAATGTAGGCATGGGTTTCCTCGCACATATTCTTGATGAGTAACCATTACGGCCAATTATGCTACCCACTTTTAAAATTGGCACAATCAACTGAAACATGAAATGTCCTAGTCATCCAGGCCACTTTTTTACTATTGGATTAACGGTGGTTGCTTCTGAAGGGTTTTGTGCTGATGCAGTTGTTGTGGCCATAATGGTTGATGGCTAGGTTTTTGTCGAACCATTTTTCATAGCTTTTGTGATTTCCATGGGAGGATTTACTATCAAATATAAAATTATCCCTAATTACTAACCTAAAAAAATTAAAAAAAAAACATAGATTAACAAAAAAAAGTACCATGCATGAAAAAAAAAATCTAAACACAAATTCAAAATCTAGAAACCACAAAATGAACACTATGTATAATGCATGAAAAACAAAAACAATAAAACAAACAATAAACATGTACACAAACAACAATGTCAAAACAACTTAAATTGTCAGTTAAAATACATTGAATTTCATCATCCAGGAAAAAAACCTAAAACAATGAAAAAAAAAAAAAAGCTAGGATAGTTATAGAAGCAGAGTTAAAAGACGGTGTTGTTGAAAGTTAAAGTAGAGTTTGGGGTGTCAAAGAAGATGTTTTCTTGGATAATAGTTTTGGTGTGAAATGGGAAAAAAAAATTAGAGAGTTTTTGATATAATCTCCCTCTAAAACCTTTTGGGTTTGGTTTGTAAAATGGTGTTACTCTAATCTATTCTCAAATTATTTTTTTGTGACATTCATTATTACACGGATATGAAATTGGAGTCTTGGGACTCCTTTTATATATAGGTATAGATTTGAAAAAAATAATAAATTTACACATCTCAAAATAAAAGTTATTAATATTTATTTACTTTATTATTTATATAGTAATTTATTTTAGTTAATTATTTAATTATAAAAATGTTTTTTTTCACTTCTTGTAATTTATTTTATAATAAAATTATTTATTTATGTATTTATTATTTTTATATATTTATTTATTAATTAGTTTATATATAAATGATTTTTATTTATTATAACAAGTTATTTGAAAACTTTAAAATAAAAGAAAAATGAAATAACAAAAAAATAATAGAAAGAAAAGTCAAATAATGGTTTTAATTGGTAAGGATATTTTTATCATTGCAATATAAGTCTGGGGTAGAAAAAAAATAACCCATGGGAAATTATGGAATAAAGAGTTGCGGTGGGATGCTTTTTTCCGGCGATGATATAAATATATGATGAAAAAAAAATGGTGCAGCACGGTGGAGATAGCATTCATTGTGTCACACCTTGGTACCCAACCAAATGGGTACTAGTGTGGCTGGGATGCAAATCGCACCACATTAAGTGATCAGTGTCTAAATGCACCCTTAAATCCTTCCAACCTTTTTTTTTTTAACTTATTTATTTTTTATTTAAAAATATTTATTTATTTATAATAATAATAAATATATAATTATATATAATATTATATTACAACATACCTAAAAACATAATTAAATTTATTTATGTGGATACTTAAATGAACAATTTATATTATTGACACGTAAGATGATTCTAAATAATTTAATTTAATTAATTATTCAATTTTTAAAAATTTTAAAGTTTCAAAATTTACATTTAGCCAAATCTTTCAAAATATATAAGTTTTATCATAATTTAAATCCAAAAAATATATCTCATACCTTACTCTTATTCATATATGAAATACAAAATTCAAATAGTTTTTAAAGGTTAAATTCCTAAATTTTAAGAATTATAAAAAATCATATAACATTTAAATCAATATTCACATAAATTTAAGTAAATAAAGTTTGTGATTGAATCACTATTATTTACCAATTTTTTTATCTTTATTTTCCTATGTTGTAAAATAAAAGAGAAATATATTTTATATCAATTTAAAATTACACATTTAAATTTAAAATTATATTTTGATCAAATTATTTACAATTTTATCTAATAGTTAAAATCATAAATCTTAATTTAAACCTACAATCATATTACAAAATAGTACGTTTCTTCTTAGAATAAAATAAAATAAAATAAACATTTATCATGCAATAATTTAATAAATAAGCATGTAATCACAATTCATATAAGCCACTTTCTTTTGACAATTTGGAGTTTGAATAGTATTTATGTTGGTTTTGAAATGTTAAATTTAATTATGAATATTGTGAATCTATTTGATTTGTATAAAAAATTTTGAATTCAAAATCATATAAATAATAATCTTTACCTCCATTAATTGGATGGTAAATCCTAATTTTAGGCTAAATTTCTTTTTATTTTCAATGAAATTTCAAATTAAAATTTATAAATTTACTACCCAAAAAGTTTTAAAGAAAAACAAAATTAAAGTTTTCAACCTATAAATATATGGCACACATTTAAATATTAGTTTCCACACTAAAGTAATATATACTTTTAAGAGTGTATGTAATTATAAATAACATATTGACTTTTTTTTATCAAGTTTAGTATGTAATTTTACTTTCACAATTAAAAGAAAATTTATTGAAATTAATTTTTTCAAAACTTGCAGAACGCTTATTTGGATTCTTTCATAATAATTTATATATAAACAACTTTTGTAATTTTTTACTACAAGTTATAAATGATTATGAATATTTTTATTTGTATATAATATAAAAATTAATATTAATTAAAATTTTAAATTAAAAAAAATATGATAAAAATTTCTTGCATGGCACAGGCAAAAAACTTAGTTATATAATATTACAAATAAATAAGTAAATAACAACACATTATAATTGTTAATGTTTGAAGTCCTAATTATTATTTTAATATAAAATAATGTGCCAAAATAAAATTTTCAAAATTTTAAAAGTTAAATAACATTAAAATATATGTAAATAGTTTTTAATATATTTTTTGCCAATCGTGTAGCCGAAGATTATAAGCCAATGAAACTGAATTTTTTTAGATGAAGATGTGATAGCTATTAAAAAAAATGAACCTATTGGGAAATCTTGGAGAATGTATTTTGATAGAGCTGTTAATGTTTTCGGTCATGGTATTAGGGCAATTTTAATATCTTTCGATGGATACTATTATCCTATCATGGCTAGATTGAATTTTAATTGCACAATGTGGCTGAATACGAAACTTATGTTATGAGTCTACAAGTAATAATAAAAAAAAGATCAAGGTGCTAGATGTGTTTAAAGATTCAGCCCTGGTCATATATCAATTACGAAGTGAATGAGAAATGAGAGATTTTAAGTTGATCCGGTATCATAAATATATTTTTAAGTTGGTCAAGTAATTTGAAAAAATTCAGTTTAAGCATCTGCCTAGAGAGAAAAACTAAATTATTGATGCAATGGCTACCCTAACTGCAATGATCAAAATAGATACAAATATTGAATCCAACCTATCAAGCTAGATGTGAAGGATGTATCAGCGCAATGCTCAGGTGTCGAAGAATAAGTTGATGGGAAGCCATGGAATCATGACATTATGTAATACATAAAAAAATCAGCAATACCCGAATCATGCAACCAAAAATGATAAAATGACTATCAAATGGTTGGCTATAAGTTTCTTTTTTTATGGAGATGTCCTTTATAAAAAAGTTGAGATCAAGTGTTTTTAAGTTATGTGAGTGCAGCTAAAGCAAAAAAGATTATTAAAAAAGTATATAAAAGAGTTTGTGGGACACATATAAATGGTCATATGATAGCTAGACAAATCATTAGTGTTGACTATTATTAGTTGACAATGAAAAGTAACTGTGTTGATTATGTTAGGAGATGTCATAAATATCATATTTATATTGCCAAAATTCACCCTCTATTATCAGCATTGCACGTTTTGGCTCTCTCATGGCCATTCTCTATGTAGGACATGGAAGTCATTGGTCCTATCACTCTAAAAGCTTCGAATAAATATAGATTCATCTTTGTGATGATTGATTACTTCACGAAGTAGGTAAAAGTTGCATCATATGCTAGTGTGACCTAATCTATGATATGCAAGTTCATAAAAAAAGAGATAATATACAGATATGGGCTTTTAAAGATGATTATTTCTAATAATGCCAAAAACTTGAACAACAAAATGATGAATAAAGTATGCACACAGTTCAAAATCTATCATCATAATTTTGCACCATATCATTTGAAAATAAATTGGGTAGTAAAGCTGTAAACAAGAATATTAAAAGAAACCTAGAGAAAATGACTAATACTTATAAAGATTGGTATGAAAGTTATCTTTTACTGTGTATACTTGTAGAACATCAGTTTAAACATCTATTAGGGCCACCCTATTCTTTTTAGTTTACGAAATGAAAGCTGTGCTAACAGTTGAAGTGAAAATTCTCTCGTTAAAGGTCCTAATAGAAGTAAAGTTAGAAGAAGCAGAAAAGGTTCGGAATCACTACGAGCAGTTGAACCTTATTGAAGAAAAAAAACTTATAGTGCTTTGCCATGGTTAATTATACCAAAAAAAGATGATAAAAGCACATGATAAGAAGATTCACCATCATCGCTTTAGAGAAGAAGACTTATTGTTGATAATGATCTTTCCAAATCAACATGATAATCGAAAAAAATAGACACCAAATTGGAAGGGCTCGTACATGGTGAAAAAGACCTTTTCCTGTAAGGCATTGATTTTGGTATAAATGAATGAAAATGATTTATTTAATTTGATAAATTCAGATGTTGTAAAAAATTAATTTGAAAAAAAATAAAAAAATTTTAAAAAATAATGACGTATCTAAGCTGTAAACTTGTAAAAAACGACTTAGATGTGAAGGAGAAGCATCATCAAGAGATGACCTTACAACATAGGAGCAAGTCATTTCATTCAATTTTTTTAAAAAAATATGGAAATATTTTGTTTATGACTATCTTGTAATCATTATTTAGGTACCTTTGTTTTAACCCTAACACTTTTGTTAACATGCACTTATTATCAGTCTAATGAAGTATGTTTTTTTTTTTTCTTTTGAAAATAATGCCTATCTATTATTTCATCTTATTCGATATCTTTGTTCATTTTACAAATGAATAGTAGAAATGTGTAATTACATTTTGTTTGTCTTAAACTTAAAATGATGAAAAAAAAAGAAAAAAAATAGATGATCTCAACATTACTTTTTTAAAAAGTTGATAAAGTCAAATGAAAAAGGACAAGAAAAGATGTCAAGACATTGATGTTGCAGATTTTTGGAAAAAAAAATATTATTGAGAAAGAATATAATAGTCAAACATTAAAAACAGATTGGTCATATGACGATTGTTGGGAATTTTGATAAAAGAAGCAAAAAGGTGAGAAATTTCAAGAACCTTTTTACCATAATTGAAAATAAATAATTTTGATTGCATTATATACATTATATCTAGAGCATTCAGTACATGCATCCATGAATGGTTATAACAATGATAAGGATCTTTCATTCCCTAACAAGAAATAGAATTTTGGTTTTCGTATAAGGATAATGATCAAAGAAAATACTTACAAAAAAGAAGAAATTTGTTTTTTTCAAAGATGAGATCTTGATTTCAAGAAAAGATGAGAATTTTAAAGTCATTAAGCTTCTACCTAAAAGGACATTTTCCTAGATGAGAATTTTTTAAAGTTGTTGAGCCACTACCTAAAGAAGCTTTTTTTCATATAAATATTTTTTAAGTTGTTGAGCCTCTATCTAAAGAAACATTTTTCAAGATGAAAATTTTTTTTAAAGTTGTTGAGCCTTTACCTAGAGGAACCTTTTTCAAGATAAGAATTTTTAAAGTTATTGAGCCTCTACCTAGAGGAGCATTTTTTAAGATGAGATTCTTTTCTTTTAAGTTGTTGAGCCTTTACCTAAAGGAGTATTTTTCAAGATGAGATTATCTTCTTTTAAGTTATTTAGTCTCTACTTAGATAAGCTATTTTAAGTTTTCAAAATTTGTTAAGCCTTGAGAAAGAAGAGCATTTTGATTTGATCTTTAAAGTTTTTTAGTCGTTAATGAAATGAGCCTTTCAATTAGTTTGAATCGATTTTAAAAAATAAATCATTTTAGACTCTGGTCAAAATTGTCATCTTGGTCTATGTCACATTTCTAATTCTCAGTAATGCGAAAAGAAGGGTAGTTGTAGACACCAAACTTGTTTAAGATTTTAATCAGGTCTTGATTTAATATTTGCCTTATATCGAGTTTTTGGGTCAAGGCTTGATTTCGAATCAATTGGGCTAAGCCTTGATTTCGATTCAATCGGGTTAAAGCCCAATTTTGATTCATTCAAGCTCGAGGCTCAGTTTCATTCTTTAGGCCCAAGCTTGCTTTATTTTTATTTTATTTACTTTTTAGTACATTAATATTAATTTATTAATTAAATAAAATAAAAAAAAATAAAAAACAAAGAGGCAGGGAGGTGCCTGGGTGCACGGCACCACCACCCACCCCTACAAAGCCTTGTGTCGTTTACCCAAGCACAAGGCCAAGGCTGGGCAAAGTAAAAAAAAAAAGCAGGGGGAGGCTAGTGCCTAGGTGCCGTACATGGCACCACCTATCTAGGCACGAGGCTATGACTGGAGCTCTATAAATAAAGCTCCATGTTGGATCCCATGTGAAGAGTGGAGAAACCCTAAAAAAAAAGTTTGTCAGATTGAGAAACAACCCAAAAAAAAAAGCTTTTTGTCAAAAAAACTTTTAGAAAAACTCAACCAAAAAAAAAAAAAGAGAAAACCAAAACCAAGCAACACAGTCCCCTAGGAACAAGGAATCCAGCACAATAAAGAAAAATACAAAATACAAAAAAAAGGTATATCGAAACTTTGAAGGTAGATCTAAGTCATTTAAGACTCTTTTTTGGTGAAAGAGAGGCTAGATCTGAAAAGAAAGAGACGAAAGAAATTTGTGGATAAGTTTTGAAATTTTTTGATGACTAGCACAGCAATTGATGATCAACAATGACGGTCAACACGATGGATGACCGTCAGTCAATCGGCCTAGAGAGAGAAGGTCTGAAAGAAAGAGAGAGGTAGAAAAAAAGGGAAAAGAGAAAAATGAACTAAAATTTTTTTACACTTTTATAGTTATGCCAAAAGTCAAAATGGCATTGTTTCAATAAATACTAGAAAGACATCATTTTGACCTTTATAGGATCTGGGTGCCACCTTTGACCTAACCTAGGATCCGTGCATCGACTCGTAACCCATCTCTACCCTAGACATAGACTGATCCAGTTGAACCGGTAATGAACTGTTAAAAACTTGGTTTGAACTACCAAATCGTTAAACCCACTCAAACCTGACCAAATCGATATTGATTGGTCTGGTTTAGGTAAAAAAAATTTTTTATTTTTTTAATTTTTTAATATTATTTTTGTTATTTAAATTTTACTATTAATATTTATGCATGTTAAAATGTTTAAGTATGTCAAAATAAACTTTGTTGTTTTTATAATAATAATTAATAAAAATAAAATAAATATATAATGAGTATATAGTTAAAATTTTTAATAATTTTGTTAATTTTAAAATAATAATAATTAAAATAATAAAATAATAATAAAAAATGTAAGATAAGGAAATTTTTATTCGATGATGAAATTCAAAGGTACTCTAAGTAGTGACACCTAAAAAATCATTAAGTAATAAGATTTTTTTTAAATACTACCAGTATATTAGAGTATTTATAAAAAGTTTCAATACAATAACAAATTTTCTTTTCTTTATTATAAAGTTGATAATAAAATAAATAAAAATGAAAAAAAAGAAATTTTCTTCAATGATGGGATTCTAAAAGTATTTCGAATAGTGATACTTTACAAAATCCCTTGGTGAGAAGATTTCTTTTAATACTATCAGTGTATTGAAATATTTATAAAAAATCTTCAATATGATAAAAATTTCTCTTTTTTCAAAAATTAAATAATAATTCAATAAAAAAACCAATAAAGTTTTTAAAAATAAAAATAAAATATATGCATCAATATATTATCATTTACATTGCATGTGTGAAATATTTTTTGCAAAAAGTGAATCTGAGCCTCTGAGGATGAGATTTTAAAGTATTTCGAGAAGCGATGCCTAAGAAATCTATATATGAGAAAAAGTTCTTTCAATGTTATCAATATACTAGAACATTTTAAGAATTATTTCAATAAAAAGATTCCAATTTATTTTTCTCGGAATAACAAAAGAAATAAATAATAAAATTTTAATAGAAAAAAGCCAATTTCACTAAGAAAAATCAAAAAAATTATTTTTCAAATACCGAAAATAAAACTATTTTTATTAAAATCAATGAATAACACATAATTAATTGATACAATTTTAAATGAGCACTGTAGGGGTGCTAATCTTTTTTCGCACAATCAACTATCGGATCTAGATTGTTTCGTAAACCCTAAAATTATATTTTTAATAAATTTTAATTAATTTTAAGATTTTATTTAAAGGATAAATTTTAATATGAGGCTAATTGCACCTAACTAAAAAAGATTGATTGCGACTTCATTTTCTGTTCTTTTAATTTCATCTCTAAATTCGTCAGACGGCTTCAAAATCGTTATGATAGTTACCTATCCAAATGAATCATTCTAGTGATGAGATTGGAGTTGTAATGATGAGAAAATAAATGTTTGGTAAAAATAATAATGATGTTAAGGTGAAAATAAAAATTGATTATTAAAGACTTTAATCTAAAAATTTATTAATAAATTATATATATTAACTTTATTGACATATATTATTTTATATTAAAATTCATCATATATTTAATAGTACTTTATTCAATTACTTGTTGATTTATTTATGTATTTATATAATTATGTACTTTTCATTCTTATGTTTGTATTTATGCATTTATAATGTTGTAGATAACTATTTATATACAATTAATTATGTGTAATTACTTTATGTAACTAATTATATGCATGAACATTTATTCATATTTTTATTATTAGGAGAAATTCAATAGCTCAAAATACTTAAAAGGTCTAATAAAAGAATTAATGTTAGGAATAACATAAAAACTATAATGAAATATTCAATATGATGCTTAAATTTTAAAAATATCTAATATAATGCTGAACTTAACCCTTATGTAGATAGTTCCAAATAATGATATGAATAAATAATTTCTCAAATACTACATCAATTAATAGTTTCATAATTCAATTCCATATAAAAAAATTCCAAAATTCACATATTATATTAAACATATTAAGAGTAGTTTAGCAACATTATTAACCCTAAAACAAAAAAAAGGTACAACATAATAGAAGCCATCTCGCTTGGCTACAAAAGTAAGATTAAGTTGAATCCAGTGCCTGCTGAAACTCGTTTCACCAAGTGTAACTTCAAGAAAATTCCTACTAATCCTACCATAGCCTCGCTCATTTCAAGTTTGATGGCCCCCACGATCTCGTTACTTTTTCTTTCATTTTTTATTGATGCAACGAATAATTCCATTGGTGATAATAATGTTGTCATTGATTTATCTTCCATGGATGAATGCATTTTAGTGATGAGAGATGATTTCCTCAAGAATTGGCTTAAGTTTGTTAACTAGAACACTGGCTGCAATTTTATAAGAGACATTGCAAATTAAGACTTAAAGGCTTATATATAGTGATTTAGATCTAGTTTCAAGGTAGTTAGTTTTTGGGTATAAGGGTGATAAATGTGTTGTTTAGTTCTTGAAGCAAAAAATGGGAATTGAGGAAGGCCAGGACTACCTCAATGGTTATAGGGCCAACGATGTCTCCATTATGTAGGTAAAAAATGTTTTGTTTTCTATCTACATCTGAGGCTTACCATTTTTGTCTCATTTATCCTAAATATTTTTTTATTATTATTACTACTACTATTTTCATTTTTCTTTCTTTCTCTTCTTTTCTGGTCCTTTTTGGCTAAAAGTTGCCATACATTAAATGCACCGAAAATATCACTGCTATAATCACTTAACACTCATGCCGAATTTGGTAGTGTGGATTTTGATTACCGAAAGTCTATTAAACTGGTTAAAAATATAAGATTTGAATCCCAGAAAGTTTTATAAATAAAGCTCATTTTCTGCAAGAAAAAGAATACACAAAAGAGAGGAAAAACCTGCTAGTATACCCAAAAAAAAATCAAAATTCTTTAAAAGGAAAAAAAAACCTAAAAACACAAAAATAAAAAACAGTCCCTCCGGTAAAGGAACCCAATGCCGGATTCAACAGAAATATCAAGATCCATAAAAAAAAGGTTCATTAAACCGAAGGGTTTTAAGATAGATTCAAAGAGATTATGAGGCTTTTGGTAAAAATAGGGGTTAAATTTGGAGAGAGGAAATTAAGGAGAGCATTTGGGTTTTTGCAATCATCGACATGGCGACCGATGACCACAAGTCGTGAAGGCATAGTGGTAGGCTTGGCTACATGGTGCCAGATTCTGACAATGGAAAAGGGCCTTAGGAGTTTTTTTTTTTAGCTAGGAAATTTTTTTTTTGCAAAAGGGAGGAAACATAATGAAAAAAAAGTAGCATTTTATAATAAATAGAATAACCAAAACAATGCCATTTGATAAGAGCAAAATGATGACATTTTGACCTTGAGGATCTATGCGTTTGAAGATGGTTCAGAGTTGGCATAAGTTGGTCTAGAGAAGGTGATCAATGCTAATTTCTACGAGAACCAAAGTAGGCCTCGAAGGAGGTTTGGGCGTATTGTTCAAGCTATTGAAGGGTCAAACTTGAACTTTTCCACTAGTATGCACCACCAGATCGTCGCGCAGATCAAACGAGTAAATAAACTATTAGAGGTTTACCTCAGGCACTATGTGAGCGCCATATAGCGGGATTGGCCTAAGCTACTTGATATCGCCTAGTTCTCATACAACTTACAGTGGAGTGAAGTAATGGACCAGAGCTCTTTTGAGATTGTGACAAGACAGCAGCCACTAACACTAGGTTTAATTATAACAGGTTACATAAGGCCAACCCAATAGTATATAAATTCGTTAAGGCTTGGTAGGAGCAAATCGACCTAGCTAGAGTTTGTCTACATAAAGCAGTAAAAAAGTCCAAGAAACGGGCAGGCCAAAAAAAGAAGGACATGTAGTTCCAAAGTGGAAGACTCAGTTTTGGTGAAGTTACACCCCATCATGCATAACAAAAATCTACATAAGGGCCTAGTCCAAAGGTACGAGAGACCTTTCAAAGTTTTTTAAAAGGGTAGACAAGGTTGCCTACAAGCCGGATATGCCACCAAAATTGAAAGTACATTCAATTTTTCATGTTAACATGCTTAAGCCATTCTATGAGGACCAAAAGGATCTAAGGTGGAAAAAGTCAAGGCATGCAACATTGAGAGCCAGAGCTTAATATGAGAAAGAAGTCCAATTCATTCTTATTGATCAGGTTGTGAGGCGACAGAGTTATAAACCAAGATAGGAGTACTTGGTGTAATGGAAAAGACTTTCAAATAGTGAAACAAGTTAGGAACCAGCTGAAGACCTATGGTAGTTCCAAAACCAAATCAGGCAGTTCCACATAGAAGATGCGATGAAGACATCGCAAAATCAGGTGAATGAGAATGTCATGCCTCGGACGGGTGCACCAGAAGCTAAGAACTACGCCTCAACGGCCAAGGCTCGAGCATTAGGGATAGAGGCAGATATTCATGCAATAATCATGGTAAAAGCATCAGAACTGCCCTTCTGACAATCAGTCCTACTTGTAGCACCAGGACCATGCCACACATGCTTGCACTATACCTAGGTGGGCCCAAGAAAGTGATACTGACCCAGAAGCATCTAAAAGCATCCAAGAATTGTAGCACACACCTAGAATAGAGGAAAACCTAATCAATCCTTAGAATTAAGGATGTAATTTGTATTTTTGAATTTAAAAATGTAATCTCTTGATATTAGGAACTATCATACCAGAGCTGGGGCTTTAACTATAAATAAAAAGCATTCCAGCATTCTCTTGTGTTCTTAAGCTTTCATATTCTGCCTTTTAGTGTTAGATTTGTGCCCGCACATTTATTTCGTAGGCTAACTTAGGCATATAGAGTCCATTCCTAGTTTAAGACCACATGGAGTTTGGCTTAAGACTGAAGCCTGTGATAGATGTCACAGTTCGTGGAAAGGACTAGGTCCAATGGTTTTCACTGGGATAGGGAACGATTTTAAGGCAATTGGGACCAAGTCAGAAAGCAAGGGAAACTAGACTTAAAGGCGCAATAGAGGTCTTAGGGGTAAGACCATGACCCAAAATAGATGCGCAGGCGTTGAAACGAGCTTAGAGAGTTCAGGCTAAGGGATTCGATTTGGTAGCTTTCAAACAAACCCAGGCGCGGGTGTAAGAGTAAACCCAAGCACAGGCAGAACCAAACTAGGCTCAAGCCAAGAGAAAGGCCCCACTGAGCACTACTGAAGAAGGACTCCAAACTGGTTCAAACGCTTTTCTAATAAAGTCCATATAAAATTAGAACTCTTTAATGTAATCCTATTGTAATATTTTATATATGTTGGACTCTTTGTAAGCCCTGAGATAGAAACTATGTCAGCCGTTGACTCAAGAGGGACTTGGCTATAAATAAGAGGTATCTCCATCCTCATTGTACATGCACCACAACTTGAGTAATACAAGTTTACTCTTGCTTATCTCTTTTGCTCTCTTTAGCTTTCCATCAAACAATTTGCGCAGCCTTATCTAGCAGCAGCTTAAGGTGGCTGGCCTTGGAGTTTCGAATGTGGATGCACTGATTCGGTTGAACATCGGATGAATTCATTTTTGGGTCTTGAAACCACGTGAGCTTAGAGCTTGAGTGTAGGTCGACTTGCAACATAATTTGACCAACAGAAAATATAGCATGCTGAAATACCTTATACCTTTGGCCAAAAAACAAAAAGAATTACGTTATACCTAACAGGAAATCTAAACGTTTATGTTTTTGTTTAGGGGTCTTTTCCTTTTGCATTGGTGCAACATCAACTCATCTTTGGCTTGCAATTCTTCTTAGAGAACAATCCTTTGATAGTTTTATAGTCCAGTCTGCAAAGAAAAATGAGAAGAACATTTTCTGCTTGAATTGTTGCATTACTATCTGCGCCCACTGCTTTCCTGTTCACCGTCCTCATTGTCGGGTACAGGTTCAGATTGCCAAAAATCAGCAAAAATTTCCACGTTATTTTACTTTCTTACCGATCAAATTCCTTCTTTTCAGCTAAGAAGATATGTTTATCAAGATTTTATCATCAGATGAATAAAAGCAGCAATGGGGTGGCTAATTAAAAGTAGTCATGTGGATATCGAAATCTGTTCGATTTGTTTCCCAGTTACTCTATTATATCAGGTGAGAGTATGATGTCACGCCTAAATACGCGCGCGTGTTTCATCGCAACCCGAAGCTTGAGCTCTACCAATCTTCTCCCAGCAGGCAACGAACCCAACAATCTTCTCAACAAGGTGCGCCTGCTATCCTCACGGGGACAACTCCTGGAAGCTCTCTCACTCTTATACAATACAGTGCCGGAACTTCACTGTCAACAAATATATGCCACTCTGTTCCATGAATGCGCCCGCCATGGATATCTTCAACAAGGTCTTCATTTGCATCA
Source organism: Durio zibethinus (assembly GCF_002303985.1). Next base: position 8,770,692 of record NW_019168159.1, on the reverse strand, counting down.
TTTCATGCTTGCCCATTTTCCCAACAGCACCTCTGACCTCTTTGTCACCAACCATCTCATCAACTTTTACTGCAAATGTGGCCATTTACAATATGCTCAGCAATTGTTTGATGCAATGCCTGAAAGGAATGTTGTTTCTTGGACAGCACTTGTTTCAGGGTATGCACAATGTGGTCGGGGTGTGGAATGTTTTGGTCTCTTTTCTAGCATGTTGGTTGATTGTCGGCCAAATGAATTTGCGTTTACAAGCGTGCTTAGTTCGGGTGATTACTTGCGTGGAAAGCAAGTGCATGCACTCGCAGTGAAGATGGGATTGGATGCTTCTGTTTACGTAGCAAATGGTCTTATTACCATGTATAGCAAGAGTTATAAGATAGAGGAGGCTTGGACATTGTTTAAGAGTATGCGCTATTGGAGTCTAGTTTCTTGGAATTCAATGATTGCCGGGTTTCATTTAGCAAAGCTTGGGATGCAAGCTATTGGGGTTTTTGTCAAAATGCATCACGAGGGCATTGGGTTTGATCGTGCCACACTGCTCAGTATCTTTTCTTCATTATGTGGAAGCAGTGGTATTGATATAGATCTGGGTCTTAAGTTTTGCCTTCAATTATACTGCCTTAGTGTTAAAACCGGTTTTATCTCTGAAGTTGAAGTCGCAACTGCATTTATGAAAGCTTATTCAGATTTTGGAGGAGATGTTTCTGAATTTTATCATCTCTTCTTGGAGCCAAGTTGTCCTGGCGATATCGTTTTTTGGACTAGCATAATAACTGCATTTGCAGAACGTGACCCACTTGAAGCTTTCTTCCTTTATCGGCAACTGCTACGAGAGGGCTTGACACCAGACTTGTATACTTTTTCAATTGTACTAAAAGCTTGTGGAGGCTTTGTAACTGAGCAGCATGCCTTGGCAATTCATTCACAAATGATTAAAGCTGGGTTTGAGGATGAAACAGTGCTAAAAAATGCCTTGATCCACTCCTATGCAAGATGTGGCTCTATTGCTTTGTCTAAGCAAGTTTTTGAAGAAATGGGATGTCATGATTTGGTTTCCTGGAACTCAATGCTTAAGGCCTATGGTTTACACGGAAAAGCTAAGGAAGCACTACAACTCTTTCCACAAATGGATGTCAAACCTGATACTGCTACCTTTGTTGCTCTTCTTTCAGCTTGTAGCCATGCTGGACTGGTAGAAGAAGGGATCAGAATCTTTGACTCCATGTTTAAGAATTATGGTATTATTCCTCAATTAGATCACTACGCTTGTATGGTAGACATTCTTGGACGAGCTGGGCGAATAATTGAGGCTGAGGAACTCATAAGTAGAATGCCTATGGAGCCTGATTTTGTGGTTTGGAGTGCTCTACTTGGGTCATGTAGGAAGCATGGTGAAACCCAGTTGGCTAAAACTGCAGTAGCTAAACTAAAGGAGATGGAGCCTAAAAGTTCATTAGGTTATATACAAATGTCAAATTTATATTCTTCAAGCGGCAGTTTCAATGAAGCAGGAACAATTAGAAAAGAAATGAATGTGACAGGAGTTAAAAAAGAACCTGGTCTAAGCTGGATTGAGGTTGGAAACCAGGTGCATGAGTTTGCATCCGGAGGCAGACATCATCCTCAAAGAGAGGCTATATGCACCAAGCTTGAGGGACTGATTGGGCAGTTAAAGGAGATTGGTTATGTACCAGAAATAAGCTTCGCCTTACATGACATTGAGGAGGAGCACAAACAAGAGCAATTATTCCGCCACAGTGAGAAGATGGCTTTGGTATTTGCCATAATGAATGAAGGGAGTTTGCATTGTCGTGGAAGTGTGATAAGGATTATGAAGAACATCCGAATTTGTGTTGACTGCCATAACTTCATGAAGTTAGCTGCATATCTTCTTCAAAAAGAGATAATTGTTAGGGATTCAAATCGTTTCCACCATTTTAAAAATAAAATCTGCTCTTGTAATGATTATTGGTGATAAGCTAGCCCTTCTTGGTTTACACACCTAGACTAAAAAAATGAATTACATCTTTATTGATAAGAAAATGAAATATCTTGCCATCAGCTGTGCGGTCCATTACCAGAGCATTTGATTTTTAATTTTTGTAATGAGGTTTAAACATTCAAAATCTCACTTAATATTTATATAGAGAAACTTCAAAATCGTAAAATAATGAACAATATATATATATATATATAAATATATCTTTAGCAATTTATTACATTAACTTTTTTATTAAATTAAAATAATAATTAAATTTATTTATTTTCTTATTAACACTGAAATCCTTATAAAACAATAAAAGTATACTTTCTTTAATTGATACTTTTCTTGTTAAATTAAATGTTGACTAATTTTTTTATATTTAATTTGATCTCTTTACCACAAACTACCAAAATATTCGTGTTCCGTACGGGGCGTATTAATGCTCAGTAATTGTTTAGAGACGAGCAAGTTCAAAATATATTTATTTAAAATCTTTAGGTAAGCAAAATAGTAATTGCATTGTAAAAGTAATTTATTGAAGTAATAAATCAATAATATAAATATTAAATAAAATATGACGATTATATAAACTCATTTATATAGTTCAAAAATCTCACTATCAATAATAATTAATGTAGAATATAATTTAATTTCAAATTTTTGAAGAAGAAAGAAAGAAAAGTTATTCTGGAAACACAGTAGAATTTTTAATTCTATAAGGATGATTAAAAAATTGACACATATTCTATTAAAATATATATGTATATTAATTATTAAATAAAAATATAAAAATCTTTTGACCTCAGTTTTTTTTTTATGCACCAAATAATAATAGGAATCAAATAAGCTAAGAAAGGCCCAGAAGACCTTAACGTTGGAAATGGAATTAAAGCTAAGTAGACCAAGGCCCAGCCCCTCATTCATTTACGCACCTTTCAACCCGGAGCTTTTCTTGAAAAAAATAAAATAAAAAAGAAGAAGGGCAGATTTGTGGAAGGAATTCGGAGCAGCAGAAGCAGCACCTTCAACTTCAACAATGGCGACCATGGCAGCAACACAACAACACTACCAGCATCCAACATCACTAGAGGAAGTCCGTACGCTTTGGATAGGAGACCTCCAGTTTTGGGTCGATGAGTCCTACCTCAACTCTTGCTTTGCTCACACTGGCGAGGTTCCCATGCTTTACCCTCCCTCTCTCTCTGTCTTTATGTACACAAAATTTATGTCTCTAACCAAAAAATTTATGGGTTTTTTTCTTTGGATGTTTGAATAAACTTTGGTTGTTGCTTAATTTGATAGCTCGTTGTGGGAATTTTGTAGGCCATCTTATTCTATAATTTTGAATCTGCAAAATATATGTAAGCAAGGATGTTGGTAAAGTTTTAAGTTTTGTTATGTTCTTAAAACTATCTTTCAAGATTACGTTTAATAGAAAACTCTTATAAATTGAAATAATAGCCAAACAATAATTGAGTTCGATATGAATTTTGTCAAATTATTATTAAATCACTTATGAATTCCAAAATCATTACTTCAAAATATTTTAATAACACATGGCACAGGAGGAGCTTGTACTATCTTTTTTATAATAATAATAATAAAGACATCTGCAAAGCAATATATTGAATAGGGGTTTTAGTGTGTGAAAGCAATTTGGCTGCTACTGTGAAACCTGGGAGGGATAACAGAGAGATATGTAAAACCCGTACAATAATCAATGCAACTTGCTTTTTGCCTCAAGTATTTTCAATGAGCCTGAAGATAGAGCCAGTTTAAGAATCTGACTAGTGCTCAGCCAATTAGAGCAAAAGTTAAGACAAGAGCTTTACTAGATTGTCAAATATCAGGCCTCTTGAATTAATATTGATTAAAAATAGTATACAAGCAATAATCTGTATTGGCCTTCTACCCTTTGTTTTATTATATTAATTGGTCAAACCTCCATTGTTGTGCATGCACATTGTTGATTCAAGCAATCATCAAACTTGTGAAAACTCTAGGAATTTTCCAAGCATTAGTTGCAAACATTCACAGTAATTTGGTAAATTTAGAGGTCAGGTAGTATCAGATGTCATCATATGCTAAAGTTTCATGTTATATTTGTTTCCTTTTTTTAATTCAATCATTGTGGTTTTTTTTAGGTTATGTTGCCTTTGAAATGACCCATTATTTCCACTCTCTGCAGCTAGTCTCAATAAAAATTATACGTAACAAGATCACTGGCCAGCCTGAGGGATATGGATTTGTGGAGTTTGTTTCTCATGCAGCAGCAGAAAGGATACTGCAGACTTACAATGGGACACCGATGCCTGGAACTGATCAAATGTTCAGGTTAAATTGGGCTTCATTTGGCATTGGAGAAAGACGTACTGATCCTGGGCCTGAGCATTCTATTTTTGTAGGGGATTTGGCACCTGATGTTACAGATTATCTATTGCAAGAGACCTTTCGAGCGCATTATCCATCTGTTAGAGGTGCCAAGGTTGTAACTGATCCAAATACCGGACGCTCAAAGGGATATGGATTTGTTAAATTTTCTGATGAGATTGAGAGAAATCGTGCTATGACTGAGATGAATGGTGTGTATTGCTCAACTAGAGCTATGCGTATTAGTGCAGCAACACCAAAGAAGACCACTGGATTTCAGCAGCAATATGCCGTGGCAAAAGGTTATATTCTTTTCATTAACTTTGACCAAAAGAAAACCATAGCCACATTAATTTATTTCTTTTCTTGCCTCCAAAATCTTTTTGTGCTTCTGTTTTTTCGATTGCCCCAATGTGGCTGCCCTCAATTTGATTGTGCTATCCATTGTTGCCATTTTGAATACAAAGGTGCATGGCTAAAAAGATGCATCACTTGGTAAATTTACAACTGATTTTTAGCTATTTACATTAAATATCAATCTACTGTAACATCTGAAATGCGGTTTGTTTCCTTTTTTTTTTTCCTGTTTTATGGTGGTTTCATGAAGCAGTATAGCAAAGAAATTAATATTATTTCATGCACTTTGAGGATAATGTCCCTGATTTGCTGCTATGAGAATATTTTCCTGACTATATATTTTCATATGTATTTTTGTAAATAATATAAATGTGATACTACAGTTCGTACTCTGCATGCAACTTTTTTACTGGTTCCATTGCAGCTAAGGACTTAAGTACATCTGTATGTACATTGCTCTTTGATACAATAGCCATAATTAGATACATGTATGTAGACTTACATGCACATATGAAGGCAAGAAATTCTAAAATGCACTTATCCATGGTTTTTCTTCAGCCATATATCCAGCTCCAGCATACACAACTCCTGTGCAGGTGCTTCCACCAGATAATGATAATACTAATACAACGGTAACGAGGCATATTCGAGTTGTTTCAGAAATTATCTCTTATCTCTTTGGCTAACTATCCTATCTTTTGCAGATTTATATTGGCAACTTGGATCCAAATGTCACAGAAGAGGAACTGAAGCAATTCTTCTCACCATTAGGAGAGATTTTATACGTCAAGATTCCTGCAGCCAAAGGATGCGGCTTTGTACAGTTTGCAACCAGGTAACATCAAGTGAAACCAGGACTACACTAGTAACTTGTAGTAGTGTTTTCCATTGGTGTATTGTTGGGCGGAGTGTTTATTAAATCATTTATGACTAGATTTTAGTTCACGACCTCTTTATCTTTTTAACTTATAATGTAGATGGCCTAGAGGACCTAGTACAGTTTTTTTTTCCCCTTGCACAAGAGTTGCATAAAGATTAATGATGGAGAGAAGATGAAAGATTTAGCGGTAGAAATATTCAAGTGGGACTGCTGCAGAGCCTATTATCTTGTTTTATATATTAGTCAAGTTTTATGGTTGTCTTCCCTTTATCTGATATGTTGGTTAATAACTTTTGACTTCCACTATTTTTTGTCTGCAGGACATCTGCTGAAGAAGCTATACAGAGGATGCAAGGGCAAATGATTGGTCAACAGGCTGTCCGCATTTCTTGGGGTAGGAGCCCAACAGAAAAACAGGTGATACTCCTGATATTATCAAATTCACACTTTGATTTAGTTATATGGAAAAATGTTTTTAGCATATTTATGCTCCTAGCATTGATTTTGGTTGTATTGTGTTTCCTTTGAACCCCCCTCTTTTCTCCCCCAAGAAAAAAAGGAAACAAAAGGCTGTTATTGTATATCAAAAATTGGATGAAATGGGTGGTGAATTATATAGTAAAAGTTCATTAATTGTACATATTTATGAGGAATGCTTTTTCACCATGTAAGGTTGTTAGATTTAGATGAATATAGTGTCTTTGGTCAACCTTCTTATGTAGGTAGAGGTAACTTTTATGCTACTTTGCTTTACAATATTTGGCATTACTTTAGGACCTACCTGGAGGCTGGGGTACACAAGTTGATCCCAGTCAGTGGAGCTCATACTATGGTTATGGACAAGGCTATGATGCATATGCTTATGGAGCTACCCAGGATCCCTCTTTCTATGCATATGGTGCTTATGCTGGCTATGCACAATATCCTCACCAGGCAAGAGATTTTGACATATTAGCATTACCATTTCTTCTAACAGTTACTGCCGTTAACATTGTCTTTTAAAATGTTATGTTTGTGTTTATATTTAGAAATGAATTTTGCAGTGTAAGTTAATACACTTGCAGTCATTTTCTTCCAAATTTGACCGTGTTGGTAATTACATTAAGAATGAATAATGCTGGATGGATGAGCCACTTCATGAAACCAAACATTTGTGCCACTGCTCGTTGTGCACTTTCCAAGCTTTATTACTGATATAGTATCATTTATAGTATGTTCTTATAGAATCAACAGAACCTACACTGTATTTACATCACTGACTTAACTAAAGCCCACATGTGCAATGTAGCCACCGAGAAGGTTTGAAGTATATAGTGTGACTTGCAGTTACTGATCTGAATGCATTTAAGAAAGTGAAGAACTTATTTTAGCTAGCTGCATGATACTTGAAATTTCATCAAGTAACTTGCTGTTCTGAATGCAATTGGGAAAGTTACAGCAATTTAAATGAAACCTCGAAACTGCCTAAAATTTATTACAAGATTTACAACTGATTTGCAGGTTGAAAGTTCTCAAGAAATGGCAGCAATGGCAGCCGGTGTCCCAGCTGTAGAACAAAGGGAGGAGTCATATGATCCATTGGCAACTCCTGATGTTGATAAGTAAAGTTTCTCTCCTCTGGTTCTGTAATAAATTATCTGTTAACTGTTTCGTGGATAATTAATTCAAGTCTGTGATTGTTATTGCTAGGTTAAATGCAAGCTACCTCTCTGTTCATCGAAGTGCCATATTAGGCCGGCCCTTATGGCTGAGAACCTCCATTTTGCCGCAATCATGAGCCTCTAATTTCTGTCCTTTATTTATGGTGATCATCACCTTTTTATAAGGATACATGGAAAATCATCATTCTCGCATTTAATTGCTAGAATCTTCCAACAGGAGATAAGGTAAAATGACAAATCTCTGAACGCTGATGTCTTCTACTCAGATTTAGCACAATTGTAATGCCCTGGAGTGCCCTTAGGATGAATTTTTTTTTTTTTTGGATAATTGAAATATTTTCATTACCCAAAAAGCAGGAAAACGCCTGCTATTAGAGAGCATCTTACATAATTGATTGCAGCGTTTTTTGAATATCTTAGGATGAATATCTTTACGTAATTGATCGTAGCTTTTTCTATTGGTGTAACATTTTTACAGAGTTGGTGCCTCTATGCTTTCTTGTGTAGATTAGCTAATCTTGCATGGATAGTAGAGAATGTAGCATCATCTTACCAGGGTAATTAATTGAAACTCAAGCCTGTAGGAATTCTTAACATTTTTTTCTTGATTAAAGGTATTTGGTGTTCGTTCTTATACGGAATGTGGCAACTTGCGAGTTACAATGAAAAAACTGAAATACGTGACAAAATACAATGATTTTTAACTTATTTCTCAATACTCAAAGCCAATTTAATGGGGAAAAAAATGATTGAGTCAATTCCATAAAGATTCTAAAATAATTGGAGCAACCCCCAATCATCCAGAAAATAATAATAAAAAGGTTTGTCTGATTATATGATTATATAAAGAGGTGTTTGATTCGGGAAATTTTAAATTTTTGTAAAAAAAGTGTTTTTTGGGATTGCTGATTTATGAGAAAGGATGATTTTTTTTTTTTTTGTTACAAGAATATTAGATTTTGGTGTTTGGTTTGTAGAATTTTAAGTTACATAATAAAAATTTTTTATTATAATATTTTTTATTATAAGTAAATAACATATTATCAGTATGAGAACTTTTAATTGTTAACTTGTCATATATGTAGTTACATATTCATAATAATTTATTATTTTTTATTAATTAAAAAAAATTAGAAAAAAGAAGTTTTTATTTTTTATTATGTTAAAAATAAAATCAGATATTATTAAAAAAATCTAAAATATAATAAAACACACAAGGATAATGTTTATTAAGTAAAAAAATGACTTAATAGTGAACAAGCATGACGTTTTTATCTATACAAACACAGTATGAATATTTCCAAGTCAAGCATGTCATTTTTGTCATTATAAACATAGTTTTTAACAAATCATAAAGAAAACTTATTTTAACAAACACGACATTTTGCTTTATAAATATTGTAATATTAAACAAGTAAAATGTTTTTACTATTATAAATATAGTGTTTGACAAATAATCAAAATGTTATATTTAACAAACATAACATTTTGGTTTTCTAAACAAACCCAACGTTTTGGTCATTATAAATGTAGTGTTTGACAAATCATAAAAAAAATTTATTTAACAAACATGATTTTTTTTTTTATAAATGCTATAATATTAAATAAGTACGACGTTTTTGTTATTATAACGCAATGTCTGATAATCTTTATATACTTGTTTTCCTCAAATCTATAGATATTTTTGTGTCTGCATCAATGCATTCTCCTTCCACATTGTTTTTACATCTAAATGCCCTTTACGCCATTGTTGCTACCTTTTTATTATTTTAGGTAATAAATCATTTTTCATTGATTTATAATATAAAACAAAGAAAATAATGGGATTTTCAAAGTATATATCTCTTATTTCCATTCCATAATTGTTTCTAGAGATATAAAATCTTGGAGATATAATTGATTATGAAAAACACATGTCTCCCCCAACTGAACATGAAGAACATGTGTCATTAGCCCATTTGGTTGATATAATATCTTCAAAAAATGAAAAGCTAAAAGACAATTGAAGTTGTTTCAAGCAACTAGGAAAAAAATAAATGTAGAATTCAATGTCGATGGTTAACTTGTTTTAAGTGGTGGGTCGAAGATGCCTAGCTATATAGGACGTCTTGTCCGAAAGATGATATCCATTAACTATAGCAATAGGGAAAATGTTTTAGCAAAGAAAAAAGATCAAATTTGGGAATCAGTTGTGGTAAGTCATATTAATCAAATTAAAGTTATTGATACTTTGATGTCTATTACTTATGAATGCAATTACATTGCTTTATTCTAATGTATTATTTCATTCATCTTAAGAACACTTTGACATACCAATTGAGTACAAGAAGGTTGTATTACAATTTTTTGGTCTAAAATTTAAAAACTTCAAAGGTAGATTAACTAAGAAATATATATTACCTAATATTGATAATTCTGAACTTTTGACCCATCTCTAACCACATATTTAGAAGTAATTAATGACACAAAATGGACAAAATTTGTTACAACTTGTTATCAGATGAATTCAATGTATGTATAGCATTTTTTTTTTAAAATTATTGAAAAGTAATTGTTATTGAAATTGTTTGTTTCATGGGTTATTAATATACAGTAATTCATTTCCTATTTTGTTGCAGAAAATAAAAAAAAGCTTAACAGAAAATAAAGGCCCAAAAAAAGTATAATTATAGAGCATCAAGAAAGGGTTATGCAAATTTGAAGCATAAACTTATAAGTTTTTTTTATTGTGTATTATAAACTTAGTTCATTTTAGTTGAAATTCATTTACATTACAAAAAGAACTTGTATTTTCATATAGTTGCAGGAAACATTTAGATCAAGCAACAAAATATCAAAATAAGATGTTCGAAAAAAATACATGCATTAAAAACTAAAAGGTATTATGATGAAGCAACTGAAGAAATAATTAAGAGGATGGTAAGTTCATATATATCTTGATTGCTACTTCATCATTGTCCATGTTAATATATCATATTGACTTACGCATGCGTATTGTATTTTAGAACGATTTAGCTATGAGATGTACATCCGATGAAATGGAAACTGGTGATGATGTTGATGTGCTAACTTTGACTTTCGGTTCTAAAGAGAAACTTGGATGTGTTAAGGTGTTGGGAGCTTTGTTTGTCCAACAAATTATTTTAAAAACAAAACTTAAACTCTGTACATCAAAGACCGTTATGATAAATTTTACACATTGCTGAATTGAAGGCACAATTGACAGTTATGATAATTACTACAATGGGTCAATCATTTATGGAGAATTTAGGAAATGTATTTACGGATAAAACTTTTGAACAATCATCTCTTCTGATAGTATATGTTCTACTTAATTAATTAGATTTTAGAGTTATTGTGATTTGATTTTATATGAATACACTTGAATTTTATATGTACGAGGTTTTAAAGACTAAGATTAGTTGAGTTCCACCTATGAAATCTAGTATGCATGCGCTTTTCCGTTATATGAAATATCAATTAATAGATGGAAAACTAATAAACAGAGTAATCAAAGATAAATTGTTTTATTATTCAATAGTTTGTGGATTGGACAAGAAGAAATTGTTAGATTTTGTTCAAAGATAAAAACATTAGTTACAAAATTTCTAGTGTATATGAGATTAACTTATATATTCGTTAAAATATAAATAATATATATTTATTTACATATAGTGTAAACTTGTATTATAATTTATTTGTATTTCATTGCAGCCTTCTTTACAAATGTATGAAAGAGAGACAGATAACTACTATTTATAGATTAATTGACCAAAATCGTATATCCAATATAATATGTTTTCTATTTTTAAAACATTATTTTTATTATATAAATTTTTTCATAACATATTATAAAATATGACAATGTTTCCAATATAACAACATTGTTTAAATGAAAATTTTTTATTTATTAAGATTTTATTTTATACATCCTTCAACTACATTTATAATTAAAAAATATTGTCTTTCTAAAATTTTATTAATTAAAAACAAATATTTAAATTTATAAAAATTCAAATACATATGATCATTGATAGGTGTCCAATAGTGTAGTAATGAATACAATTTTGTCCAATCGTATGATTAGGAATGTAACTCGACATGTTAGAATATATATCAATTTCTCATGTAATTAAATTAATTTTCAAAAGTTAAATAGATCGTAAAAATTATTATTGAGGTCAAAAGTGAAACAAATTTTATATTCTTCTAATAATCTTAAAAAATCTTAAGAGAGTGATATTTTATTTAGAGTTATCACCTTTTTTTTTGGATATTGTTAGAAATCTTATAATGTCTCAACTATCAAAATTTGTGAATCAAATTAAAAAAATTAAATTACGAAAAGCAAGATTCTAATCAATAATCTAATTTTCTACCTCTTAAAATTAAAAAAAAATTTACTCTTTTAATTTTTCCAACTAAATCGAAACAATTTTTTTTAATTTAATAAAAAATCTTCAAACCATAAAAACAAAAGCACCAACATCTTAATCCTTTTCTTTCCCTTAAGAAAGCTCCAAAATAAAAGAAAGGCATCTTTAAGATTAGAACTCACCTAATTTTCATTTAAAATATTCAATTTTTTATATATGATATTTTATATATTTATATTATATAAAATATTAAAATTTATATATTTATATTATATTTTATATAAAAATTACATATCATAATTTATATAAATATAAAAAATAAAATATATATTTTTAATTTTATTAAATTTATATATAATTATTATTAAAATTTTAAATTATATCACTTTATATTTTATATATATATATATATATCATATCATCATACACCCCGTATCATCAAATTTATAATTTTCTACTATTTATTATAATTTATTAAAATTTTAAGCTATAATTTCCTGTTTTATTACCTTTATGTTTCAATAACTTAAACACAAAATCTCGTTAAGAAATTAAAATGCATTTTCAAAAAGAAACCTTTCTCTATTTAGTTCTCAATGTCTAATGGTGCCTCGGTCCTTCACTCTCCTTATCTCTCTCCTCCCCTTCCCTCCTTCCCCTTCTCTTCTCAATTCTTTCATCTTTTAAACCCTAAACAAAATTAAATTTGAAAAAAAATGCAATCAATTAAAAAAAAAATTAAAACTGTATTTTTCAAAGAATCGATCATCGTCGCTATCATCTTCAAGTCTTCAAGTTCTTCTTCAGTCTTTTCATCTATCTAAGACTTTCTCTTTAATCTTGAAACAAGAATCTTAGAAAATTTTTCTTTGATTCTAGATATTTTCAGATTTAGCAGCTTAGGGAGGTAAGGGATTTTGGGTTTTATTTTGTTGTTAGCAATTTGTGGATTTCGAAATTTATTGGTTTTAATTTGTAAACTGTTTTTTAAAAATTCTTTTTTCATTTAACAAATGGTGAAAAGGAAGACACGTTGACATGACGAAAAAATAAAAATATTAATTTTTTATTTGTCAGATTTTAATATGTAAAGATGCCACATCAGCAAATTTTTTAATGAAAGTATGTTATGCATAAAAATATAAATGATATATTAGTATTCGTAAATTATTTAGATTCGATTTAAATAAAATTTAAATTTGATTTGATTATTATCGAGTTGAACTCGAATTTGAATAGTTTTACTCATCGATCTAGTTAAATTCGAGTATTTTTATACCTAGTTCGAATAGCTCGTGAATTTAATCGAATTTTTATATTTAAATATATTTTTATTATTTTAATTAATAAAATATTTTAAACTTGAGTTAAAATTTCAGTATAAATAATTAAATTTTTATCGAATATAAAAATCGAATTTATTTTTATATGTTAATCAAGTCTAATCAAATGAACGCAAGTAATTCGATTTCTATTTCGAATCAAATTTAAATTAAAAAAAAAAATTTGATCTTGAATCGAGTTTCGAACTTTAAATTTTCAATCGAACTCGAATTTAATATCGTATCGACTCAAACTCTATCAATTACACTCCTAATTATGTATTGTTTTATCTCACGAAAATAAAGTTTTGATAATTACATTTTCTTTTAAGTATCATAATAAAAAATGTAATAATTTAGAGGTCATTTATTTTATTATCCCATCAAAATATAAGTAAAAATATTTTTATATATTTATATTAATATATTTAAAAATTTGATTAAAAATAATCAATTAATTCAATTATTAGACTTAAACACTATTCCATTATTAATTATAGACACTAAAAACTAATCGAATTAACCAATGAAATTATTTTTTTAATCAATCATATTACCAAGCTGAACAAACAGAATTAATTTGACTGAATTCAATCAATTTTAATGGATCAAATCAATTAAAATCGACTTATCCTCATCATATTTAAACTCAATACCTAAAGCATTATTGCACTCTGCACACACTCACAATGCTCTCTTATAGTATTTTTTTGTTAATATGTGTTCTTTTGAGCTTTGATTTGAGTTTATGACCCTTTTGGCTTAATACTTTGGAGTTGCATTTGGTTTCACTCTCATAAACTTTGGTGTAATTGATAGGTCATGAGTGTGATTGGCAAACCAAAATTACAATGCAGTAATACAAAAAAATGGCTTGATGGTAAGCTATTTTTATTAGGCCAATTATGCACAAAACTCGTGAAAATTCCTGTCTCTATGAGAAGATGGAAACTCCAAGACTCTTTAACTGCTTGAAATTGTCCATAATTCATTTCCAAATTATGGCAAAAGGCTTGCTTCCAAAGCACATTATAAATTAATAGCAGTGATATACAACAATATGGGAGAAACAAGTCTAAATCAAAGAGCTAATCAATAAAAAGGGTAAATCTCGGAAGAAGTACGGGCAAAACATAGAGCTTCACCTTGAGAGTGCTCTGAGACGAGAGGTTGCTATGGCTGAACAGTCAATGAATTTCTCCGAACACATTCCATTGCATTAGGAAGATGCAATGGCTGGTTCCAACTGCCAAAAATGCAACCTTAAAGTATATGCAACCACTTCCCTCTTAGCTTTTGCAGCCAATTAACTCAAACGGTCAGATGCATGTTCCCCTTTATCTGACAGGAATTCAAGAACTGATCAAGCTTCTATTAAGTTCATTGTTGTCAATGTGAACAGATTTTTCTGGAGAAATTTCTGGTTTTGCCTTGATCTTAACTGGTTTTCCAATCTTTGATTTATCTTCCATTCTTGCAATCTCAAGAGCCTTTGCACAAACAGGAAATCCTTGATCATCCCAGGACTCCAAAATTACACCAGAACCTATGCAGGTTTTACCCTCATAGAAGGCTGCAAATTGCCCAGCTGCAAGACCTTGATCATCTTCAGGTAAGTGGACAACTGCAACATCTTCACTGCCATCTTCACCAGGCACCATTTTAAAACTGCAGTTGTAAAAGCCAGGACCATGTCTGACCTGAAAAGGTTAGACTAGTTAGCTACAAGCAATATGCCTCAGACTGTTAAACTAATAATAATAAAATGATTTCCATAATAAGGTCATTTGAAAAGAGACTGTCAATGAATTAAGTAACCTAAGACTAAAGTCATCCATCACATAATTCCAATCTCACAATCTCAACAATGTAGCTTTTGTTCAGGTCCTAATGTGGTTGGCGGTCAAGTAACAACTAAAGTGCAAAAATCAAAGAATATGACAACTTCACCAGAGATTTAGCTAGATGATTAATGGCACAGTTGGAGACAAGGTATAGACCTCTACATCATGAGTTCAATCTTTGAAGTCTAGATTTAACCTTTGTAGGTGTCAAGGTGATGACTAAATTGCCTTCCCTTTACCCTCCTCATCAATACCGGTGATCTGCCCCCGGTCCACCAACACGCCCCCCCCCCCCCCCCCCCCCGGCCCCCAAAAAAAAAAAAAAAAAAAGGAAAAAAGAAAGGGAAACCAGGAGGTGATATGCAACATTGTAAATATTAATACGAAATTATGAAAATAAAGTGCTAGGTTGTTTTACCTTGCATTGGAGCTGACCAATATGGTTTGGAGGTGACCCACTAAACCACTTCAAGGAGCCAACACGAAACAGGCGCCTTCTTTTGTCAAATGAGAAATAATTTCTTGACACAAATACTACATTATTTATGACATCCTTCTCAACAACATACCTGGAGAAAAACACAACATATGGTTAGAAATAAGATCAGAAGGTATGAAGAAATGGAATATTCAAGTGCATAAGGTTTTTAAATTGGAAAGAACATTACAGCAATGTCCATCAATTTTACCTAAGTGTACAGTGATAAGTAGTGGTTTTCCTGGAATCCTATACTAAAGGTGAACCTGCTCATCTAATACCAGTTCATTTTATGTTCAATTTCCTAGTTTGACATCATATCGAAGCAGACCCAACCCCTGTTTGATAATCCCATCATATGATACGAGAAGCCTAGTGACCTATATAATACAATCTCAAATCAGCAAGTTTGGGCTGCCAATTATATTTAACAGAGGTCTCTCCATTTCTGCCAAGTGGTATTAGATTGGGATGCCCACAAAATTTGACACAAAAATAAATTGAGAATAATGTTGGCTATAGCAAATTGACTGGAATATGATGTTACCAATCATCAAATTATGCATCTTTAACATGTATGTAATTCAATATTATATGAAGAATTATCAGCGATGCACAGCTAAAAGAATCATTTCTAAAAACCAAAAAGTGATAACAAAGGGTAAAACACTGTAGAGAATTATTAATCCTACAACATTGAAACTGACTGGAAAATGATGTTACCAATCATCAAATTATGCATCTTTAACAGGTATGCAATTCAATATCATATGAAAATTTATCAGCCATGAACAGTTAAAATGAATCATTCCATAAAACTCAAAAGTGATAAGAAAGGGTAGAGAACAGTAGATTTATTAATCCTATAACATTGGATGCTACAGCAATTTTCTCTAAAAGTTGAAATCTTAATGTTTGTTTCCCTGGATTAAAGGACAATGACCAGACTGATGCCAAAACTAAATAGTAATAGAGCATACCAAGGTCCTCCAGGGAGACGTAGGCCTTGACGTTGACCAATTGTGTAGAACCAGAACCCTCGATGTTTCCCAAGGAAGTCTCCTGTCTCAGCTTCTAATATGATTCCTTCCATCTCTCCAATATGTCTTGCAACAAAATCACTAAACCTTATCTGTGATAAACCACCAAAATCAAATCAACAGAAAATTTTATACATTCCTAAAAAATGTTGCCATGTAACAGTTATGTGCATAAAAGATCACTAGACGGTTTTCTAAATTTTCCTCAATTATCTGGCCTAAAGCATTTGCTTCTTAATAATAAAATAGTTAAAACCAAACCTAAACAACATGAGTGGAACTTTGGGGGCAAGATGTGTTTAACTTTCCTCCAAAGTACAAAGTCAATACTTGGGAGGACTTAAAAAAAACTTCAATTATATATTTGAATGGAATATTATAAAAATGTATGGAAATGAGGTTGAAAACAAGTACTAACATAACATACCTTCCCAAGAAAGCAAATTCCTTGTGAATCCTTCCTACCTTTGTTAGGCAGGTCAAATTTAGCTGCCAGTTGGCGAACTTCATCCTGTATATGACATAGTAGAAAATAGAAGAAAAATCAGAATAAAAAGAATAGTGCAAGAGTCTAGTGTAAGAAAAAATAAGACCAGAAAGCTTGGATGCAAAAGGAAATAATATTTTGTTTAAGAAAAGGCCACAAAATCAGACAACTAATGTAATAAGTTCTGGAAAGACACAGTCAAACATCCACAACATTAAAAGACAAGAGCTTTAGCAGTCGATAACAATGGAAAACATACAGATCAAGGGCATGACAATCAAGGCAACAGGATCTATGATTAATAATAATATTTGTTACAGGAACTGATCAATACAATGAACCTCCATGTTTATTTGTTATTACCATCCTGCTTCCCTTTCTAATAACAGCAATCTGAAATGCTTAAAATAAAATTCACCAATTATACAATAAAAATAATAACAATAACACAGCAGGTACCACCTTAAGTACGAAATAGAGGGAAGAATACAAATAGCAACCATTGACCAAATTGCAATCAATCTAGTCCTTCTCACCTTTGGGAGACATCCAAGTGGGAAAATAAGTCGTTTAAGCTGGAATTGAGAGAGATGTGAAAGAAAGTATGTTTGATCCTTGACCTGTGAAGTCAACATTATAGATCTGAGAAAAAGCAGCACTTAATATTAATAATGCACAGAACAAATCATTATACTGAACTAAAATAACAGAAAATGAACAAAACATGACCAATTTCCTACAAGATGCACACTGAATTCATGGTTTTTGAATATATATATATATATATGATTCACATGTAACAAAAACTTCAAATATTCCGGTAAGTCATTTCTGACAGGCAAATTAAAATACATAAAAACTTCCCTATCAAGGAAAGTTATAGAATATTTTCCATAAAAATGCAAAATTCTTCTTATAGGTCCAAAACATTAAATAAAACACCATAAGAAATAAGAGAAACCATGTTTACAATGTACTTCGTCCAGAAAAAGCTTAGGCGTCATTTCAAACTCAGGTTTTCAATATTAAAGCAAATTCAACTTCAAGCATGTCCCTTATGATCACATAACTGCCAGATACACCCCAATAAGCAAAGAAGAACATGTATATAAACCAATGTTAACATTTGCTGAACATCCAGCTTATAATAGTCTAACAAGACACTTTCAAGACAGCCATCGGAATAGAAAAGAATTATTGCGTAAGTACCATGTCCTTTGATAGTTCTAAGATAGAAGGCTTATTGCTTTGATCAGCAGATGGGTGAACAACATTGGCATAATGCCCAGAAGCAATATAGTCATAATCTATCTTGTTGATGGCATCCATGAATGCACCTGAAAGTCACTACTAACATAAATGCAAACGAACATAGTATGGATTTAACCATCAATACTATCAATTTTCCAAAGCAAAAAAGAAAACAAAAAAGAGCCAAAAACCTCTAACATTAATAAATGGCTAAAATCCAGCTGGGATGCATACCAAATTTTATTCTTGTATTGCAAAGAACATCCGGATTTGGAGTACGGCCACATCGGTACTCCTCAATAATGAAGGAAACCTGAAAGACAAGTAGCTTTATGATAAATAAAGGCAAACAAGGAATCAATAATTAATAAATTGAGTTTTCCTGTACAGGAAGTCCAAATTCCAAACATTTTAATTCATTTTGCATCAGCTACCAGGAGAGGACCATGTTTGTAAAGACAAGTTAAAAATCCCACTCAAAAGGTAAATTCATACCACATTGTTCCAATATTCATCGGTCAAATGCACAACTTCTAAAGGCACATCAACCTGAAAACCAACAAAATACTTATATGGTGAGTGGAAGTATTTCTGCTGCATTATGAATACCATGAAAATGAAAAAGCAACTTTGCCAATCATGTTTAAGCAAAAAAGCCTTCCAAAACAATTATACAGATAGGCACCATTCATGCATGCAAAGAAATGGAAATGACAGTTAAGCAAATGAAGATGGAAAAGGTTTGAGATGTGAAAAGTGGAGTGTGAATAATAGATAGAAAAATTGCAAACCCTGCATTACCTTAGATTATATATTAAACCGGTAATAAAAAACCAGCTGTCCAAAGATTTTTGAATATTTACATTCAGTCCAACTCAGCCATTGCACCTATTAGTGAGATAGATTTAAAAAAATGAACAATGATAACAACTATTAATAAAAGAAAATAACCTGATCACAAACAGCCCTTGCATACTTCATATCTTCTTCCCAGGGGCATTCTGTCCAATAGTTCTCAAAGTCTTCCTACACAAAACCAAGCATTACCATCTTCTAGTCTATAAAAAAACCAAGAAAAATGATAAATAGGTATTCTAATTCAATAAAGACATTTTATGAAGTATAGACACGGACACGTAATACAGCTACGACATGAAATAGACATGACGAAACGACAATTTCTAAAAATAAGGAAACAGATACGGTAGGACACAGTAATAAAAAATTTATATATTATTATCATCATTTAAAAATATATGGTAGATATTGGACTGGATTTTAAAAGATATTTAACCTTGTTAAAAAACAAACAGATGATAGACACAGCAATAAAAGAACATATGGTGTCATTATTCACATGAGAATTATCTTTTTCTTCTTTCTCTTCATCTTTGTCGTATCCGGCCAAGTTCGACACATATTTCAACGTGTCGCAAGCGTCAAAGTGTCAAACATGGATACAACACCATATGCAAGGGGTTCAGAAGTGTCTGTGCTTCATAGAAGACATTGAATAACCATGGCAGAATAATCTTAACAAGCATTAAAGTAATAGTTGAAAAAAAAAAAGCTAAAAACACCAAGGTTGCCATTGTGATAATCAAACACAAAGTTTGGCTCAGAACTGGTACAATAGTTTTTTTTGGTATTTAGATGTTTTCACGTTAAGCAATGGTTCTCAGTAGAATAAATCAAGTTGAAAGACACAAATCTCTTTCTCGACCATTACAAACTTTGAGTATTATATTAGTTTAATAGCTAATCTAACCTATTTTTTCAGTTTTATGAGGCAGTAAATATTTTTAAGTATTTTGTCTTATATCTTATCGTAATCCTTGAAGCTTTTTGCTTTCTTATTCAATCTTAGGGTTGTGTTTTACTCATGTATGCTTTTTGGGTTTCTATAGCCACCTAAACTTTAATAGAAAGTTTGTGAGAACATTTCTTTTTGGGCTACGTATGCATATGTCCAGTGAACTCTTGCTCATGATTTGAGCTCTGGCTAATAGCTCTCCCATAAATATTATGGAAGTTCTAAGTTTAGAATAGTGTAGGTATTGTAAAATCTCAAGTGTTTCTAAAAGCATACAACCCAAGAATGATAACAAAATTGGCAGACTAAGTCACTCATGATAGGTTGGCACTCTAGTAGAAAAGTGGACCAAAGTCTAGCGAGCGAGTCAAGCACCACCGAGGCAAGTTGTTATACCACTTTCTTAGTCGGTTATGCTAAGGCTCTAAAGATCAAGATTGTCTATGCAAAAAGAACCTCTAAGGTCTTGATGTGAGCTCAAGTTGGGTTTTGGGGTGTAAGATACATAATTGCTATCTTGTAAATGAGCTCTTCGAATGGAGACCTTCAGAAGCCATGATGAACTTGAGTTAAGCTCTAATAAATGCACCAAATTTTACATGATAGGCTCAAGTTGGGAAAAGTGAGCTTTGAGTGGGTTCATTGCTCAAGATGAATTTCAAATCATATAACATAGCTAGGGAAGAATTTCATCTGAAACACGATAACTTGGGGAAGAGCTTGATGACATTAAAGTAGCTTGGAATAATACCTAAAAAATACTTAAGTATATGAGAACTCACCATTGACCTGAAGAGGTCATATTCAGTTCTTGGCACGTAAGGGGCCCTTGGCATATACTGGTGAGTGCTCATCAGGGACCTAAAGAGTTCAAACTAGGATCTTTGCATTTAAAACCTAAAGAATTCTTCTTGGGTCTTGGTACTCTTTGGTGTTGCTTACCAAGCCTTACAGAAGGTTTATGGGAATAATCAGACGAAGGGTAATAGGCTAATTTTCTATAACCCTATGTATATGACAAACTTGCTTCCATTTAAAGAGCCTTTTATTTGCTACTACTAAGACTTTCTTTACTTTCTCACCAACTCAAACTCTTTACAGGCTTGATAGTCAGATAATTGAGTTAAAGCCAAGCTTCAATCTCTATCACTGCACTCTATCCTGTGGGTTATTGTCTAAGCACCACCATTTGCCACTAGAATCAAATTTTTACATCAACAAATAGAACACAAGATTCTATTTCACATATGGAACAACTATGCTAAAATAAGGGCTACATTTTAACTATTTGCTTATTTTTAATCAAATGTTAATTCATTGTCCAATATTCGCATTTGTTCCTGTAGCAAATTTTGAGGAAGCAAAAAAGTAGAAGCAAATAAAATAAGAACAAAACAGGTTTAAGGCATGTAGATTAGTAGATCACTTTCCTATAGGCAATTATGCCCCCTAAAGATAAAATAAAACCTCAAAAATCTCCACAAAGGATTGTGAAATGGTTGTATAAATAAGTGAAAGTGTCCTTTCATATTGGTACTAAAATGTAACATTTCACTTGGTGACTAACTTTTCACTTGGTGAACAAACATAATCTTTTTGCTTAATGAGCAAACATAACTTTTGAAGATTTTCTTTAATTGAAACTAAATTAATGTAATTTTTGGAAACTAAAACAAAAAAAAAAAATTATTTGTCACCAATTTTACACACTTAGCCCACCAACTTATCATTAGTGAATGCCCTAAGACCAATTGAATTGGCAATGGAATTCATGTCATATTAAGCATTACAGTTATTAACTAATTAAGCATTACAATTATTAACTGTCATTTTTTATCTAAAAGTTTGCACACATATATTTGATATTACTTATTATAAATAACATCCATGAAATAAATATACTTTGCAAGGGAAAAACAATGAGTTGTAATTATGATATCATCATTAAATCAATGCTTTATTCCTAAATTGTTCCTAGTCAATGCATCGTCAAGATAGGACACTGATAAAGCAGTTGAGACTAACACGGTCATGCTATTGCTTATAAAAGAACTGATCTCATAGGTTGAAGTTTGATGAACTTGAGCTAACATATGTGTGCTTATTACATGAACAAGTTCACAAAACATGACCTAATATGAGAATGTCATTTGGTAAATTATTTAGTGTCTTTGGCAACATTGTAATGTTGTAGTTGTATAAGGATCATTTGACTTGAGATTACTATCCATCTTATATGAAAAATGTTATACTTTGATTTTCCTTATGCTTCTAAACATGGATACCCCAATCGGGTATTTTTTGTTATAACATGAGACATATAAAGATACATAAATGATCAGTATAAAATTCATCACCTTGAGTAATTGAGAGAATATCTCAATTAGTCTTAACAAGGATTAACCAATGAAATCTCTACTGAAGTGGAATGAAGTTTTGGAATAGTTCTAAATCTCATTTGCAGAGTTAATTGCCTAAACTGAGATTTGACATGGTTAAACTAATTTCAAATTTAATTAAGAATTATAATGCTTATATTTATTGCCAACATGTTAACGAACCTAATGGGTCACACACAATAAAGCATGGCTTGTAAAAAATTAAAATTGGGTTAAATTAAGTTGCACTTAATTTATTGGGCTAAAATTAATTACAAGCCCAAATAAAAGAATTACTAAAGGCTCAAAGCCTATTGCAATAAGGCATGGTCGGCCACACCTCTTAATCTTATTTGGAATACGATTTGGCTAAACTCTTCCTCTATTTGAAGAAGTCTAGCTGCCCCCTCACTTGATGCTATTCAATGGTACAATCAATCTCATGCATTGAGAATGAATTGAGAGAAAACAAAATAGAGAAAGTGCATATCTTACTAGCACAGGATTCAGCCAGCTGCTTCCATTTGGTTTCCTAATTTGATTAGGATTTCCTTATTTGTTATGATATTAATGAATAAGTTCACCAAGATTTTGAAGAAAATCATCTTGTTAATCAAGGCTGAAAATTTTGAAAACTTTGTCTCCAAGAATGTGACTTTTGAAAGATTAAAATTGAGTTAAATTAAATTGGACTTAATTTATTGGGTTAAAATTAATTAGAGGCCCAAATAGAGAAATTACTAAAGGCCTAATGCCTATTGCAATATATTGGGTTTACAACAACCAAACATGATGTTTCTTCATGATTAGCACACACAGCTACCCAAGGTATAGAAATTCTGCTCATTGATTTTGTTGCATGATTGTATTGAGTTTTTATCAACAACATCCTAGGGTTTGAGAATTGAAAAATTTTAAATTTGCATTGCGTTTACAAGTCAATTTCACAAGCAATTCCCAACACTTATAACCAACAAACACCTTAAAGGACTTTTTCTTTCCAATATTGGACAGTCATCACCAAGGATCCAAATTATCTTCAATTCTCCACTAGTTTGGAATGTTCGTTAAACAAAAACATTTAAAAAGAAGTATTATGCGTACAAAAAGGTTTCTCATACTTAAACCTTCAACTAGCATATGTAACTTAAAATTCTAATAAAGTTGCTGGTCACTATAAATTAACCCACAGCTTGTACTAAACTTGAAGGTACAACAAATACGATACTCATTTAATTTCTCTTAGAGGTTTATAACAGATTTACAAGAGAGTAAGTCTCTTACTAAAACAACACTGTTTCTATGTTTATATAGGTGAAGTTTTCCTAATGTCACTATTGCTTTAGACATTTGATGTGAAACAACTTCATTAATAGCCTAAACATTCAAGCAATAGTCAATGGTAATCACTAATTGTTTGGAATGCATTAACTAGTGCTGACAGACATAATTCAACAACTTGTTATTACTCATTACCCTCTGCAAGTAGTTTTTACTCATTCAAAGTTGGGTTGTCATTACCAATGTCTACTGATAATAATGTTTCAACCCATTCCACTCGCAATTCTTAGCCAATATCTTGGTAATACTTGGGAAGAGGATGTGCAGAATCATAGCAACTATTACAAAAGGTATGATAATTTCCACATTTGAGAGTAATTCTCTAAAGAAATCATGTTTTAGGCTAATATGTCTATACTTACCATTATAAAACTATGTGCTTTAGAGTATGTAGCATCCTCATTGCAATGCAAGGAAATGGCTGGTTTTGCTTGTGGTCACAACTCAAAAACCATTAGAGAGCTTTCCAGCCAATTTAAATCCTAGTCTACAGCAGCAAAGTTATTAATTCAGATTTGACAGTTGAATGTAAGATGCAAGTTTGCTTCTTGGAAACTTAACCAATTGCACCACCTCTAAAAGTAAAAATCCAACCTGATGTGTAGGGCTGTAAATGAACAGAGTGGTCCACAAACAGTTTGTTAACATATTCAGTATCTATTCGGTCTATTCGCTTAATATTTGTTTATTTTCATGAACAAGCTCGATTATAAGATCACTTAAAAGATCGTTTAAAGCTCATTCATTGTTTGATATGATTTGTTTATTGTTCACGAACATGGTTTAATTGTTTGCAAACATGTTTGATTGTAAATTTGTTAACATGTATGTTTAATGTTCATAAACAAGTTTATTTAACTAAAATGAACCTAGCTTGAACCAAGCTCAATTATATCCCATTTAAACAATTTGAGCTTCATCACCACTTAAAAAATTCAACATGAACTGATAATGAACAGTCTTAAACATAGACGAACAATACAAACAAACCACATTCGTTCAAGCTCAACTTGTTTACAGCCTTCCAAATTTGCAAGTAATTCCACTTGTATACAAAATATCCTTCTAGTATAACAGATAACATGAATGAAATAGAACAAACCTTTTAGTCCTTTTAACATGTCCAAAAACTCTTCCAATGGGTTTCCAATGAGCAATTATAGGCTTACTAGTCTATCTTGGCACTTTACACACTTTAAAGTTATGTTCAAAATTAAGCTATCTCAAACAAATTTTTAGTATGCCATTGTGGAATTTTATTTATTTTGTTTCTAGATGCTTCAAGAAACCAACACTCCCACAATGTTTGAAGATCCATTCTTTTATTAAACAATATCTTTTAGTTCAATTATCAAGGACATCTTCTTCTTCCTTTTTTTGTTTGGAAGAAATCAAGGATATATTCTATGAAATTATCATAGTTCAATTTTCATTTTAACTTTTATCACCAAATAATAGTTTTCAACATCACATTGCATAGTGAAAAGTTAACTACCATACTTGCAACTACTTGATATTTTCTTTTCTCACCATAAAAGTTTCAAAAATTTTTATGTCAATTCAACATAAGAGCACATAGGAAACTTTTAATCATCTAAAAAGTAACTTGTTTCAAGAAACTATATCATGTTATACCCTCTATCTGAGACTCAAACCAATCAAGTAATGTGATGGATAAAGAAGATATAAATGCATACTTCAGCATAAAGATCATGAACCATATATTTCCACTATTTTGATCAAATCGTATCCACCATTTCTATTGGTCAAATATCATGATGCAATCCAAATATAAAAGCTCATGTTACCGCCCAAATTAAAAAATTATCTTTATGTAATCAAATGGGTAAAGTACAACTTTTCACAATCAAAACTTAGCTCCAGGTTATGCCCATCAAAAGCCATTCCGCATGTTACCCACATAATGCCACATCCCCATATAACAAAGCAAGCTATAGACACTATGTACCAGGAAATCATAACTAAGTTTCTTTTTATTAAACATTCATTTTATTGCTACCTATGACGATTAAAAGTCAATTTTTATGGAGTGGGCAACCTGATACTTTAATACCAATGCTCCAACATAAATCTAATTTTAATTATAGAAAATCAATTAAGTACATCCATAACCTGGACCATTCAAATGGCCAACACTTGACCTTGACTCAATATTGATGAACTTACATAAGTTTTTACACTTCTTTTTAAAATTAAATTAATTTTCACTTCCGAAAAAGAATTTTGTCCAACAACGTACAACTAACACTTGTGTCAGCTTGTTTATACACACTGCAAAGGACTGTTTCTATTCAATGCAGAACAAAGTCACCCACCAACAATCCAAATTATCAACACTAATAACCAGAGGAAAGCCTTATTTTTAAGACTATGTATATGTGAATGTCAACAAACATATAATAAATTTAAACAAAAAAAATGAAGAAAGGTGTAAAGGGGGTTACTTGGAACCATATTTTGAGATAGAAAGCAGTGCAGTAGTGACCAGCGGCATGGAGGAGACGAAGAGCAACGCTGCTATCAACGCCACCACTAAGGAGAACCGCCACTTTAAGGCGTTTATCGGGCATACAGCAAGAGAGAAAGCGAGGGTCGAGATTAAAACTATTGAAAGTTGCAGCATTGTTGAGTGAAGAAACAGGTTTAGGAGGAAGAGAAGAAGAAGAAGAAGAAGAAGATGTTAGGAGAGTTTGGGGAAGTGAAGCAGAGGAAATAAAACGTGGGTTTGGGATGTAGGAGTGAAGGAAATGAGAGGAAGGAAGCGAGAGCATTGGCGTTAGCCTGGGTCTGAGTCTCAACATTTTTGGACAAGTAGTTTGGGAGGGGCTGAAAAAGGGGATAAGAGAGGGGGGTTTCCTTTTTCAGATGACTAACGATGCTAAGCCGGCCCTTTAGGACTTTTGGGTTACGGAGTTGCAATACCAAACCACTGCTCAAGCCTAGCCCTAGTCGGTAAATCCAAAATAATGTATTTGTATAAATGTATAATTAGAAAATTTTTGGTTAAATGATTTATAATTAAATAATTAAATATGATTGCTTGAGAAATAAAAAAATTTATTTTTACATATTAAAACAATAAATCTTTTACTCGTAAATATTCATAAATACTTTATTATTATTATCATATTACTCATTAATTATTATTTTCATATAAATATCAAAATTAAGATAAATCAAATTAAATTGAATCTATTTAACATTAAATCAGTTTTATCTTTTAATCTTTTATTAATGATCAAGTCACTAAATCACAGACATATTTTTTTGTTAAATATGCCTTGCTTTTAATATTTATTTAATATGAAAATCATGTTTTAAACAATAAATTTTTTTATTGAGCCAGCCTGTTGAACTGGAATCAATTGTCCCATCGACTCAAGTTTCATTTCAATTTTTGAAACATTGTCCTTTTGAAATAGAAACATAAATTTATTTCTTAATAAAAATTGAAAATAAAGAAAAAAATATATATATTAAAAAAAAAACGCCTCTTACAAATATTATTCATTTCTCTTTGAAGTACTCTTCGAAAAAAAATAAATAAATACAAACACCGACTTGGGTCGTATTTAGTAAGTAAAAATGGGACAATGGGTTAGGGTAGCCGAACCCAACCACAGTTGATCCGATTGGAGGTTAAATTCGATCCATAATAAACCCTCCCGAAATCCCTAGCCCTATTAAACCTGAAAGTCTAAACCCCAAAACCCTTGCAGTTCATCTTCCTTCCTTCTTTACTCTCTGCACCGAAAGATCCAAGGTACGCCCTTTTTTACAACTTAAATTTTCATTAGCCTAATTTTTTAGAAAGGTTTTATAATTCATCAGAAACTTTTTTAACTCTTTTATGGTTTTAATTAATCATGTAATTTTTTATTTTCATTTTCGAGTCATAATTCATCTTAGTTTCAAGGTTTTGATTGTTTAAGCTTTTTACCTTTTGTTGCTAGGGTTATAAACTTTATTCTGGGTTTGAACCTAATCTATATTGGATTTGTCGAGTGATATAGAAAAATTTGTTGAAAATTTTATCTGTTTGTTAGTTGGATTTGAACTAATTCTTATTGGTTTTGCAGAGTGATATAGAAAATTTTGTTGAATAATTTAGCTGTTTGTTAGTTGGATTTGAACCTGATCCATTTTGGTTTTGCAGAGTGATATAAAAAATTGTTGAAAAATTTAGCTGTTTGTTGGTTGGATTTGAACCTAATCCTTATTGGTTTTTGCAGAGTGATATAGAAAAATGGTGCAATATAATTTTAAGAAGATAACTGTTGTACCCAACGGGAAGGATTTCATTGATATCATCCTGTCTCGCACCCAACGGCAAACACCAACTGTTGTCCACAAGGGCTATGCCATTTCCCGTCTCCGGCAATTTTATATGCGCAAAGTGAAGTACACACAGCAGAATTTTCATGAGAAGCTCTCAACGATTATTGATGAGTTCCCTCGTCTGGATGATATTCACCCTTTCTATGGGACCTTCTTCATGTGCTGTATAACAAGGACCACTACAAGCTTGCTCTTGGCCAAATAAATACTGCTAGGAACCTTATTAGTAAGATTGCTAAAGATTATGTGAAGCTGTTGAAGTATGGTGACTCGTTATATAGATGCAAGTCTTTGAAGATTGCTGCTTTAGGTCGCATGTGTACTGTAATAAAAAGGATTGGTCCAAGTTTGGCTTATCTAGAGCAGATCAGACAACACATGGCTAGGCTGCCTTCAATTGATCCAAATACTCGGACAATCTTGATTTGTGGGTATCCTAATGTTGGTAAAAGCTCATTTATGAACAAGATCACCAGGGCAGATGTGGATGTCCAACCTTATGCTTTCACCACAAAGTCACTCTTTGTGGGTCATACAGATTATAAGTACCTGAGGTACCAAGTGATTGATACACCGGGAATTTTGGACAGGCCATTTGAAGACCGTAACATTATTGAGATGTGCAGCATTACCGCTCTAGCCCACCTACGAGCTGCAGTATTGTTCTTCTTGGACATCTCAGGCTCCTGTGGCTACAGCATTGCCCAGCAGGTTGCTCTTTTTCACAGCATCAAGTCTCTTTTTATGAATAAACCTCTGATCATTGTCTGCAACAAGACTGATTTGCAGCCTCTTGATAGCTTATCTGAGGAAGACATGAAGCTGGTCATGGAAATGAAAGCTGAAGCCATGAAGACTGTGATGGGTCAAGGAGGTGAGCCTTCAAATGAAGAGGGGGTGCTATTGACAATGAGTACTTTGACCGAGGATGGAGTGATTGCTGTGAAGAATGCAGCTTGTGAGAGGTTACTGAATCAGAGGGTGGAATTGAAGATGAAATCCAAAAAGATAAATGACTGTCTCAATAGGTTTCATGTTGCTATCCCAAAGCCACGTGACCAGAAGGAGAGGCCACCTTGCATGCCTCAGTCAGTTTTGGAAGCTAAAGCTAGGCAAGCAGCAGAGCAAGAGAAGAGGAAGACAGAAAAGGATTTGGAGGATGAAAATGGTGGTGCTGGTGTTTACTCTGCTAATTTGAGGAAGAACTATATTTTGGCCAATGATGAATGGAAGGAAGATATACTACCTGAAATTCTTGATGGTCACAATGTGTATGACTTCATTGATCCTGATATCTTATTAAGGCTTGAAGAGTTGGAAAAAGAAGAGGGTCTTCGGCAAGGAGAAGAAGAAGATACTGGATTTGAAATGGATGGTAATGAATTGTCTCCCGAAGAGCAAGAAGCACTGGCTGCAATCCGGAAAAAGAAAAGTTTGCTTATTCAACAACATAGGATCAAAAAAAGCACTGCAGAGAGTCGACCCACTGTACCAAGAAAGTTTGACAAGGACAGACAGTTTACAACAGAGAGAATGGGAAGACAGCTATCAAATATGGGACTGGATCCCTCTTTGGCAATTAATCGGGCTCGCAGCAGGTCAAGGGGCAGGAAAAGGGAGAGGTCACTTGATAGGGGAGGTAATGATGGTGGTGAGGCTATGGATATGGATGTTGACCAACCAAATAAGATGCTACGTGTGAGGTCTAGGTCCCTGTCAATGTCAAGTTCAAGGTCACGATCACAGCCTCCAATTGAAGTTGCCCCAGGAGAGGGCTTCAAGGACTCCGCTCAAAAGGTTAAGGCACATAAACTGGCAAAGAAATCTGTTAGGAAGAGGAACAAAGATGCTCGTCGTGGAGAGGCTGATAGAGTTATTCCTACATTGAAACCAAAACATTTATTCACTGGGAAACGCTCCATTGGAAAAACTCAAAGGCGTTAGATAGGCTAAGGTGTTTTATGATAATTCTTTGTTTTTCTTGTACTTTTTCATTCATATGTCTGAAACATTGTCAAATTTGTTGAATTCTTTAGATGCTTATGGAAAAGCTTTGTTTGTGTTCTGATTTTGTTTTGTCGCATGCTCTACGTGCACTACCTAGTTTTGGAATGAAAATTTTGACCTTGAGCATTTTTGGTTCTTATTAAATCACCTCCTGAATAAATGGCTTAATATTGTATCAATAATTGTAGATTTTGTTTGAAGAGTGAGAAGTGCTTGATTATTCTTTGGAACACTCTAGGTACCAGGGTTCTACTTCTATCCCTTGCTCCTGCTAGTTCTAGGGGGCTTATTCCCATTTGCCGAGAGATAAATATTTGTGTCTAGTTTTGCACATGCATATATGTATTCAATGAGGATTCTGTTGTGCTTTCTTACTGTAAAAGTTTCGCGTTGTGCTCATAATTGTCTAACGCCAGTACATGTAACTTGTAAGGATATTAGTCCTTGTTTCTTTCAACAATATTCCAGGTCAAAAAGATTGGATAGAGTTACTTGAGTTGATTGTGGAAATATTTGAATAATCTACCTAATTTTACTGTAAGTAATGCTTGTACTTTGATTGAGATGATGAACAATACTGTTATATCTACCCTATTCCTCACTTTATGGTAACACAATGGTGGAGGGTAGATGAGAAGTGACATGAATACATGATGGGGGCATATGAAAATTGTTATTCAACAAAGAGGTATGGAGTAACCTATCTGAATGCATTGGACATTGGAGGATTCCAGCTGCAGCCTGCTGTCTTTTTCAGGCTTCAATATTAGCATATCATTGCATCATGAACTCTCCTAGCATTATTATTCCTTGTTATGTCAGCACTTGCGCAAGTGTTTGAATAAAAATCTCTATCATTACCTTTGATAATATGCTGTTCACTACTTCCTGCTTCATGAACTTGTTTGAGCCAAGCCTTTTCTAGAGTCATGTCTTGTCTTATGATTTACCATATTCCCAAAAAAAGGACAATTTGTATCCCTCTTCAACCTCAAACTGTGAGTTTAGAACATGGCTTAGATGGAAGGTTTCTCTCATTTTCTTTATGGCAAGGAAGAAAACTTAAAGGCCCCATTATTTATTTTCTTTTAATTAGCTCTGACCCTCCATTTTTTCCTCTGTTAAATATAATAATTACTGTTCTGACAGTAAATTTGTATATATACACACACAACATATATAGTATATACCCTCTACTACTGGCCACCAAGCATATTTCCATTTTATTTTCTCTCTTTTTTAAAAGAAATATTTGTAATATAAATAGGTTTTAAGTTTTAATTTTGAAATTTAAATATAAAATTTCTAAAATATAACGTTTGAATTATAAATTACGGAAAGTTGGAAAATCTTTATTTTTTAGATTTATAAGTGATTTAATTGTTAAAATAAAAAGAAAATACGTGTACAGTTAAATTAGAAATATAGTAAATAATGAAATTCAATTGATACGATTTGTTTTAACTAAATAATTAATTCAATGTTAGATCAATTATAGTTTTTATTTAATTTATAAATTCAAAATCTTAATTCAATATGATACAAATATATAAAACTGTGCTTAACACAATTCATTATAACAATAAATTGTACATGTTGAATCAAGTCATGTCATAGCTATCAATATTTTTTATTGTAATTATAGATAAACTTTAAGAATTTTTGGATAATTTACCTTAAATAAAAGGACATATAATAAAATCCTTAACTTCATTTATAAAATTAATAAACCTCATCCAGGTAATTAAAATAATAGTCCTTACTATAATTGCAGTTGCCTATCAGATTACAATATTTTGCTTTAGTGAACAACAAAAAGGCTTCAACAATTGGGCCACTTTCTTTTTATGTACTAATTGGGCTATTCCTCATCATTTTAAGGAATCTTTGGTTCTTAAATTCTTAAATTTTGATAAAAAAAAAAAAAGTAATATTAAAAAGGGATGGGAGATTACGGGGTTTATGATTTTAGGGAATATAAAATTTTTATATTTTGATTAGAGAAATATAAAATTGTCTAATAAAATTTTTTATTATATTATTTTTGATAATATGTGAATAATATGCAATAATAAGAAAATATAAAAATAATTTATTTATTTAACATTTTGTAGAATTTTTTATTATGAATTTTTATATATTCAATTAAGTATTTTTAAAATATTTGTATATATTTTGTTAAGTTATATAGAGCCTAATTATTATTCTAACATTGATTGTCCTTAGGTAGAGAAAATACATCAATCGACCTGAAACAAATTTTATATAACACTTTAGAGAAGAAGAGCATAACACTCCATTTCGCCATTATCGCAACCACAATTTGACATATACCACAACCCAAAAATTCAAACAGATAAACCCTGAACCACAACCAAATAAGGACTTGAAAGTTCGGATGCAAGCCATGAAGAAAAACCTAAAAATAAAAAGCAATAGCATTTGAGGATGAGTTTAAGTTCTTGGAGACATTTTACTTAATCAAAAAAATTGATAGAGTCATACCTCCGAAGGGGTTCAAAATGCTAACCTTGAAAACTTACAACGGTACTTTTGACCCTTTCGATCATTTGAAACTTTGTAGGATTAACACGATGATGCAAGGTGCAGACGAAGCCTTGATATGCAAAGGCCTTACTACCACTCTAAATGGCACAGCTCAGTCCTAGTATAACAGTTTAGAGCTGAGGTCAATTATGACATTCGAAGAGTTAAGCCATTCTTTCCTATCTGATTTGTAAATAGCAGAAGAGTAAAGAAGATAACTTTAAGTCCAATTTTGATCCACCAAGGTTGCAATGAATCTTTAAGGAGTTATGTCACGCATTTTAACATGAAAGCTCTACAAGTTAAAAATCTAAAGTAAACGGTCACTATAGTTAACCTTGTTATTAAAACCATCTATAATTCTAGCTGATGTCCTATTGATAACTGAAAAATATATAAATGTTGAAGCTATAATGAGAAACAACCAAGATAAGAGAGGTTCATCCCTCCTCTTCGGTCATAAGAAAGGTAAAGATTTCTACGATCCTCTTCCAAGAGGGAGACGACATTAAAGTTAGATGCCCTAATGCAGAAAGGAATTATACTACATTGAATACTTTCTGAGAGAAGATTCTAATGCAAATTGAAAGAAATCTTAACTTTAGATGGTCGAAACCATTAAGACAAACTACAAAGAAAGATCTGATCAAAAGATGTGCCTTTTACAGAGACATAAGCCATAATACTGAAGATTGCATCAACTTGAAAAATGAGATCAATGCCCTGATAAGGAGAAGTCAGTTGTAAAGGTTTGTAGAGTAACGAAGACAAGGCTAACCCAAAATAGATTACAAACAAGACTGAAGAGAGCTCACTTGAGCAAAAAGAGAAAGCTAAAGAATGGAAAAAGAAAAGTCTAAAGAGACAAGTTGATATAAAAAAAGGTTTGAATTGATAATAACAAGCCGATTGTCAAGGTGATTAATGTGATCACTAGATGCAGCTCCACCTTAACCAAAAAGAATTTAATTTAGGTATGGTTATGACAGTAAGCACTTCGGTAAAGAGAAAAAAATTAGAGAAATGAATCAATCTTATTCAGTCTAGAAGATTTTGAAAAAATCCAACACGCATACAATGATACCATAGTGATCACGATCGTAGTGTATAACTATATAGTTAAGAGAATCTTATTTGATAATGGGAGCTTGACCAACGTTATATACTATGGTACCAAGAAGATAATGAAAATCAATGAGGATCATCTACAATCGATCACTATGGCACTAATAGGATTTAGAAATGAATAGGTATTGATGAAAAGAACAATCGACTTACCAATCTCTTTGGAGACAGAACCCAAGACTATCACCTCGGTCATAGAATGGTCATGGATATCCCATCAGCATATAATATAATATTAGGCTGACCTAGTTAGTCTGATATGTAACTTATAAGTTCAGCTCCTCATCTGAAAGTAAAATTCTCAACACCCAACAAGGTTGGAAAGGTTAGAGGAGACCATTCCAAGGCACGATAGTGTTAAGTCACAATAATGAAATAGAAGATTGGGAAGTAGACTAGCAATTCAATTAAAACTGAAACCAAAAGCATAAAAAAAGAACAACTAGCAGAAATCGACAATAATCAAGAAGCCATGAACAAAAACATATAATGAAAGAATGACCTAACAGAAGCCTGCTCTTAAATCACTTTGAGCTCTTAAGCTTTAACAAAAGGAAAACTTTTGTTTTATTTTTTTAATTTTTTAAGGTAACTTCAAAGACAATTGAACATTTAAGCCAGCGCAAACAACAATATATTATTTAAACTGAGTTAATAGCTGGCCAAAATATAGTATGAAATGAAAAATACATACCAATTTTACTATATATATATTCAACAAGTCATCAACAACATATTGATCAACATGTCAAGATTTGTTTTTGTAAGAAATGGTCTTGACCTAATCGAATAAAAATAGATAATTGATTAAAGATCATACTTGGATGAAAATTAACCTGAATTGGTCAAGAATCTCGTAAAAATTTCATTATGGGATAGCGTCTCTGAAAAATATATGTAGATTAAAACCAAACTTCAATATAAAAATAAGTTAATTTAACTTCTGAGAGGTAATGTCGACCTGTTCACCTAGACAACATTCGATATGCCTGGAATTGATGCCGAAGTAATGGTCTATAGGTTGCATACTAATCTCGAGGTAAAACTTGTTTGATAAAAGAAAAAAACATTTACCGTAGAAAGACAAAGAACCATCAAAGAGGAGGTCGATAGATTACCATAAGTAGGCTTTATCAGAGAGGTCTATTACCCTGAATGGATAGCCAATGTAGTCATGGTCAAAAAGCACAATGAAAAATGAAGGATGTACGTTGACTTTACTAATCTAAACAAAGCATGTCCATAAATAGCTTTTTTCTCCCTAGCATAAATCGATTGGTGAATGATAGTGTCGAACATGGCCTTCTCAACTTTATGGATGCTTATTCTGATTACAATCAAATCAAAATACTATAAGATGATGAGAAAAAGACTGCCTTTATTATCAAAAAAGGTCTTTATTGCTACAAGATAATACTTTTCAAATTGAAAAATACAGGAATGACTTATCAAAGGCTGGTAAACAAAGTGTTTAAAAATTAGATCGATCATAACATGGAAGTATATATTAATGACATGATAGTCAAAATCAAGAGCTTGATCAAGCACTTAAGAGATTTTAGAAAGACCTTTAACACTTTAAAAAAGTATAAAATGAGGCTTAACTTGAGTAAATGTGCCTTTGAGATCACGTCGGGTAAATTTTCAATTACGATCAACCAAAAAGGGATAAAGGTGAACCTAGAAAAGGTTCAAGCATAAAGGCAACTACCTCAATAAAAGACGTACAGAGGCTAATTGGTAGAATAGCCACCCTAAGCCAATTCAAGTCTAGGTCAATAAAATGATATTTGCCATTCTTTAAAATTCTAAAAAATGTCTCTGACTTCAAGTGGGCTTCTCAATGTCAAAAGTTTTTTAAAGAACTCAAAGAGTTTTTATTTTTCTACCTATTCTATTTAAACCAAGATCTGATGAGATTTTGTACTTATACATGGCCACCACATATCAAGCTGATAGTTCAATCTTGATCCGAAAAGAAAAAAAAAACAAAAATCGATCTATTTTATGAGCAAGGTATTAATAGGGCAAGAAATTACTATAGTAGCATAGAAAAACTAACTTATGCAGTTGTCACTTTGGTTAGAAAACTCAAGCCATATTTCCAAACCAATGCAATCCACTTGCTAATCGAGCAACCACTGAAACAAGTTTTACAAAAGCTAGAAATGTTGGAGAGGCTAATTAAATAGACAGTAGAGCTTAGCGAGTTTGATCTGTATATAGTACTCATGTTGGTCTTAAAATCTCAAATACTAGTGAATTTCATTGTAGAGCTTACCTCGACCTAACTTTAAAGACAACTTAAGAAAAAAGTAAAAATCTCAAATAAAAAAAATTTGAAGCTTTATGTTGATGGATCAACTACGAACCATAATGGATCAGCCGACTTTATTCTAATCAACTCAGAAGGACTATAGTATCCATATGCCTTGAGATTTAAGTTTAAGGTATCTAACAATAAAGTAGAGTATGAAGCATTGATAACTGGTTTAAGGTTGGCAACCAGGCTAAATATTTAATATATAACTGTGTATAGTGATTTCTAACTAGTGATCGACTAAATAAATGGAGAGTTCAGAGCTCGAGAAGATGAAATTCAAAAATACCTACATAAAACACTGATCTTGGTGGCTACATTCAAGAAGACCAAGGTAAAGAAAATACCGAGGTCAAAATATTCATTGGTAAACTTGTTATCTATGTTGGCTTTAGGAATAACAATAGAACGTCTAGACTAAGTCTTGGTAAAAAAACCGATACATAAAAGTACCAAAGACAAGCTCGTAGATAGATAAAAAAAACCTGGATAATATCGATCAAAGCATATTTGACCATAGGAACATTACTCGATGATAGAATCCAAACTAAAGCATTGATGAGAAAGGCTTCTCTATACACGATGATTAAGAAAAAATTATACAGAAGATCCTTTAGTCTATCTTATTTAAAATGTGTTGACAAAGAAGAAGTAGACTATGTCATGTGAGAAATGCATGAAAGAATACGTGGAAGCCACCTCGAACCTCAACCATTAGCCTACAAAGTGCTTAGGAAAGGTTATTATTGGCCCACTATCAAAAGGGATGTAACTGAATTGGTAAAGAGATATGATAAGTGTCAAAAGTTTGCTCACAAGCAATATATCTCCTAAAACAAGCTTACCCTTATCATAATCCTATGACCCTTCATACAGTGAAAATTTGATGTCCTCAGACCATTCACCTCAACCACAAGTTAAAGGAGATTTGTTTTAGTAATAATAGTAGATTGCTTCATGAAATAGCTTGAAGCCAAGGCCTTGGCCATTACCATAGAGGCTTAAGTGGAGAAATTTGTGTGAAAGAATATAGTCTATAGATTTAAAAATAATAATAAACAATGACAAATAATTTGAAAACTAATGTTTAAAGAATGGTGTTCAAACCTCCACATTAACTTGAGATTCATGTTGGTTGCTCACCCTCAATCCAATGGATGGGCTAAAGTGACGAATAAGACAATAACAAAAGCCTTAAAAAAAAGACTAGACATAACGAAGAAAATATGAGCCTAACCGACCTAATATAATCTGACTTGAAACTTAGATGGATTCTCAAGTTAATTTAATTCAAGTAATTAAGTAAATCTCAGTTCATTTAACTAGGCTCAAACTTTTTTAATTAATCATGCTTAAACTTGTGCGAACAAAGAAAAAATTATAATAACAGAACTGAGCTAAAGTTTGGATTGAACTAAACAAAAGTTTTTATTTGATTTTTTATCAAGTACAAAAGTTGTTAACAAATGGTTTGTTAAGCTGGTCATTCCAATCTGAGGTTATTAAAAAAATAAACTTTATACATTAACAAAAAATTTACAAAAGTTAAAAATAAAAAAATAATATCTTAGTAACATCAAGAGCAACAGTATCCTCATTAGCAAGAGCAGCAGTAATGACCTCATCCTTCATAGCCTTGTCCACCTCATGCTTAGGCCCTAAAGTTACCTCGAGCTCAGAGTCCATGGCCTCATCATCATCATTTTTTTTCTTCTATTTGGACTGATTTAAAGGAGCCTTTGATCTGATATTGTTGATATCAATATTAGAGAGATCGAGGTTAAGGTGAGAAAACCTAAATTACACTTCATCCTTGGCCAGGCTAAAGGCACCAAGCACATTTTTCTTAGAGAACTCCATTTTTAGCTAAAGGAATTTGTTAGAAGCC
This sequence comes from Durio zibethinus, assembly GCF_002303985.1. Next base: position 8,732,867 of record NW_019168159.1, on the reverse strand, counting down.
TTAAACTTTTCAATAGTTTTTTTTTTCAGATCTTCTCCCTCTCTCTTCTTAGCCTTCAACTTAGACCTCAGCTTCATTATCTAGGCCTAAGCATCATTAAGTTTAAGCTCGATTTGCTCTTTCATAGACTCAATCGAGGCTTTATCAATCAAGATGGCCTTCAGCTTTACTGTCAACTCATCATTCCTCTTATTTTGCTTAACTTTTTTTTGTGGGATGTACTGAGGCTAGATCTGACATTGCTTAGAGCATCCAAGCTCTTCTTGTGTTTCTCAACCAGGGTAACCACATATTTTTCAATCTTTAACAAATGGGCCATAGATAGGTAGGCATGATGGAAGGCTTAACTAGTGTTGTCCAAAGGCTAAGTTGGGAATTTCTCTTAGACTGCATAGATCGAACTCAAAATTAAAAAAATGAAAAACAATAAGAAACTAGGCTAAAGTTAGGTAATACTTACCAAGAACAGTGACCTCGATCTTACAAAATCTCCTCACCATGTCAAGGTTCTTAGTGGGGTCATCGGTAGAAGTGAACTCTAACTTTGTAGAGATCATCAAGTTGGGCCTTAACACCTTATCTTCAAGGTTTTCTAAAGTGGAAGAGGAAACCTCCACCCTTGATTTTTTGGTAAAATAAGGTGTTTGTGCTGAAAAGAAATCTCGACCAACCCTAGCCTTTATCTTCTAGGCTACTGGAAAATGTTACACTAGGTGGTTAACAACCTTAACCCTTTCGTGAGATGGGACCCCGAGCTAAATTTTTTTAGCCTTTTTTAAGCCTAGGGGCATATTGGTACAGGACAAAGTTAAAGTCATCGTCGGTGGACATCTCTGTAAAATTGAGCAAATATTTAAATAAAAATTATGTTAAAATAAAATCCTATAAGATTACAAAAATCATGTTAAAAGAAAATCCTACAAGATTACCTTAAATCTACTTCAGTGCTTCATCTCATTTATTATTTTGAGGAAAGTCAATCTATGGGCATCAATAACAAGCTCTCTTTTATGAATGTACTTTATTATTTTGTCTCGATCTGATAAATTTAAGACGAAGAAAGCCACTGGTGCATCTACAAAAATGTTAGGCACATTTATTATTTCTCACACCTTGACTTCAGCAGTATCTTTGATTTTGATCGCATTATCTTTTTTTATTTTTTATTTTTAGAGGTAAAGGAATAATAGCTTTCAATTCTTTATTGAGCTCGAACAATTAGTGAACAATTTTTTATTAGGCTAAGCTATTGCATAATACCACATCTTATAACTGGGATGTGTTTAAATAGAAAAGAATTATTTGAATAAAGGGAAAAAATGAAGAATGTTTAGATGTTGACAAAAAATGATGAAAACAACTATATACCATACAAAGTTGGAAGTGTGTTGAGTGATAATCAAATTATAAAAATTAAAAATTGAAACAAATAAATAATGAAGTGAAAACTTTAGACCAGCCATGAAGAAATCTTAATATATATAGAGTCGATGTGGCTTTAGTTTATCAATGATTTAGTCTAAGAAGTTCGACATTATTATATTGAATCCCTTTTTGAAAGAAAGGAAGGTCATCACCAAAGCATGAATGTGCTGAGTTGAACATATATTAGGATAATTTTTAGGATTTACCTTACTTTAGAGTTTGCTCATCATGTCTTTGGTGATCATTCCAAGGTCACAAAGAGTATATACAAGGACCTTGGCCAGTTTATTCTACTCCATAAGATTTTTTTCTTTGTCATTATTTTTTTCAGTCGAGGTACTCTCTTTCTCTTATTTCTTCCAAGAACCCCTTCATTGCCAGAATCTTCATCACTTGAAGACTCTGAATTTTAAACTGAAGCAGGATTCTGAAGTTGAACCGTGGTTAAGAGCAACTCAACTCTAAGAAAAGAATGACGAAATGAAAACCCTTTAGGATAAAAAGTGATCCTAACAAGAACTGACCAAGTGAGAATAAAAGTGACAACGAGAGCATCGATAGGTGAAAGAATAGAAGTAGAAAAAAATTGATGTGATCAAACCCCAGAAAGGGGGATAACTGAAGATGATAAAAAATTAACCATAGAAGATGAACCAACTTAAGAAATGGGGAAAGGTGGTAGATTTTGTAAGTTAAAGTCTATATGAACACATAGTTCCTCTGTGCTTAGGACCCGTTCTTTTCTTGCCCGAGTATTTTTTTGTTTTGTCGCTACTTTTTCTTGAACATCGAATTGAACCAAAAGGCCATTCTTTGACAATCATGACTTTCAATGATTGGCAGAATCAAGTCATCGTCATTCTACCCGAGCTGACCCCTTTAGGCTCTACTTTAAAACTTTCAAATTCTTCAAAACTTACACTAAAAGACATGGTTAAAAATACATATTGAAAAAAATGGAGAAACTTTAAGGTCAAAAAGCTTTTGAGATCAAAAAATTTAGATCAGACTGAGAGAAAAAAGCAAAAAGATGGAAAATGAAAGCCCAAATAGCTCTTTATATAGTCTTGTCGTAGATCAAATGAACGACATAGACTATGCCACGTGTCAAATCGAAGATGGGAAGACATCTTTTTGTCTTCCCTTTTTAATTTTTTCACTCAGACTACCTCTCTCATTTAATGCTGTTAGATTGACCAAACTGGACAAATCCTAAGTTAGAAGGGCTGAGCCAAACAACCCCTTGGGATAGACTGAACTCCCAATTCATCAACAGAGTTCAAAGTAAAGACTCAAATCCAAACTTCTGAAATAAAACATAAGTTTCACATCGACCAAATTAAACTCCACCACTAATCTCGGACCATTTCGAACAATTAACACATCGGCAACTTTTAAGCTGGCTATGCATTTAACCTAAGACATATGTGTGAGATCAAATCCTCACTAGGTTAGACCATGACTCAATGCTATTTATCTCTCAATACCAATCTCCTCAATGATGTTGGCTTTAAAGAATCAAGTTTCATGTCATCTTCATTGACCCATCTGATCTACATAGAGTGTAATGATCATACATCCAATAGTTTGATACTTAGACTACTTGATGGAGGGACAAAATGTTAGGAGTATTTAGTGATCAAAAGGACATAATGGTTTTTTTTCTTTTGTTAAAAGCCTTCAGTAGACAATCAAGGGTAATTTTGATATTTGTGTTGACTTGCATATTAGGTCGATTTGACATATCTAATGTCACATTAGCTCAGCATTGTCCTTATTGTCCCCAATGGTCCCCCATTGCTCATCTATAAATATGAAAATTTAGACACTATGAAGGCAAGTTTATACTACTCCTATTTCTCCTCATTACTCTCTTCCCGACTTCATCTATTCTGACTTGCGTGTAGGAATGTCAATACAGAGAACACTCTCTGGCTTTACCTCTAATCATCTTTCTTTTTTGTCTTTCCAAAAATACCTTAAGATCAAAGCTTGACATAAACATTTTCCAATCAAACTAAGAAGTCACATAAAAAAAATTAGATTTCAAGAAAAAAAAATTTGAATCCACGAAACAAATGCTACGTTAGATAGATAGAGGTGTAATGTTCGCACATAGGGACAAAGCAATGCTTTGGCAACACAACAGTAAGGAGAAAGCATTGGAAAAGTTGCATCCGTTGCCTTTGGAGTACCTCTAAATGTTTCTTACAAACCTTTTCCTCTTATTCTTTGAATATATATGGTTTAAATGGATAGTAATAACCATCTCACTTTTATTTCAATCATTTGATGTCCACAAATTATGTAGCTCTATACTCGATCAGAGTAACTGTGACTGATTAAGAGTGAGAATGGATAATATTATAAGTTTATATTTAGTGAATTGTTGCTGTATAAACTTTATATATCATGTTATTTCATTAACAAATTAATATTAAAATTTTATAAATTTTTAAAATAAATTTATAAAATTTTATTTATTATAAAAAAACTTTTTCTTCCCATCATTGCTTTAGAAAAAGAGAAGGGTCATGAACTTTGGCCATCGTTTTTTTTTTTTTTTTTTTTTGTGAATCCATATTGTGATTAATGAGGGTTGATCGGATTGAATAAATTGAATTTGGGCAAATATTGGCTAGAGTCCCAAACCTATGCAAGGATTTAAGCTTTTAGTATTATATTTCAAAATATTCAAGACTTATTTTTATTCTATTTGCTTTTTAAATTCTAATTTCATTAATTATTCAACATTTTTTTAATTAATTATTATCAAGTTTTGGAATTGTTAATGCTTTTGCTTCAAAGAACGGAATTTTTGGGTTTCTTTATCTTGACCGAAAATTGTGTAATTGGCCTCACGGATAGATTTTTTTCAAAAGAGCATCACAAAGAGTTGTGTTTCCACTTCCCAAACTATGATTATTGAAGTTACTAGACGATTTAGGTGTTCATAAAATTAATTTCATCCAATCTTATCACTTGAGCTAAATATCATACAATTTATTTTTTTAAAAAAAGCTAAAATACAAGTGACACTATTATGTATATAAATTAATTAAAATTTTGTTCGTAAATATTTCTTTTAAAGCAATTTTGGTGTCTTGTTCTCTTTTGCAAGAAGAGAGCATATAATATAATTAAAAAAAAAAAAGAAGAAGAAGAAGACATCATATAATAACATATAATCCAAGATTGATCTATAAAACAATTGCTTGAGCATTTGGATTAATATTAGTAACTGTATAAAATCTCCAATTCAAAGATTCGGTTTCAATTTTTTTTTTTAAAAAAAATCAATCTTTAGAGAAATTAACTACTCTTTACCCCCTTAGTTTTGCTCTGGTTATTGCTAGGGTTAGTTTCTGACATAAGCAATTCTTTTAGCTTCTCTCATAGAAGTAGGTAATTTCACCTGCTAATTCTCACTAAAACTAATGTAATCATGAGATTTTTTGAAGTCAAATACAATATGATGTGTTTTAACGAAATGATATAAAAGAAAAAAAAAAAGCATTGATGTTAATCGTTATCTTATGTTTTGGCCGTAAAATTTTGCTTTGACTTACAAATTAAGATATACATACAAAATCCTTAACAAATCCTAAGTTGCCACAAACATGGGTTCCATATGTAATTTCTCATTAGTTATTAAATATTTGTTTGAACGAGGAATTTCAAGAAGAGATTTCATTTATAGAGAGATTTTTAAAATTTTAAAATGAAATTATTTTGTTTGGTAAAATAAAAATTAGAATTGTTTAAATTTTTGAAATTTGAAAAAGAAATTTTGAAGGGTTTAAACTTTCTTTTCAAATTTCATGTGAGGAAGTGAAATTTGTGAAATTCCTTTGTTTTATGATAAGTCAACATGTACTATATTTATTTTTTTATGTAATTTTTTTTTCAATTTTAACCACAAAAACTCATTACAAATTTATTTTTTAAAATTTTATATTGTTAATAATATATACATTTTTACAAATATAACGGTACCCATATTACATGTATTTTTTTAGTATTTTATTTTTTATCTCTAATATCAATATTTATCTATTATAATTATTTTTTTATTTCATTAAATTCTAATTTTCTAATTTCTTTTTAAAAATAATTTTCTAAACAATGTAATTAAAATTCTGTTATTGTGAATTGATGCATTTCAAAATGCTAATATTTCAAAATTCTTTAAAAGTTTAAAATTTTTCATCCAAACGCATTCTAAAAGAATCTCTTTGGAGCTTCCCCTTTCCCGCTTGAATATGGAATTTTCATATTTTTCCCCTACATACCATGCAGGAAATCATTCTGCCATATTGGACTGCCCTTCCTCCTCCTCCATTACAGAAGCTAAAACTTGGTGCCTTGGCATTGGTTCTTATTTGTTCCTCCTCTGATGAATAGTAAACAGTATGTATATAATTAAACTGTATATGAATATGCTGAAAAACTAATGCAAAAAATAAATAAATAAATAAAATGGGATTTGTGTCCCTTTGCCTAAATTGCTTCTAACAGGTGCAATTTAAAGGTCAAGGAAATATGTTAATTCATTTCTTTCTTCCTTTTTCTTTTTTTTTTTTTTTGCTTTTTCCACTTTAATGCAGTCAATAAGTACTGAAAATGTCAATTACTGAGGACTGAAGGCAAACGAAACTCATTTTCTTGAAGTACAATTCTATGTGTTATTCTTCATATGTTGGTTAATTAATTGCTTCTTGATTTGTAATTAGACAACCTTTACAAGAGGTGCATGCAATGCATATATCAATATATCGATTTAAAAATTCTGATTTTCTCTTAAGTTCTTTGTGTTATTCTTCATAAATAAAGATGAAAGTAAATGTCCATATATATATATTTATATATATCCTTCCTTTTGTCACCTTAATTTCTTCATATAACAAAAATATAAAAGTGACGTATATCACAAAGTAACAGAGGAGTCTCTTCTACTTTTCCTTTTTCCATGATCAAAACTTAAATGTGTAATTTCTATAGCCCAATATGCACCACTTGAAAATTACCTAAATATGATTTAGATTAAATAGCATGTGGCAAGTGTGTATCGACGATAAAATTAGTTTCCATTATTTTTAGTCACCCATACCCATTTCTATAGCTTCAAATACACGAGTCTTGGTTCATGAGATAGAAAATAGAAATGTGAATTTGAAGCAAATATCTTGGCTTGGTATCAAAATAAAGCCGATAGATTTATTTATTTTTATTTTCTTACTTTGTTTTTTATGTTTTATTTAGTTTTTTTTTTTTCATTTTGTATATGATTAATTTATGATGATTACCTTGTGTGTGAAGAAAAATGTAAGAAAGAAAAAAAAAAAGATAATAGAGCCAAAACAAGAGGACCACCTTTTCTTTTCTGTATGCATATCTTTTAAATATTTCTTTGATCTCTCAAGTCCCCTTCCAAACCGTTTTCTACTTAGACCCATCAACCAACCCTTTCTCTCTCCTTTCCCTATATTCTAAGCAAACCCCACAACCATCACCTTCATCATCATCATCAACATGTCCACTCCATGAAGCCCCTCCTCTCTCTTCCTCTTTTATTTTCACTCTATAAAGTGGCCACTAATCTATATGATCAAACTAGTTAGGATCAACAAAAATAACCCACCAAGATTATTATTATTGGGTAGGAACCAAGGCTTAGTTCTCAGTTTCTCTCATAGGAGGCTGATTTCATGATGAGGAAGCCTGATCCATCCGTGAAGGGTAGCAATGGAGGTAACAATATTAATGTTACTAGTAAGCTTAGGAAAGGGTTGTGGTCGCCAGACGAAGATGACAAGCTCATCAACTATATGTTAAACAATGGCCAGGGTTGTTGGAATGATGTAGCTAGAAACGCTGGCCTGCAGAGGTGTGGCAAGAGCTGCAGGCTTCGATGGATCAATTATCTCAGGCCTGATCTCAAGCGAGGAGCGTTTTCGCCTCAGGAAGAAGAGCTTATTGTCCATTTACATTCCATTCTTGGCAACAGGTGTGCTTCTGTATCTTGCATGGAAGCTTATACTTATATATTATCCCCCCATAACTCTTACAAGCCTGATAACTTTTTTATCTCCTCCTTGTTCATTGTCTTGGAATCTAGGCTCATGGTCATGGACTCCAGATATACATTTATGTGATTAAAATTTCATTAAGTGAAAAGAGCAAGAGGAGAGTGATTAACCTTTGTCTATAACTCGGGAGATCAGTACTATTACTCAAATCTAAAATTTTATGCAAAGCCCTCATTCCCAATCACCTAAAATAGTTGTAGATATCAAACACAGTAACACCTACTTTCCATGTTTTCTAATTTCAGACCTTTTTTTATGCTTCTAGGCTATTAGCTGCTACAATATTCTTTGCTAGGTGTAGTACACTTTACGTGCATTTTAATGTTGAGCAATGATAATTAGATAGAAATATTCTAATTGCTAGCTTCATCAGGTGAAACTTTTCTGCCTTCTATATAATTTCATTGACAAGAGAAGCATATGATCAAAGTCTTCTACATCATTGTAGTCCCCTCAACCTTCAATTATAGTCTAAAAGATATTTTTGGTCTCTTATATAATATATATATATATAGATATCGATAGATAGATAGACAGATAAATAGATAGAGATGAGACTTACTCTCTTTCGTAGTCTAAGCTTATGTGCATATCAAAATTTTACAATACTAATGGCACTATCGTGCAAAAGTCCTTTCTAGCACATAAGCTCCCAAAATTGATCAGAACATAACTAAACTAAACATGAGGGGCCAAGTGAGAAGCTGATGTGGAAAGGCTTCTAAAGTGATTTGAGGATAAAAAAGAGAAGCACCAATCAAGGGCTCTCTCTCTCTCTTCTTTTTTTCTTTTTCTTTCCTATTTTACACTTCCCTACCCTGAACCACACTCGATCCCACAGTAACAGGAATTTACCTTGGCATCGGAGGGGATTGCACCTCGAACTTGGGCAATCCTCCAGTGTCTAAACACTCTCGTGCCGCTGAGCCGAATGCTCGTTGGCATCAAGAGCTCTCCTTGTCTATTTTGGATGCTAATTTGCACATGCGTACCATAAAGCCTCTAGTCAAGGGGTGTTTAAGGTAGTTGGTGGAGAGGTAAGAGAAAAAAGTATTACTTAAAGTTTGTGGTGAAAGAACAATATATGCACATGAATTAGCTAAAGTTGTTAATTTTGAGTATTTGGATACTCATTATGGAAAAGTAAAGTTGAAAGGTACATGAAAAATGGCGTGAATAGCAATGTACGATTTGTCGGTAGGGTGATAAAATCAATCTCTAATAATTTTAAGTACCCAAAAAAATTGAGTGAATAATTTAGCTAGTCAAGATTTTGTAATTGTTGTTTGAAAAAAATCTGTGATCACATCTCTTATTTCGCTTTATATTAAAAAGCTTAAAGAATTGGGAAAGATTTTGCATTTCCTCTTACATTATAATTTTTCATTTTGAGGGGAAAAATATACTAAAAAAAAAAAACCCAACAAAAACATAGATCTTCTGGTACCTATATACCAACCCTTTTGAGTTGAAGATACTCAAACCTACATTTGTTTAATGCTTTTCTCATTGCATGCAAATTGCAATGCATGCCATTGCCATTACTATTGTAAATTTCATTATATATATTTACATGAGAAAACGAAATTTGTGATTGTTTTAAAGTCCTTGGCGTCAAAAAAGACTTTGAAAATTTATATGTTCATTGCTTCATGTCGACCTTAATTTCTATCTGAAGTAACAGTTCCCATGCATTTTTTGGTGCATTAGGAGCGAAAATTCGCTTACACAACACAAGCTTAGGCCTTGTCACTTCCCAATAAATCTTCTTTACAAACGCCTAAAGCAACGGGAGGAAGTTCAACTTAACTACATCAAATTAATATCCTTCACGACTGAAATTTCTAAAAGATCAACAAAAGAATTGATTCTCTGTAAATATAATCAGAGAACAATTCCAATCCATATGAAGAAGCTGCTTGCAATCACATGCATTTTATTTATACAAGAAACAGACTTTGTTTTTATATACTATTGATCGAAAGTACTGACCCTTGTTGTTCCTGTTTGACCTTGTTCAAACCCTCAAAGGTTGGTCTCAAATTGCGGCTCGCCTCCCTGGTCGTACAGACAATGAAGTAAAGAACTTTTGGAATTCAACAATAAAGAGAAGGCTAAAGAATTTGTCACCAAACGCTAGTGATTCATCGACGTCGGAGCCTAATAAAGATGCCATGGCTGGGTTCATGTCAATGCAAGAACAAGGCATTTGGCCTATGTGCATGGATTTATCGTCAACTTCGTCCAATTCTGCCTTGCAACCCATGCTCCTGAATCATCACATCGGCAACTCTTTACCGATGCTCGAGAATGGCCTAAACGTGTTTGGGGCGACCGGATACGTCAATCAGACATCATTTGTGACACAGGTTGGGGTAAATGCTGACAGTTTCTATGGTGAAAATGAGATGTTTGGTGGTGTTGAATATGTCCCTCCTTTAGAAAGCATTGGAGAAAACCTTAAAACTGAAAATTCATTTGATAGGAACATCAACAATCCTTTCAATATCATAAATAGTAATAACAACAACAATAACAACTTAGAAAACACAGCCACTGCCGCCGTTGAGAATTTTTGGATAGGAGAAGAGCTAGAAGTTGGAGAATGGGACTTGGAGGTGCTAGAAGAAAAGTAGTTCTTCCATTCTTGTACAGAAGTGCCCTATATATTTATGTACAAAAAATTCTCACAAAATAATAAAAGAATTACACCATAATTATGCTGATATCGTATCATAATCGTATTAGATATTACTCTAATTATAATTTCATAATTTCTAATAATATGTTAACATAATTAGATTAATAATACTTTAACATAAGGATTTGGCTAGATGTTTCTTCCTTTCATTTTCTTGAGTTCCAAAGCTGAATAATTAAACAATTAGTTACAAACCCTCCAATTTTTATCTTCCAGCAGCTAGCCCCTTTCCAAACCTTAACCTCCTCTCTTTGATCACGAAAAGTTCAAATATCCAAGCTACTCATACAATCTTAGCAACAATCAGAAAAAATATACATTTGAGTCACCAAATCTGCCCTTGAGGCTCATAGTCTTTTGGGTTTTATTTTGAGTTTTGTCTCCCATAAAAAACGTCTGTAAACAAGTTGTAGAGAATAGCTGAGTTTGGAAGAAATTGTCGGCATTTGGGGACCATAAAAATCTTTGTAGGAATGTGGAGAGAAATAATAATAATAATAATAATAATAATAATAATAATAATAATAATAATAATATTAAAATTTGAAGTTGGTGAGTGGAGGAGAAATTAATGTGAGGATGCGAATGAAAGAAACCGAGTTGATGAAAGAAGTGAGTTGTACGCAAAAGCTTTAATTAGTTAGACGATGAAGGGGGGTCACCATATTCTCTATGAATAATTGAAGGTAGTGCTTTTCTAAATCATTTTCCTTTGGATTTTTAACATTCCCGTAACTAACTCGTGCATTAATTGTAATTATAAAGTAATGGATGGTTGTGTTTCCTTTAGGGATGATGTGGTGACTGATGATGATTTCGTCCATTTTTCATGTAATTGAGGTCAGAGTATACGGAGCTTTAATTAATCAAGGAAAGAGATGGCCAGGCTAGAGCTACCACATAAAACTATATATTTTTTCATATATGTTTTGCCTTTTTCTAAGCATATGCTTGGCCTTTTCTTGCCGACAGTACTTTCTGCTGGGCAAAGGCAATGAGACCCTTCATTTTTTAACACCAACTTGTTAAGTCCAAAATTATTGGAGACATTCATAACGAAATTTTTAATTAATTATAAAATTTAAGAAGTTGTCACGCCTCATAGCAATATGTAAGTTAAAACTCGATCGGCACAAGAGATGATGCAAACTCATATAGAGAATAACAAAGTAATTATTACTTTTCTTCTTTTAAATTTTCCATAAATATATATATCAACTATTTTGTGCGGGTTGAGCTGCTGCTATATATGCTACCGATCGAGAAGCCATCAAAGTAGCTCATCTTTTGGTGAGGGAGGGAAGCTCTATATATACTACTAAAACACTTGATGCTCATTACTCTGTTCCTCTGGAGTTCATGCTCGCTGAACTACTTAAACAATGACTCCATCTCCATGTTAAGGAAGATTAGATAGTACTTTTGTTTTCTAAAATTCTTTTGTATGTATTCTCACAAAAAACAAAAACTTTTTTAATTTCGCCTTATCGGATTCTTCTTCCGGAGGGTAGGTGGGGTAGGTGGGCAGTGCAGAGACAAGTAGTCGACCTTGGTTCGTTTTTATTAGTTCGAACTTTGAACGTGTATTAGGGCCGGTAATGGGCCATAAGCTCAGAATCGTACGGCCTAACTAAAATGAGTCCTTAAATTAGTTCTCCAATGTCAAGCCCAGCCTGCCATATGGAATCCTCAGCAATGCCCACCCAACCGGTCAGGTCCTAGCGTCTTTTTCTTAATGAGCAACAATGGAGTTCATTTTTTTTTGTACATGTCCTTGCGGATATAATTAGATTTAATAATTTTAAATATAATTAATAATAAAAATAATAAAATTTAAATTTTTAATAAAAATTATATATATATATAAATTTAATTAAAAAAAGTATGTTTTATATTTGATATATTAATATAAATTATAACATAATAATTTTTATATTTTATACGTATTTAAAATAATATAAAAATAACATAAACATATAAATTACTATGTGAAATTTTTTATTCTAAAAAAACTATTAAAAATTTATCATATGTATTTTGAACTTTTATTTTTTATATTTTAATATATGCTAAAGATATATATATAACAAATATTTGTGAATTTTAAAAACTCTACTATGTATTAGATTATTTTTTTTATAATTCTAGTTTTATTCTCACTCACTATAGATGGAATAAATAAATAAATAATTAAATGTTTATAATATTATGAAAAAAAGTAATCATTTTTAAATATAAAAATGTACAAAAGTAAAATAACTGCAAATACAAATTTTTGAAATGGGGAAAGTAGGAAGAAGTTAGTATTGAAAAATAGCTATAATTCTTTGTTAAAAAACTAAATTATTGATATATCCTTATTAATACATTGTTTATTTTATAATTTGATTATTATGTACTTTCTCTATTCTCAATGAATTCGTGTCACTTGATAATACGGTTAAAAATTTTTATCCTGGCCTGTTGTGTTTTACCACTTCATCCACCCAAAATACCATAACATGTTACATTTTGTAAATTGCCCACGAGAGGCTATTTTGTAATTTCACAAAAATACTAATAAAAAGTACGACGCCTGAGAGATTCGAACTCTCGCGGATAAACCCATGTACTTAGCAGGCACACGCCTTAACGCACTCGGCCAAGCGTTGGGTTGTTGAAAAACGTAAAACATTTTATTTTAATAATAATGTAATTAGTTTTGAAAAATAAAAATTAAGGCTTTACCAGTTGACAATTACTGAAATTATTTGATGGTTAATTTTATTATGTAGGTATTTTATGCTTTTGTTTTCAAAGAAAATATAATATATATTCACGCTGCCACGCATCTCAAATAATAAATGCATTTCTCTCTATCCAAAAAGTTCAATTCAAATTTTTTTTTCTCATATAAAATATAAAATAAAAATATTTCAAGTTACATCAATTTGATGGAATCAGGTAGAAGAAGATGGATTGGATCATTTGAGATGTACTAAATTTTCTTTCAAATTTGAGTTTTCTAAATATTTTTCTCCTTTCTTTATCAATTAATTAATTAGGAAGGATCTAATATTTGGAAATTGGATCTAAAATATTATTGTCCCTAGATTCTTTTTGGCACAAGTGCCCTGTTTTCACATATTTCCTAACTGAAGTCATTTTAGAATAACTATACACTACGCTTATAAAATTTAAGTTTTATAATAGATTTAGTTAAGAAAAATTCAAAGATCCATACAGTTTAAACAAAAAAAAAGTGGCGCTTTTAGATTTTTTTTTTTTTTATAATGTCAATTTGATTTCTTTTTCATATGATGTTGCAAATCTAGGATAAAAATAAGATTATAGTTGTTAGAATTAAAATTCCTCACCTACTATATATTATTTTTGAAAAATGGTAATACGAGTTAATTAAATTAAGCTCTAAATTCATTAAATTAACTTTGTCATATAACTATATAATTTTGCATTCTTAATTAGGGAAAAAACCATTAGAACAAAGATCAAGATGCCAATGATGTCCTTTTCTGTGATAAAACATTTGGGATGAACTCAACATCACTTTGCATATATTTAACTTAATGGCACAGCATACTTGCAAATTATAATGAGTTGTAGAAATTATATGTGACATTTATGGTGATTAATCATATAGCTTACTACACCATTGCATATATCTTTAGCCTCCATTAAAATTTTTCTGGCTACTGTCATCTCGCATATTAATGCTCATACCATTGTCTCTATATTATTATAAATAAATTGAAGTAAAAAAAAAAAAGTTAAATATTCTTGAGTTTACACACACTTGCCCAAAGAATCCACAACCAGCTATAATGTTTTTGATTGCCTTTTTCTTCTATTTGGAGGAAACGGGTTGTTTAATCCAACCAAACCTAGATTTAAGGTGAAGAGTTAATAAAGGTTTTGAAGTTAACATGAGTTTGTGAAATTGACGTTGGTAACATTTTATTTTAAAATGAGACATGAAGCGTAAAGAGATATGCTTGTGAAGTTTTTGAACGTTAGTGGATGAGATAATAACTCAAATTTTATTATGTTGGAATCTTGAAATTTAACAATTTATTAAGACTTTTTTTTTTTTTTCAAAAAAACTCTCTTTTATGCTACTTTCATTTTTTTATATATCTTTTTTTTTTTTTTTTTTTAATTGATCTTGACTTTATATAGTGTTTACATTGGGGATAATACCACGAATAAATTTTAAATTATAATAAAATATTTAATATAATATTTGAATTTAAAATTTTTTTATGTAATATTTGAGTTATAAATATATTAATTAATGTGCTATTTAAAGTGTTGTGTGTTATCATGTGTAATTATTTGAAGTTAATTATAAATGAAATGGGTATCATACTAGTTAATAACTTTATAGTTTAAATATCATATTAAAAAATTTTTAAAATTTAAGTACCATATTAAACATATTATTATATTTTAAAATCATTTATAACATTAACCCTTTACATTACATTATTATTATGATATTATTATCACTAAAATTTGGATAAAACAAAATCGACATTTGATCGAAACCAAGCTAACTTCCGCTTAATTTTCAAATAAAATTAATTAATAAAATGATTTAATTTGAGATTTAGTTGAGATGGCACATAAGATAATTTTTAAAATTTTTCATTATGATGATATCAATTTTAAATTATTTATAAAAAATATATTTTAAAAATTATTAAATTATCCAAAATTTTAAATTTAATCAAAAACTAATATAAATTTTAATAAAATTTCTTTTTTCTATGCATCATCTAATCTCAATTTAAAATAAGTTTTAAAGTAATTTCCAAAACAACTTCAGAAAAGTTTTTCCTATAATTACCTCATCTCAATTTAAAACTAATTTTAAAGTAATTTATCTTTTTCAATTTATTTGAAATTAATATGAGTATTTAAATTTATTACAACTTTTAAAAATATTATTTAATATCTTTAATATTTTTTATAAATAATCATTACATTATTTTTAGCTTTTAAATATATTTTACAAAGAAAATATGAAAAAAAAAATATAAACACCAAAACAACTTCAAGAAAGTTTATCCAATACATTACCTCATCTCAATTTAAAACTAATTTTAAAGTAGTTTATTTTTTCTAATTTATTTGCAATTAACATAAGTATTTAAATTTATTATAACTTTTAAAAATATTATTTAATATCTTTAATAGTTTTTATAAATAATTCTTACATTAGCTTCAACTTTTAAATATATTTTATAAAGAAAATATGAAAAAAAAAATATAAATATCAAAACAACTTCAGAAAAGTTTCTCCTATACATAAAGCTTATCTTATACATCACCTTATCTCAATTTAAAATCAACTTTAAAATATATTTATTTTTTTTAATTTATTTACAGTTAACATAATTATTTAAATTTATCACAAATTTTTTAAAATATTATTTAATATATTTAATATTTTTTATAAATAATTCTTATATTATCTTTAACTTTTTAATATATTTCACAAAAAAATGTGAAAAAAAAAAATATAAATACCAAAACAACTTAGGAAAAGCCTCATCATTATTAGTAGTTCTTAGTTATATAACTTTTCCAATATCCCACTAAGCTAAACGTATTTTTTCCTACTATTAATTTAGTTTCTCTTTTTATTTGTCTATTCTTGCTATAGGAAGTAATATGTTTTTTTTTTTTATAGGTACTATTTCATTAAATATACTATTTACTCGAGCAGGTAGGAGATACTATTTCACTAAACATACTATTTACTCTATTAGGTAGGATTTTTTTTTCAAATCAGTTGTAATATTTTTTTAACTGTAATATTTAAAAAAAAACTACAAAAATTACAAAAACACATATATCATTATATTTTTAGTGATGTTGTCTACAGATCTTTTATTTTTTCACGAATTCTTCACTCAATCAGGTAATATATTTTATCTTTTAGTTGATTATTTATTCAATGTTCCTCATTTGTATAAAATAAAAATGATGCTCTGATTAATTGATATAATTAATAGAGTTATGTGCCCTAAACAAAAACTTATGTGCTAGTTATACATTTAAAGAGTGAAAATTTTTTCAACTCATATCCCCATTGTAAAACATGTAATATAATTTCAAATCAAGAGATTATTTTTTATAAAAAAATAAAATTGAAAAGAAATAATTCAAGAATAGTCTCATCAATAGTATTAATTTCAAGTTCATTTATATCTTAATTTAAAAAAACCTCAGAACCATAAAAGATTTTACCAAAATTCTAAAAAAAAAGATATGAATCATATAATAACTCTTCAATTATGGAACATAGAATTCCTTATAACTTTTAGCAAAATTTAAAAAGAAAATTTTATTTTTATTATGAATTTATATTTTAATTATATTATTTATTTGTTACATATATTTTGAATATGTAAATAATTAAATAATATTAAATTTTATTTTTATTTAAATTTAAATGAAATAAAAATAATTCATGTATCGCACGAGTAACAAGCTAATTTTATTATAAACAAATAATATATACTCTCCTAAAAAGAATAATTTGTAATTTTTAATGAAAAATTTATAAAAAAATATGAAATAGTACATAATGTCAATAAACTCATTTAGTTCATACATTTGATACATAAACTAAAATTTTTTTTAATTTTTAAATAAAATAAAAATAATTCATGCATCGCACGAGTAATAAGTTAGTTTTATTATAAACAAATAGTATATACTCTCCTAAAAAGAGTAATTTGTAATTTTTAATGAAAAATTTATAAAAAAAATATGAAATAGTACATAATGTCAATAAATTCATTTAGTTCGTACATTTGATACACAAACTAAAAATAAAAATTTAATTTTTAATGATTCAAAACTAATAACTTATATTTTTGCAAAATAAAAAAATATAAAAAATCAAATTGAAATAGAACTTTTAAATATATAGAAAGTATAATTATAATTGATATTTTTGTATAAAAAGTTTAAATGATTACATTAAAAAAGCATATATTGGTACGGATAATTTGTATTTGATTAAAATATATTGATACTACTCAATATATGTATTTGATTCATAAATATTGATACTACTCAATATATATGAATCTAAACTAAAAATATTAAACTTAAAATGACATTAAATATTAAGTGCATTCATCCAATCCAGTAACTGTGTAATCTACTAATAAAATATTAAAATTTTAATTTCGATGATTAGGGATTCAATACATGATACTCTTCTATAAGAAAAAAAAATACATTCATTCATAATCAATTAGATTTATGGATATCATAAAATTAAAAAAAAAAAGTAAATTTATGAATAAATAAATTTCTGTAACTTAAAATAAAATATAAAATAAAAAACTATTCAACATTCATGACTGTCCTGTGATAGTAACTGAATCCCTTGCTAGGGAAATTTTAATATAATGTATAAAAATAGTAATATTTGAAAATAGTTTTAAATTTAAACTAAAAACAGTTTTGTAGTTTATTCCCTAAAACATTTTAAACATACATGCTTAACTCCAATTTAAAATCCCTTTAAAGTGTAACTAATCCATTTTACAATTTTATCTTATTAGCAAATGACGTCACCCCAATTAATTTTTTTAATTTTTAAAATTTTACTATTTATTGATATTTACAACATGTAATATGTAATATTATATTCAAAATAATTAAATTAAATTTAAGTCTCAAATATACAATTTACATTGCAAAACATAAGCTAATTTTAATGTTTCTATTATTATTACTACTGTTATTATTAGATATAAAGTATAAATCTAAATCTGTAAATTAAAAATTAGATTGTAATTAATAACTAATTTTATTCTTATTGTTGTATTATTTATAATAATAGGTAACGGAAAAAATTAATTAAACCTATAACTAACATTGACCCTAATTTACTCGGTCCATTTTTTCAAGACAAATGAGTATAGCCATATTTTGTAGCCCATTTTACTCGCTCCATTTTCATGACCATATAACTATTCACTTAGCCCATTTTTATAAAAGAAATGAGTGAAGCCCATATGCTTAATAATTGAATATTAATTAACAAAATAGACCAATCAAATATGGACAAATGGCAAACAATAGGTTTTTAAAAATAATAAACAACTAAAATCAATTAAAAGCTGCCAAATGTCAAACAAATAACCCTTTGGGAGATTGTTTTAATTATACAAGAATACGATGAGTCTATGTATATTTTTGATATGTCGATCCTAACAAAAATAACCAACCCACAACTTAAAAAATCCTTCAAATCATTTTTTTTTATACATTGATGATTTGTATAACAAAATAGAGGCAGGAGATTATTTATCAACAATTAACCACCAAAATCAATAATGGAAACAACAAAACTTATTTGCCAGCCAAAATCTGATTCATGTTTTGTTGTTCTACATTAAGGAATCTATAGCCTTGCATAAACTTTTCATTTTGATATGAATCACTTTTGCTTGCACAATGCACACATAATCAAATCCATATTCTTATTGCAATAGAAAGTTTTTCATTCAAATTTCATATAAAATAGTATCATTGTGTATTAACCTACCATTGCGTGAGAGAAAAGGTGATAACCCCATTTTATCACTTCTACTATCATCACAAAAGTGCCAACCAAAAGTCTGTAGTCCATAATTCTCTTAGCCTTCAAGAACTCACAAACTTGATCAATTTGCCTACCACCATTTAGTAATAGGAAATTAACGATAAATGTGAGATAGATGAAGTATTTAATAGGAAAGGGAGAGGCAAAATTGGGAGTAGTAAGATAGCTTACTTCATAAGCTCCTGGAACCAATTTCCTTGGAGACAAAACACAAAATTGAGATTAGGTCTTTTAAGGTTGTGGTTTCATCAATTTCCTCTTTTAGTTTATCAGTTGAGTGATCATGGGAGGATCTTTTAAGGTCGAATCGTCTATAGATTCAATACCCAAAGTCGAACAAATTGTCCATCACTATGAACTAGGTCTAGTATTCAACCACAATAATTATTAAGCAAGTGAGATAATTTCATCAGTAACTCAGTATATTTTTTATTTATTTCAAACACGTACTTCAATCCACCAATAGGTTTGACACAATGCACATCATAGAATTTTGTCACAAGGGAATTTTCATATTGACAAACATGTTGGTAATAACTTAAAAACATCCTTAGAAGGATTAGACAGAGTTAATCATCTTACCTATCAAATATGTCTAGCTTTAACCAAAAAAGTAATGTAAAAAATGAAAAACAAACAATTTTTTGATTTTTAATAATGCCATTTGGGAAATTACCACATCAAGACATATAGCAACTTTCACATTAAGTCTAATGGGTTGGCAACTAATCTTAACTTCTTATTTCTTTATTGTCTTTATCATAAATATGTTATCTTGAGTAAGGTATAAGAAGGTTCCACTCTTTCTACGAAAAGAAAGGTCCTTAAGGGCATTATTGCCGCAAATAGCTAGCATGTTGGTAATAACTGACAAACATGTTGGTAATAACTTAAAAGCAACCTTATAAGGACCAGACATAGTTAATCAACTTTAGATTCAGTCTAATCATCTTACTTATCAAATATTTCTAGCTTTAACCAAGAAAGTAGTGTGAAAAATGAGAAACAAATAATTTTTCAATTTTTAATAATGCCATTTGGGAAATTACTACATCAAGACATATAGCAACTTTCCCATTAAGTTTAATGGGTTGGCAACTAGCCTTGACTTTTTATTTCTTTTACTGTCTTTATCATAAATATGTTATCTTGAGTAAGGTAAAAGAAGCTTCCACTATTTCCTAGAAAAGAAAGCTCCCTAAGGGCATTATTGCTGCAAATAGCTAGCATATAATCTGTATGATCCACTAGGAATAGCTCCCTTAAATGTTTAAAAACGCAAAAGAAATCCGATCACCAACATAGCAAGCAATTGAAACAAAAACGAAAGCAATAAAATAAAATAAACAAAAACAATGAAAACTTGTATGCAACCAAGCAAAATGATTACTAATATTATCTTTAATCTCAAAATTTGCAAATAAACCACTAATTTTGAAAAACAAATATTCAACTAAAAAGTAAAAGCAACATACCTAAACACCATTGGACAATAATCCTTTCATTGGAACTTTATGGATTGATTAGGTAGTGTACACTTTAATCTTTTCGCTAAAAACCTTGTCCAAAACTTATCTTTGGGATTAAAATCACTCGGCTTCAATTCCCGCAACATCAAAGCATGTTAGTTTGCATCTCGATTTATCATGAATGTTTTTTTTTTTTTTATATTGAAGGGTAAAGTAGAATGTAAACACCATTTATTCAAAGTAAAAGTGAGATAAATTTTACATTCTATTAAGAATTTTATAAAATTTCAAGAAGAGAAGGTTTATGATTTAGGGCTATTTAACTTCTTCTTGACACTGTTAAAATGTTATAGGCCAAAAATATTTAAGTTGGGCTTAAAAGTTATTAACAATAAAGTTGAATATTTTGGAAGAAATATTTCAAATATAGTTAAAGGTAGTTATTTACCGATTAAAGGTGGTTATTTAGTGTTAATTCCAAAATTAATTATGGGATTAGTTATGAAGTGCTGACTCATTATTAGTTATGCATATTTAGAAGGGAGTGTGCAACTATTGTAATTCATTTTGAAATCTACAAAAAAGAATATAAGAATTCTCTCTTTTTTCTTCCTCTTTCTCTTAATATCTATTAAATTTTAGATTTTTCTATATGTTTCATTTTTCATCTCATTTTTTAGTACATAGCCTGGTGAAGGGATTAATGCATGTCTACAGAAAAGAGGTTGGTCAGTTTCAGTAGGAGCTTGAAAAAACAGATAGTAAGCTACATTCCATCACAGTCCAATTGAGAATCGAAATGCGTAATGGAATGGAAAGATTGGAAGTGAAAATGCAAATCACGTTTGATTAGTTGGGTGTTGCAATTTAAGCATGCTTCGAAGATAATGGATATGGATGATTTAGGTGAAGCCATGACTTCTTAGCTAAGCAAAAATGGATTTTGGGAAATAGTAGGGTTAGGACAACATTGTCAACAGTTGAACTTCCCTCCTGTAGTGGAGTTTAGACCAAATACTCTAAGGTGGAATGTCTTACGTTTGATGGAGGTGATTTGAGAAGCTGGTTGATGAAGATTGAGTAGTTCTTTGAGGTGGATTAAACCAAATAGCAAGACCAGGTCAAAGTGGTCATGATGCATCTAGATGAGAAAGCCTTACAATGGGATTAATGCTTTGTGAAAAATCAAGGTAAGCTCACTGAAGTAACTTGGCATCGATAAATAGTTAAGATGCAATCTAGGTTTGATAAAAGTGAACTTTTAGACCCTAGTTTGATCTTACAAGTTTTAAACAAATATGAATTGTTAAAGAATATTATATAGAATTTGAAGGTATATGGAATATGACAGATTTTTGAAGAACATGCCCTTAACAGATTTATAAACAATATAAAACCTAAAATAGTAAAACCAATTAAGATGTTTTACTTAAAAAATTTGACACATGCTTATAACCTAGCCAAACAAATGGAGTCTATTCTTTTTAACCTTCTTAGGTAGCCTTCAAACCCTTATAAAAATCTTTTCACATCTGTCCTTATACATTCATATACTGCCTACCTTCCTAAACCAAACAACCACCTTTACTACCAACCCCCAAAAAAATCATTTTTATCTTACCCACAACCAATTAAACATGCAACCCTAATAAATACCTATAAGACTCAAAAACACCAAATTTGATTTTAGTATAACTACGAGTAACAAACTTCTTATTAAGAAGGAAATGGATGACAAAAGAAGGAAAAGGCTATGTATGTGGTGTGGAGTGAAATTTGTTGTAGGCCATAAATGTATGTGATCACAATTGTATCAACTATTAGTGGATGAAGAGGTAGAACCAAACAATGAATGAAAAGAATTCTCATACTATTTGGACTCTTTCAAAGACTTTCACATTGAAACTATTAAAGGTATGAGCAAACCCACCATTTCATTACATGCCTTAATTGGCACAATAAGACTTTAAACGATGAGAATTTAGGGAAAAATAAAAACTTTGTCACTGATAATATCAGTGGATTCAGTGGGTACCCATAACTTCCTAGATCATTATGTTGTTAAGGGGATGGAGTGTAAATTTTCACTAGTTGAAGGTATTTTATTGACTGTGACCAATAGAGATCATTCAACAGTCAAACAATTGTGTAAGAAGGTGCTATGGAAAGTTTAGGAACTTTTGTAATGCAATGTGTCGTAATGGTTTTAGGGACCATTAGACGAATTTAAAAACAAAAGATGGAGTAACTACCAATCTTTTTTATCTAGGTGTGATTAGCCACCTATTAAAATTTATCCTCTTAATAAAATTTTAAAATTTATTAAAATTTATTAAAAAGATAATTTTTGGGTTTGAGAAAAAACAATTTGGGTTTGGAAGTCACTTACATATGGGGAATGATTAACACTCCCACAGCATCTGTTTAAAATAGTACCAATTAATTATGTGTTATCTTTTAATATTGACTAAAGTGGTCTTAATTTTGGTATTTAAAAATTAATTTTTCTATTTTCTTTAAAAACGTATTTTTATTTTTTTAGTAAGCTTAAAAAATAAATAAGAACCTTATATTGAAAATTTTCTAAAAATATTCTAATATTTTGGTAATATTAAAAAGAACCATCTCACTTAAAGAATTTTTAAGAATCGTTACTCAGAGTTCTCAAAAATCCTATCCTTGGTGGTTTATATTTATTTCCATAAAATATGATATCTATAATTTTAAAAACAAATAGTATTTTCCAAAACTCATCTCTATACCATTTAAAAAAATTAGAAATCTTTATCAAAAATTAATTTAAAGCCTGTATACATTGGTAGCATTTTAGATAGTTTTCTTACCTAAAGATTCTTAAAAAATCACTACTCAGATTTCTTTAGGATCTCATCTTCGAAGATTTTCGTTTGTTTTTTTTTTTTTTTTAAGTTATTAAAAGTCATGTAAAAATATAATTATTTACAAATACATTTATTTCCAAAAAAACTCATTTTTATTTATTAAGAAAAAATGTACAAATTAAAAAAAATTAAAAAATAGAAATTTTTCGTATTAAAAAGAAAATTCTAAAAATTCCAATACTTTGGTAATTTTTGGAAGACTTGTCTTACCTAAGAAATTCTTTGGAATCACTACTCGAACTTCCTGAAGTCTCATCATCGAAAATTTTCATTACTTTAAAATCATGTAATAATATTATTATCTATAAATAAATTTATTTCCAAAAGTGTATATTTTTATATAAAAAACTACTCAAATTAAGAATAATGATAAAATGGAAAATTTTCATATTGAAAAGAAACTTCAAAATATTTCAATGCTTTGGTAATTTTTAAAAGATTTTTCTCACCTAAGGAATGTTTAAGAATCTTTGCTCGGACTTCCTCAAATCCCATCATCGAAAATTTCATTTGCATTTAAAATTATGTAATGCAAACAATAAAGTAGAATATGTACACAAAAAATATATGTTACTATGTTTTAATCTTTTTTAATTATTTCGCAATTACCACTAAATTTTTTTTAAAAGAACAAAGTAAACAAAATCTTTTATTGAAAATTTCTCTAGATACCCTGATACTTTGGTAATATTTTAGATGAATTTTCTCACATAAGGATTTATCAAGAATCTTGACTCGGACTTCCTTATAATCCCATCCTCGAAAATTTCATTCACTTTTTCCTTTCTTATTTAATTAATTTTACTTTTTTATTTTTTAAACTTTAATTATACCAATTTCTTTACTAAAAGAGTCATTACACATTATTATTAATATCTAAAGTAGAAAAATGAAAATCTTTTGTATTGAATTTTTTTAAATACTTCATTACTTTGGTAGTAATTTTAAAAAAAATATCTTCACCTAGAGATTTTAAGGAATCACTACTAAGATTTCTTTAAAATCTCATCATCGAAAATTTCATTATAATCATCATTATTATCATTACTATTATTATTATGTTTGGCATAAATCTCAGCATAAAAAAAATTGTTCTAAAAATAAATTGGAACACAACATTGTAGATTACATAAAGATTAAATAGGCATAAAGATCCATCCACAAAAGATATATATATATATATATAATTTAAATTATAACTGAGCTTTAACAATATAAAGGAGATGTGTCTATATTTATACGATACATATAATTTATGCATGACAACCGACCTTATGGGAACAAGTAGATTTTCAGCATATTGCAGCTCTTGTATATAACAGGAACTCTAATAACACCTAGGATTCCTTATCACCTAGCTTGAAACGAATGCTACCACTTTGCAACTTTCTTAAGAACCTTATATTGAAAAATTCCTAAAAATATTCCAATATTCTGACAATATTGAAAGGAACCATCTCACCTAAGGAATTTTTAAGAATCGCTATTTGAAGTTTTCAAAAATCCTATCGTCGGTGGTTCTTATTTATTTTCATAAAATATGATATCTATAATTTTAAAAACAAATAGTAATTTTCAAAACTCATTTTTATGCAATTTAAAAAAAAAAAAGAGAAAACTTTATTGAAAATTAATCTAAATACTTTAATACATTAGTAGTATTTTAGATAAGTTTTCTTACCTAAAGATTCCTAAAGAATCACTACTCATATTTTTTTAGGATCTTATCCTCATAAATTTTTATTTTTTATTTTAGTTACTAGAAGTCATGTAATAATATAATTATCTACAAATACACTTATTTCCAAAAAACACATTCTTATTTATTAAGAAAAACTATTCAAATTAAAGAAAATAATTAAGAAATAGAAATTTCATGTATTGAAAAGAAACTTCTAAATATTTCAATACTTTAGTAATTTTTAGAAGACTTTTCTCACTTAAGAAATTCTCAGGAATATCTACTTGGACTTCCTAAAATTCAATCATCAAAAATTTCATTTGCATTTAAAATTACATAATGCAACTAATAAAGTACAATATGTACATGAAAAATATATATTACTATGTTTTAATCTTTTGTAATTATTTCGCAATTACCACTAAGAATTTTTTTTAAAAAAGAGCAAAGTAAACAAATTTTTTTATTGAAAATTTCTCTAGATACCTAATACATTGATGGTATTTTAGATAAATTTTCTCATCT
This sequence comes from Durio zibethinus, assembly GCF_002303985.1. Next base: position 8,707,448 of record NW_019168159.1, on the reverse strand, counting down.
AAGAATTTTTTAGGAATCTCTATTCAAACTTCCTTAAAATCCTATCCTCGAAAATTTCATTCACTTTTTCCTTTCTTACTTAATTAATTTTATTTTTATTTTTTTAAATCTAATTTTTAAACTTTAATTATACCAAATTCATTACTAAAAGAGTCATTACACATTATTATTAATATCTAAAATAAAAAATGAAAATATTTTTATTGAATTTTTTTTTAAATACTCCATTACTTTGATAATACTTTTACAAAAATATCATCACTTAGAGATATTAAGAAATCACTACTCATATTTTCTTAAAATCTTAACATAAAAAATTTCATTATCATCATCATTATTATCATTACTATTATTATTATGTAATGCATAAATCTCAACATAAAAAAATTGTTCTAAAAATAAATTGGAACACAACATTGTAGATTACATAAAGATTACAATAGGCATAAACATCCATCCACAAAAAGATATATATAAAATTATAATTATAATTAAGCTTTAACAATAAAAAAAGATTTGTCTATATTTATATGATACATATAAATTATGCATGACAACTGACCTTATGGGAATGAGTAAATTATCAGTATCTTGTAGCTCTTGTATATAACAGGAACTCTAATAACATCTGGGATTCCTTATCACCTAGCTTGAAATCAATACTACCACTTTGCAACTTTCTACTTTCATCTAAAGTAAAAAAATAAGAAAATGGCATTATGACAATCCCTAAAGCTGCATAGCTTACTATCCATGTTTTGAAGGCTTATTTTATTACACATTTTAGTTTAGTTTTTAAGCACTCTGGTTTTTAGTTCCTAGGCTTTTTGATTTTTTTTTTTAAATTTTATAGCAAAACATGAGAACACAAAAGATGTAATGCCTAGCTTGTACCTGCGAAGGACAACTATACAACCTAAACTATTAATGATCTTCAGCCTAAGGAAGAAGAAAAAAAGGCTATCATTCAAAATCCCTTACAATAGTCCCTTGGACCACACTATGTTTGAAACATTTTCCTTCATGAAATAAGGTTACAAACATATTAAGTGTTGCAAGCACCAACATTTATGAAGCTAATGGGATACATGCAGAAGCAAAAAAATGATGAGCATAAAAGTTTTCAACTTCCCTAAGTTTTTATTTACTACAACAAAAAATAGAAAACATGCATTTTCATACCATAAGTGTTCAAAGCTTCATGAGTAGTAAAACAATGTAACTGATTTCATAAAGAATAATTTTTCCTTCTTCCCTTCTTTTTGTAATTCATGAGCAATAAAAAAAAGCCAGCAAACTGGTAAAAAAGAAGGTTTCAAGCCTCCAATAATGTGTTGTGTAGAAAGCCAGAAAAGAAACATAGCAATGACAAAACTGCAAGTTTCCTTAAACAAGCAAAATAATAAAAATGAATAGAATAATACCAAATACACATAAAACAAGATAAACAAGATGAAAGAAAATAACAAGAAATAAGCATCCAACGGAATATAAGCATATAAAGTTACCTTCTTGTTTTTTTTTTTTTTCTCTATTTTTTGTTTATTCATTTGGATCTTTTTTTTCCCCTTAGTAGCCACCCAAGATCTTCACTTTTGTTTCTAACCTCCTTGCAAGCTCTCTTTTTTTCGACAAACTTCTCTCTAGCTTTTTTCAAGAGCCCCTTTTTAGCAACTTCCTTCCTTCTCTCTTTTGGTTATTTTTTCCTTTTTTTTAATAGTTTATTTCCTCTCATTTTTTTATGTGCCTCTTTTCTTTTTTTTTAGCTCATTCTTTTTTTTTTCAGCTGTTTCCTTCCTTTTTTTTTTTATGTCCCTCTCCTCTCTACCAGGTTCTCCTTTTTCCTTAGCCTACCCCGTTTCTCAACTTTTCAAGAATCAACCCCTTAAAAAAATTTCATTTGGATAAATATAGACGCTTGGATGAAATTTGATCCAAGAGTCAAAGCTTATCTTTTTTTTTAAGAAAACACCTTTAGCCATTAGATCAAGATCAATAAAAGATCTAATGGTCCACATTATTCATTACAAAGGTTGGATTTTTATATCCTCAAAACACGTGAAAAGATTATTTTACCCCTAGTGTAAAATTTTTTATATTTGAGCTATTTTCTTAAAAATCAATGTTTTCATGCTCATTTTTTAGGATTTTAAAACACCAAAAATCATGAAATATTATAAAATTAAAATCTAGAAAGTTTCATGAAAATTCGAGCTTAAAAATGTCAAATTATGAAAATACCCTTATAGAGGTATTTTAGTAATTTCATATTTTTTAAGGTACTGTTATGATTTCAAATGTACCAAAAATCATGAAATATTATGACATTAAGATCTGAAAAGTTTCATGAAAATCTGAGTTCAGGAAGGCCAAATATGAAAATACCCTTATAAGGGTATTTTGGTAATGTCACACCTTTTGAGGTACTACTATGATTTCAAATACATCAAAAATTATGAAATATTATGAAATTAAGATCTAAAAAGTTTCAAAAAAATTAGAGTTTGGGAAGGTCAAATTATGAAAATACACTTTAAAGGGCATTTTACTAATTTTGTATTTCTTCCAATGCAAAACATTTTTAGTGTTTTTTAAAAAATTACCAAATTTAATTTTAAACCTCATTAATTTGAATTAGATTGTAAACTTTGAAGATTGACTCTAGTTCTATTTATTTTGACTAAATTTTATGTAATTTTGACTAGATTGACTTTGAGGTTTATTCGTTTCATTTATTCTTTATTTCTTATGCATCCACGTGAAAATGTATCATCCATATAAATCCTATGCGAAAGAGTTCCACAGTAACCATACGGGTCTCCAATTGTTTCGTTATTCACTTGGAGGACATGGATAAATAAAAGGTTTATCTTTCTGAATGGTTGTTGCTGTATCTCCTATCATATAGATATAGAGTTTGAAAAAAGCTTCTTTCATGTTTAACATAAGTTCCCTTTGTGTGACCTCCAGCATATTAGGGTGGATATATTCACTGAATGAAATGTATCATAGAGGTAAAGGCCCTTAAGCCATGCCAATCTCTTTTTCTCCTTTCAGCCATGGCTCTTTTTTTTTTTTTAATTGCAATGACTTTAAATCCCAATCCAAACCTTTTTTTATTTTCAAATACTCTTGGCGGCTACTTGATTTCTTACAAATTTCTTCCAAGTCTGTATCCAACATGCCATCCTTTACTTAGTGTTTGTTTGATAACCATCCCAATTGCACTTGATATGCATGAAATGTGCACTTCTGACCCCTCTTTTACAGTTGCATTAATAAATTCAAAAGGTCTAAAAAAACACTATAATGTCTCATCTGCAGCTTTCGCATATAAAGTAGTCATGGACTTAGTTACCAACAAATAATCTTTTTTAAAAACATTAATTAGTTGATCATCAACTATAAATTTTACTTTTTGATGTAAAGATGATGGGATAGCTTCTGCCATATGAATCCATGTTTATCCCAAAAGGCAGCTATAAGATGGTGAAATGTCCATGACTTGGAATTTATAACGAAAGTGCATGATCCTATTTGTATTGGTATTTCAATGTCCCCTAATACTTTTATTCGAGAGCCATCGAAAGCCCTTACTACCATATGGCTGGTCTTTATATGTGATACATCAATGGGTAATTTTGTTAATGTGATCATAGGCATAACATTAATTGAAGAGCCATTGTCAATAAGAACCTTAGCTATGATATAGCTTTTGCACATAGTAGTGATATGAAGGACCTTTGTACTATTTCATATTTTAGGTGAAATTTTATAATCATTAAAAGTTATGAAATTCAGAGCCATAATACTCTCTACATTATGGTTAACATTCTCAACAGAGATATTACAATTCATATATGCTTGATTCAACATTCTTAGTAGGGTATTTTGATGCAGTTTAAAATTCAATAATAACAACAACAAAGAAATTTAAGTAGGCATCCTGTTCAACTACTCTACTACGTTGTATTCACTATATTTGATCAACTTTAAGAACTCACATGCTTCTTTTTTAGTGATAGGTTCTTATATTGTGCATCTTGATCCACACAAAATAAGTCTTATCCCATTTTCCTAACATCTTTTCTTTTTTTTTTCGAGTCTTCTCTATCATTTCAAGAGTATAACATCTCCCACTCATCGTCATTCCACCTAACCAAGTTATATTTGCAATACTGTTCATATTTGGGTCATTTACAACCTGACAGTTATTTGATTCTTATGTCGTGACATTATAATCATACTTTTACGACACTACCCTATTACTCTAATAAGGGAATAAGATAGGGACTTAAATTGTTATAGGTTTTATAGGAAAAAAATGGGTTGTTCTTTCATCAAGCTTGGTTTTGGTTGTAAAAGATAGTTATTGGTTTAGGCATAAACTAAAGAAACATACTTTTCAAAGATCCTTCTCCTGCTTCATTCATCAAAGTTTGCCCTTGCTCCCTACTTGGTTTTTCATTATAATAAAATGTAACTAGCTTAAGCATAAACTTAAAGGGCATACTCCATAAAAACCCTTATCCTATTGTACTCATTGTATTCTGATCATCTTTTTCATTAAACTCTACCAAAGATGAATCCATCATTATTCGTAGCACTTGGCGAAACACACTACAATTTTGAATTGAATGTCTTACCATATTCATGACATAGATACATGCTTGGGCTGGATCATAATCTTTTGATAGATCACTTGTTTTGAAGAAATTGGGTGAAGCATATCAATTTTGACCAAGTTTTTAAACACTTACCCAACGAGGTTTTAACTTCATCAATACTTCTCTTAACACGCCTTACCAGACTATTATCTATTGCTTTGATCATTGGCCTAGCGTGGTTTGGCAAAAGATTTTCATTAACATTTGGATTCTTATTAGTGTTAAAATTTATGTATCTTTTCTTGATCAAGTGCTGCACTTTATACTTAAGAGTTGTGTAATTTTTTTTTGGAATGACTCATAACCTAATCATGATAATCACATCGAGCATTTGGATCATACCATCTAGGGTATAGAGGCTTTGATGGTTTTATGGGGTAAGGTACAATGAGATGGTTTACTACTAATTAAGGGAATAAATTAGTGTAAGACATATGAATGAAATCAAGGGGAGTTTTCTCTTAAGTGTTTTTTGGACCTCTAAGATTGTTTGTCAAACTATTTGCTTGAATAACAAGTTGGGTTGCGGGTGTAGGAGTGTAAATAGGCATGTGAGGGTAAAAGCATTATGGGAATCTTAATGGTGGTATCGATTAATATGGGTATGGACCTTAGAAAATGTTATGTGTCATGGGGTAATAAGATGGGTAGGTTGGGTAAGGGATATGGGATAAATTTTTTGGGTGGTTGATTCCCATAGGTTACAACATATACCTTTCTATCTTTTTTCTTATGTGGCATTACTTTCTTGGAACTAAAAGCATCACCTATCTTAGTCTTACCACTCTTGATGGCATTTTTTATTATTTCACTAGAATATCTATATTTATAAAATTTTTCATTGCATTGCCAACAAGTTTATCATAATATGATGCCTTAAGAGTATTAACAAAAAACATTATTGTCTCTTTTTAGTAAAAAACGGCTATACTTGAGCAGTAAGATCTTTCCATCTAAGGGCATATTCCTTAAAAGTTTCATTAACTCTCTTTTTTATATTTTATAGTGACAACCTATTAGGGGCCATGTCTAATATATGCTTGTATTGGTCAAGAAAAGCTTTAGTGAGGTCTTTTCAAGATTGTATACGACTCCTATCCAGTTTGACATACCATCTAGCTACAGACCCAATGGGGTTGTCTTGAAAATAGTGGATCAAAAACTTATCATTATCAATATGACCTATCATCTTACGATAAAACATTGTGGGATGGGTCAATGGGCATTTAGTTTCGTCATACTTTTCAAAATCAAAAGTTTTAAACTCTAGTGGAATTATTAGATCCAGGACCAAACTAAGGTCATTTGCATCAATATTGCCAAAGATATCTTTTCTATCAATGGCATTTAATGTCTCTTCTAGCAAGTCATGCTTGTTTTGAATTTTTTTTTCTCCTAACTCAAACATGCCTTTTAATTTCTCTTGCTCCTTGGGATCATCTAAATAGAGAACAAAAACTGGATTAACTGGATTACATCCTAGATTATGCTCAAATTACCCTTGATTTGGTTGTTGTTTAATTGGTAAGTTCACATTCACAAATGGATTAGGTTGTCCACCCATATGCGATGGATACATTAGTTAAAGAGCTCGACCGTAAGTGGTATATACCGAGGTGGGTAAAATGGCTTTTCTCTAACATTGTTATTTTCTCGAGGTCGATTTTCCACTCTTATAGTAGATGCTCAGTAACACCTTTCCTTTTGGCCATTCATTCCATTAACTCCCTCAACTTTATCATTTGTTTTCATATCTCTTCTTACATTTCAATAATCCATTGTTGCATAACTTTTTGAGTTTTTTTCATTCTTTCTATCATGGCTACCTACTCATTTTCCATAATTCTAACTTGTAACTATGTATTTACAGGTGATGAGCAAATCAATTTCAAACTTTCAATGGTTGAGCTATCTTTAAACCTTCTATTACCACAATTTGAAAAATTATGACGCCATATTATTTAAGTGAAAGCAAAATAATTTTTATTTTAATTTTGAAAATATTATTTTAATAAGGTAAAATATTGAAAAAAAATATGTAAAATGTATGCATGAATGCATTGAGAGGTATTTACTCCAAGACATATCTCAAACATTAGAACTTTTCATTGATTCCGACAAGTTTTTAATTACAAAGAGTCTATCATTTTAACATTGTAGCCATAGAAATATTTAATTTGCTTATGGTGATCTTTGGTTTCAACTAGGAAGTTCAACAAACATTGCCCATAACTTTCATTTGTGTTGATTTCTCATATTAAAGCTTATACTCTCTTGACCATCTCTCTTACTTTCCTTAGTGCTTTGCAAATTTGACCAACCAGATGCTTTATGTATTGTTGCCTTCCCAAGCTCTCTACTTTTCACTTCATACAAGCAACCATTTTGAGATCACAAGTGTATCTCCAATCTTCTTCTCTATTTTGCCATTCTTTAGTGATTGTGGAAATATAGTCTTTGTGGTTTTATAATTGTTGTTCCATCTTTTGGATTACTAGGTGTTTTCTTCTTTCATTCTATGCCTTTAATTTTACATTCTTCTTTGACATTCCATCAATCTTGCTGAAGCTGTGGAATACAAACCTTCCCATTTTTGCTGTTCTCAAGAAATCCTGATGGCTTTTTCCTTATTGTCCTTGGCTTTGTCCTTCCAACATTGCATCTGTTATTGAAACTCAATCAATAAGCTCATTTTGCTGCCTAAAACCAAATCTAGTGCATTTTTCCTCTTTTAATTAGGTTTGCATTTTTTTGTTTTCTTAATGCAAATCCTTTAGATCATTTTAGGCTACATCCCAATTTTGCATTACCTTTACGAGTCTACTTTCCTAAGCTTCTGCTTCATATTTTAGTTGTCTCATCTCTTTTTGAAGTCTCAAATTTTTTTTTTAAATTTTTATTTTTTTACTTCAAGTTTTTGCTTAATAAGCTTAACTTCTGACAATGGTTTTTTTTGCCCACGGATTCACTTATTGAAATAAAAAATCATCTGGAGGGAAAATAGTATCTCTAGAACACTTCGTTTTCCAAATAAAATAATTAGGGGTGACTTTGTCAAAAATAGGTCCTAATCTTAGCCTTTGAGCCTTCTTTCATACTTGAACTGATTGTTTCATTATTCTTGACGAGCCCACTTCTCCAAAAACAATTTCTACTAGGTTAAGTCCATGCGTGATAGGGACAAATTTCTTCGCACCAAATTGCCTTAATACCATTAGTGAAGCGTAACTTACCACTCCCCACAATCCTAAAAGTAATACCCATTGATTATCTCCACTTCGATATAACATTGGCACATAAGGCATCTATGCTGCCATCTATTTGACTTGATCACCAGTAAGCCTTCGAAATAATGCTATCCACTCTTATTTAAAATTTAATGTTGGCCACTGAATCTCACAAAATTCTTTAACTAAGGCTCTATTTCAAAGATAAGGCTTGAAAAAAGTAACTTTCTTGCATTTGAAATGGCTTTTTATCTAGACAAATAGTAACTGTGCTCTTCTTGTGAAACGTCCTCCTTTCCAATGATAAAAGTTCAATGACCTGATTGTCTCAACTAGGATGGCTGAAATGGGATTAATCGCTTAACTTTTGATTTGTCGAATAAATCAACTACTACCAATTCAATATATGCCAAAGTTTTTGGAAAGATCACCATATCATAAATTGCTAGGGTGAACACTGCCATGCTTTGATCATCTTCTAAATGTCCTAAAATGAAATCACAAAAGAAATGCCAAGGTAAGCCAACACCTTTACCTTTGTCTTTAATTAAAACATCTACATTCTCTACCTGTGTTCCCATCAATTTAGCAATCTTCTTACGGTATCATGACTTTGGTTTTCTGACATGTATCTTATTAGGAAATTACAATTCCAATCCTACCAAAACTAAATATTCCTCAATAGTCAGTGCCAAATCCACTTCATTAAATATGAAACATCTATATGATGAGTCATAAAATTAAGCAGCTGCTCGAATCAAATGATCTTCAATCACTACTGAAATAAAAGATGTAATCTGTCCATATTTTTTACAAAACTTTTCCTTCCTAGCTTCACCCATCCGATTCCATATGGTAGCCAAATCTTTCAAATTATTCTAGATAAGACTTAAATGCACTTTTTTTGGTAACCTCAACATGAAACCAATTGGTAAACAATCTCTTTCCTTTTAATGAGTTTTTTTAGACTATTTATACACCTCATTGTAGAT